>CANSZD010001736.1:380000-887500 GCA_947648045.1 Beta corolliflora | reverse complement strand
AAGGTACATTCTTGAATACCCCTTCTTAATGTTGTTTTGCTACAATGTATTGTTATATTAACCTTTTTAGATAAACTAATAGTAATAGTTTTGCCTTAATAGTAAAGGTATATTGTGGTTTGCAAATAATGTGTTTATAATGCAAATGGTATTTGTCACATTATGATTTATATACAAGGTGATTATAAAAATACTATCATATGTGGTAATAATAATGTTATATAAAGATGTTACTATGATAAAATGAAAAGGAGGTTCGTGGTATTATAAAATGGAGGTTCGTGGTATTATAAAATGGAGGTTCGTGGTTTGTGTTGGAGGAATGAATTATATGGAGTGACGTACGTCATTGTAGGGGTGTGCACACGGAAGTATCAGGAGGGGCTAAAGGCCTGAAAATATTATCCGGAGTGACGTACGTCATTGTAGGGGTGTGCATACGAGATTTGTCGGGAGAAACTATAACAAATGATTTTATATAATCATAACTGATTATTTTATGTAATTATCTGCAAAGTGTTTTTACATGGTATTGAGAATGTACTGGACCCTTTTGGGTTGACTGTTATAAAATGTTTTGTTTTCAGGTACCAGTGATGGGAATGGGCAGGAGTGAGGATTATAAAATATTAGGACTAATATACTATATGTTGTTATCTTGTTTTTTTTTAATATTAGTATCATGTTTTATTTTGTCTTCGCCTAGTATTTCTGTTATAAGGAATACGGCAGTAATGTCCTGTAAACTCTATATTATATAATAAATAAAAGATGTAATATTTGGTTCGATCCTGGTACTATCATGTAGTGTTTCATTATTAGAATTATATTAAAATTACAGGGCGTTACATCACCTTAATACTATTTGCACTAACCTTATCCAAATGATTAAATGCCACCTCCCATTATCAACTAACACTAGTAGAGAAATGATAATTTGCGTCGGACCTGAGACCCTCATTTGCGTCGGACAACGGTCCGACGGCACAGGCCTCGTCGCAGATGAAATACAGCCATCTGCGTCGGATGCAATACGACGCAAGAAATCTACGATTTGCGTCGGACCCCACAAGCATGTGACGCAGATGCACATCCCCCCATGCACCCACAGCAGCTCTCAGCAGCCTCATCTGCGTCGCATGCTGTGCAATATGCGACGCAGATGAGGAATTATTTGCGTCGCATATGGCTTGCATGCGACGCAGATGGGTCTGCTAAGCTGCTGTGCATACATACCCATTTGCGTCGCATGCAAGCCATATGCGACGCAAATAAGTCATCATCTGTGAAGTATGCATCAAATCAACCTGTAAATTCTGCTCACCAAAATGGTCATCACAGGGACAAAGCCATAAAACAAACAAACAAAACGCGTGTCAGTAAAAATACTGAGTACATGTATATGCGGAAGTTTAAATACTTTATTAAACATTCAAAATACTTCTATAAGCCTTCCTTGGGTACTTATAATACTTGTATAAAATAAAGTATATAACTTTAATAAAACTCCTTTCCTTGCCTAGGTACCTTTCCTAAAGTGTGCACACCCCCAAGTTTAGTATTCCTTAATGAGTCTATTACGAGGGGAACTACCTTGTCCACATGACTTATACAAAAAGTACATGGGTAAAATATAATAGCTACCGTTCTTGTTAATTAATAACAAGCCGTGGCTTCTTTATAATTTGCGATCATAAAAGATCATATATCTAATATAAATTCTTTGGAAATAATCCTCCTTTAAAAAGAATAATAATTCTTATATGAAACTTTAGCCATATAAAAGGTATAAATACTTGCTCATAAAATTATCTTGGAAAAACATTCATATTAATAATGACAATAACAACAATGATAACCACAAATTAAGATTAAGGTTATTCGATCTAAGTAATACCTAAAAGTCTTAGAGGTCAAACTTCACAATAGTACCAACTACCAACTCAGTACTCGTAGGTTTTCTTTTCTAATAATACCAAGACAATCATTAATATTTTCATACTCTGCCAACATAACCACTAGTTACCATTAGCATGCTTTATATTTAAGCCTTCGACGCAAGAAATAAGTACTAGAGATTACAGAACATATAATTAAAGGTCAACGCAACACCGGTATTCGATCGGCTAACTATAGTGTTCCTACTTCCTAGTAATACATGCATGCATATAAAAATTCATGTTGTTCACATTCAACAAATAAAAAAAAACATGTATTTCGATTCAAAATAACAACCCTAGAAATAAGATACTACATATGCAAAACACTATTTAAAGATCTACATATACACGCACCTTGAAAATTAATAACTACTAGGGAGAAGAGAAAAGGTAGGCTAAGAGGGAGAGAGAGTTTAAACTTGAGAAAAGAGATGTATTCCTCAAATTTGGTGTGAAGAATATGAGGGGTGGAGCCCCTATTTATACTAGTTGGACAAGTACAGTCATACTAGGACTCGGAACTAAAAGATGAATTTTTGAGAAAAGATAATTAATTATAGCTAGGATACATTATTTCTTTATGATTTTATAGCTAAAATAGGGGAATATTCCATAAGATAAATAGTCTAGATGCTTATTAAAATCAAAAGATAAAAACAAAATAACCAAATTTTGATAATCATGAACTTAGTTCATGGCGGTGAGTTGCCGTCGGCAATGTTTTGATAATTTTTTTTCCCTTTTCTTTTCTTTTTATAAATCCTTTGTAAATCTTTTGTAAATCCTTTTTTAATTTTTTTCCTTTTAAAATATTTTTAATTTTCTAAACTAATTACTTGGATTATAAAATGTAAATTTTTAGGCCCAATACTTAATTTGGGCTAGAGTCTATTTGAAAAACCCATAATCTATTATAAAATCCTATTTAAAACCTTTATAATTAATAAAAAGTCTTTTCACTATATAAAACCTTTTAAAATTATACTTAATAACTTACTAAAAATACGAAGTATTACAGACTAGCCCCCTTAAAAGAAGTTTCGTCCATGAAACTTAGAGTCAGCAATGCAAGAGACAAAGCAAGTAAGACATATATACCACCAACTTCCTATAAAAGTAAGTTGACTCACATAATAACTCCTAAAATAAGTCAAAATTAGGTAAAAATAGGGTTCTAAGTCAAACGCGCGAAACTCTATCGCATTCTACCCCCCTTAAAAGGAGTTACGCCCCTGTAACTTTACTACTAACCTCTGCAAACAACTCTGGATATTTCTTTCGCATCTCCGCCTCTGCTTCCCATGTTGCTTCTTCAGACTTCTGATTAGACCAGAGCACCTTAACGATTTTAACATCCTTATTCCGGGTACTTCTAACCTTACTGTCTAAAATCTTAATCGGCCTTTCTTCATAAGACAAGTTCTCATCAATTTGGACTGTTTCAGGTTGCAATACATGCGATTTATCAGGGATATACCGTCTCAACTGAGATATATGGAACACATTATGAGCACGGCTTAATTCAGTGGGTAGGGCTAGTCTATAGGCCACCTTTCCAACTCTATCCAAGATCTCATATGGGCCTATAAACTTAGGGCTGAGCTTCCCTTTCTTTCCAAACCTCATCACACCCTTCATTGGTGAGACTTTCAAAAGCACTTTTTCTCCCACTTCATATTCTTCTTCCCTACGCTTTAGATCAGCATAGCTTTTCTGACGATCTTGGGCTGCCTTAATCTTTCCTTGAATCATCTTGACTTGCTGCACGGTCTCCTCAATCAATTGAGGCCCAAGTATAACTGTTTCACTTATATCGTTCCAACATAATGGGCTTCTACATTTCCTACCATACAAAGCCTCGAATGGTGCCATGCCTATACTTGAATGATAACTGTTGTTATAGGAGAACTCAATCAGATCTAGATGATCTTCCCATGAACCCTAATATTCCATGACACAAGCTCTTAACATATCTTCTAAGGTTTGGATGATCCTTTCAGTCTGACCATCAGTGGTTGGGTGAAAAGCAGTACTCATTAATAGCTTCGAACCAAAGGTTTGTTGTAGCTTCTGCCAAAAGTTAGACAAAAATCTAGAATCTCGATCAGACACAATATCCTTCGGTACTCCATGTAGTCTCAACACATGCTTGATGTAAGCCTTAGCTAATTGATCCATAGACCATGTCGCCTTCATAGGTATGAACACTGCACACTTGGTCAATCTATCGACAATTACCCATATCATATCATTCCCAGATTTACCCCTAGGTAAAGCAACAACAAAATCCATCGAAATAGAATCCCACTTCCATCCTGGCACATCTAAGGGTTGGACTTACCTTTGGGGTCTTTTATGTTCACTCTTCACCTTCTGACACGTTAAACACTTGGAAACAAATTCAACTATGTCCAACTTCATACGAGCCCACCATAAATTCTTCTTTAAGTCCTTATACAACTTATCACTCACTGGGTGCATCGAATATGGAGAATTATGGCCTTCTTCCATGATTTTCAATTTCAAATCTTCGCAAGCTTCAGGTATACACCACCTTCCTTCCACTCTTAAACTTCCATCTTCATGGATTTCGAAATCTCCAAAGATGGCCCTCCCTCACCTTCTCTTTTATCTTTTCCATTTTCTCATCTTTCAATTGAGCTTGTTTAATTTGTTCAAACATAGAGGGTCGAATGGTCATTGCACTAAACACTTTCTCTACTTCTCCATATTGCATTACTTAAAGATTCATCTTCTGAAAGTCTAAACACAGTTGATCTGCCACCACCATAGTACTTAAGGTATGACTTGTCTTCCTACTCAAGGCATCTGCCACTACATTGACTTTCCCTTCATGGTATTGAATATCCAAATCGTAGTCTTTTATGAATTCTAACCATCTTCTTTGCCTCATATTCAAGTCCTTTTGGGTGAAAATGTATTTCAAACTTTTGTGATCTGTATATATCTTACATGTCACCCCATACAAATAATGACGCCAAATCTTTAAAGCAAAGACTATTGCGGCCAACTCTAGGTCATGAGTAGGGTAGTTGACTTCATATGACTTCAGTTGCCTTGACGCATAAGCAATGACTCTCCTATTTTGCATTAGGACGCACCCTAGACCATGTTTAGATGCATCACTATATACTTCATAAGTATCGCTCCCATCAGGTAAGGATAACACAGGGGCTGTGGTTAGTCTTTCTTTTAGGATGGTGAAGGTCTTTTCACATTCTGGGCTCCAAATAAACTTGGAATCTTTCTTCATAAGGTTGGTCATGGGTCGGGCTATTTTAGAGAAATCCTTAACAAAACGTCTGTAATAACCTGCCAGACCTAGGAAACTTCTTATATCAGTCACATTCCTTGGAGTAGGCCATTCACTGACGGCTTCAATCTTCGCTGGATCAACACCTTCCTTAGAAATGACGTGGCCCAGAAATGCCACTTTTTCCAGCCAAAACTCACACTTCGAAAACTTTGCATACAATTGCTTCTGTTGGAGTGTTGACAAAATTATTCGGAGATGTTCCTCATGCTCTTCTCTATTCTTAGAGTAAACCAATATATCATCTATAAATACCACCACAAATTGGTCTAAGTATGGCTTAAAAATTCGGTGCATGAGATCCATTAATACTGCTGGCGCGTTAGTCAATCCAAAAGGCATCACTGTAAACTCATAATGACCATAACGCGTCCTAAAAGCGGTCTTAGCAATGTCCTTATCAGCAATTCTTAACTAATGATACCCTGACCTTAAGTCAATCTTTGAGAAAATTCTGGCTCCCTTCAGTTGGTCAAATAAATCATCGATCCTTGGAAGAGGATACTTATTCTTGATGGTCACTTGGTTTAACTCACGGTAGTCAATACACAACCTTAGACTACCATCCTTCTTCTTCACAAACAAGACAGGCGCGCCCCATGGGGATACACTGGGCCTTATATAACCCTTTTCTAATAACTCTTCCAATTGGGTCTTAAGCTCATTCATTTCTGCAAGAGCCATACGATATGGGGCTTTGGATATTGGGCCAGTTCCAGGCATTAAGTCTATAGTGAACTCCACTTCTCTTATTGGAGGCATTCCAGGGATTTCTTCTGGAAAGACATCCTGAAATTCATTAACTACAGGAATATTCTCCATCTTCTCTTCCTCTACCTCCAACTTCTGTACACTACACAAGTACAATGGATACCCCTTTCTTATACAGTTCTTGAGTTGCATAGCAGAAATCATTCTTGGACTAGGCTTCTGATTGATTTTTCTGTAGGTTATTTTGACTCCTTTTGGACCTTTCAAGGTCACTTTTTGGGCTCTGCAGTCTATTTGGGCTTTAAATTTCCCTAACCAATCCATTCCCAGAACAACATCTAGGTCATCTAATTCAAATTCAATTAAGTCTGAAGGAAAATTTACCCCTACTATAGTCACTAAAACATCTCTATATAATTTAAAAACATCAATGACTTCTCCAGAAGGTATAACTATATCCATGCTTATAGGTTCGGGTTTTCCCAACTTAAGTTTTTCCACCAAGGTTTTGGAAATAAAAGAGTGAGAAGCTCCTGAATCAAATAAAATCTTAACTGGAATAGAAGAGATGAAGAAAGTACCAGTCACTACGCATGCAGTCGTTTCAGCCTCACGATTGCTCATGACAAATACTCGACCTTGATTGCTCGCCTTAGCCTGATTGTCTCCTCCATTCCCATTCTTAGGAGGAACACGGTTATTGGTCACGGCGCCATTTGGGGTCCTTTGCTCCCATTACCTCCCTGATTCTGGGTTGGCTTAGGATTTGCTGATGTTGAGTCTTTCTGGAAGCACTCATAAACTTGCTGCAAATCCTACACGTTACCAGATTTCCTTCACAGTCCTTCCCTGGGTGGTTTCTTGGGCATCTTTTACAGTAGTAGACTCTCTTGGACTTTCCATTTTCAGACTGACTACGATTGTTGCTATTCCCATTGCTCTTGTCATCTTTTCCTTGCTTGAATCCTCCATTAGTCTTTTGTCGCTTGTCTCCACCTTGGAACCCATTATTACTAGACCCTTTCCTTTTATCTCCAGGATTTGCTTCTATTTCTCTTTCCTTGATCCCGAATAGATGGGCAGCTCTCCCATACACTTCATATAGGCTATCAAAGTTAGCCCCACCTAATTTCCCTTGAATGGACAAGGTCAACCCTTGCTTAAATCGTTGAGCCTTCAAAACTTCAGTTGGAACCACTTCAGGTGCAAACCTCATTAACTCTATGAACTTAGAGTAGTACTCATTGACAGTCATGGTCCCCATCCTCAGGTTTGTAAACTCTAGGCACTTCTTTTTCCTTAAGTGAGGTGGGGAAAACTTGGTTCTCAAAGCTTCCTTAAATTGTTCCCATCCAAAATCTCCTTGAGTCGTTAAAGACTCCTTCCTTTGAGACCACCATAAATCAGCTTCCTCTCTTAGGTAGTATGTAGCATTGATGATCTTTAACTCATCGGTGCACTGGACAACAGTAAACAACTTATCAAATTCCCTAATCTAGTTCTCAAGACTGGCTGGGTCCTCTTTTCCATCATAGACAGGTGGATTCCTAGAGGCTACTTTCTTAAACACATCACCAGCTAGGTCAGGTTCTTGTTGACGGTTCAGCTGAGTAGTCATAGCCTTAGCCAAATTCTTGGTCAGAGAAGTCAACTCCTTAAGAGTTGCTCGAGTCTTAGATCTACTTCCGGGTCTACTTGCCATTTCTTCCTGGGTAAGAAACAAATAGGTACTACTTATTAAGTCATCCTACTAAATTTGTAAATCATACAACAATCATGATCCATAATATGATTGACATCAAGCACATAACATGAAAAAGGAAACTAAAATTTCATTTATTAAACTTCCTTAAAAAGGAATGCTGACATATTTAAAGAGTAGTAGTCTAATTCCAGAACTACTAATTATTTAAACTACTAACAACTACTGAAATATCTAAACATTTTTCCAAAAATTTATAAATAATAAAAATCTGATGAATCGAAGTCTGAGTCATTTTGATCTTCTGCTTCAACATTAGCTTGGTGTCTCAACCATTCATCTTCAGACATAAGGTGATATCCCGGAGATGATGAACTACCCTCTGAGCTTGGCATGTTGCTCTGAATATTGGGGGGTTCAGGACTAGTAGTAGATTCATGATAGGAGTGGCTCGGAGTTTGATATGTATTAATCATGTCTTGTGCTTCTTGTTGCTCTTTCCACAATTCAGCATATCGGAGGTCAATTATGAAATAAGGTACGGTAGCTACCTTCTTGGTAATGATCCCTCATGTTGGGCATTCCATCCGATAATTGCAATACATTATAATACTTATTGAATAACTAATGATAAGCTTCAATGTAGGGTAAGTGTTCTAAAAGCAGAGCTATTGTTGGTCCATGGTAGTAAAATTGTTGGTATCCTTGCTCTATTAGAAAGTTTGCATACTTGAAATAGCACGCACATAATCGATCCACGGTTTACGCATCTCTTTTGACTAGAATGGGTACGAAAAATGGACTATGACTTGCCATAATGAATCAGTGGTAAAAATTATAAATAGTAAGTACCACGCATATTGTCATCAAGACAATTAAATCTCCTTCCTTATGAAAATTTAATAACATTCTCACATTTAGCTAGACAAAAATGTCATACAATTATTCATAATAATAATGCGAGTGTAAATAAGGAAACAAAAATTCACACTATTAATGCGATGCACATAAAATGCTAAAACTTTTCTTGCCAAAATTATTTCTTTCAACCTTTTTTTTTTTTCCAAATATGTTTTATAATGAGTACTTGGTTCATGACAAAGAATAGTCGGGCCAATGAATTTCCCAGGAAAGGGTTGGTTACACGCAACGTTGGTGAGAGCCCAAGCCTTTCCTTGCCAGAAACATTGCCAACCCAACTTATCCAAATCAATCGTTTTTCCTCAAATAATAAAATAGATTTTTATGCATATTTAATATAAATATGAAAAGAATGCGAAACTCTCTAACCTATATACCCATCCTTAAGTCTACCCATTAATTTTAGATTCCAGTTTCATATCCCTAGGCTCTGATACCACTTTGTAACACCCCCAAATTTCTCTCTTTTTGAAGAATATATTTTAATATAAAACACTTGAGATACTTGAGAGTATTACTGCCACGTGATAACGTTAAAGGCTAAAACTACTAACTACTAATTTAACAATGCAGCGGAAACTAATAATAATAACTTCTCTTTATTGATAATATAAAAAACTTTATTATTCAACTATGACAATAATAGAATCTATAATAAATAAAAATAGCAACTCCTAGCTTAAGTATTATTCTTCACTAGCTCCCCCATGTGAAGTATGCATCAAATCAACCTGTAAATTCTGCTCACCAAAATGGTCATCACAGGGACAAAGCCATAAAACAAACAAACAAAACGCGTGTCAGTAAAAATACTGAGTACATGTATATGCGGAAGTTTAAATACTTTATTAAACATTCAAAATACTTCTATAAGCCTTCCTTGGGTACTTATAATACTTGTATAAAATAAAGTATATAACTTTAATAAAACTCCTTTCCTTGCCTAGGTACCTTTCCTAAAGTGTGCACACCCCCAAGTTTATTATTCCTTAATGAGTCTATTACGAGGGGAACTACCTTGTCCACATGACTTATACAAAAAGTACATGGGTAAAATATAATAGCTACCGTTCTTGTTAATTAATAACAAGCCGTGGCTTCTTTATAATTTGCGATCATAAAAGATCATATATCTAATAAAAATTCTTTGGAAATAATCCTCCTTTAAAAAGAATAATAATTCTTATATGAAACTTTAGCCATATAAAAGGTATAAATACTTGCTCATAAAATTATCTTGGAAAAACATTCATATTAATAATGACAATAACAACAATGATAACCACAAATTAAGATTAAGGTTATTCGATCTAAGTAATACCTAAAAGTCTTAGAGGTCAAACTTCACAATAGTACCAACTACCAACTCAGTACTCGTAGGTTTTCTTTTCTAATAATACCAAGACAATCATTAATATTTTCATACTCTGCCAACATAACCACTAGTTACCATTAGCATGCTTTATATTTAAGCCTTCGACGCAAGAAATAAGTACTAGAGATTACAGAACATATAATTAAAGGTCAACGCAACACCGGTATTCGATCGGCTAACTATAGTGTTCCTACTTCCTAGTAATACATGCATGCATATAAAAATTCATGTTGTTCACATTCAACAAATAAAAAAAAACATGTATTTCGATTCAAAATAACAACCCTAGAAATAAGATACTACATATGCAAAACACTATTTAAAGATCTACATATACACGCACCTTGAAAATTAATAACTACTAGGGAGAAGAGAAAAGGTAGGCTAAGAGGGAGAGAGAGTTTAAACTTGAGAAAAGAGATGTATTCCTCAAATTTGGTGTGAAGAATATGAGGGGTGGAGCCCCTATTTATACTAGTTGGACAAGTAGAGTCATACTAGGACTCAGAACTAAAAGATGAATTTTTGAGAAAAGATAATTAATTTTAGCTAGGATACATTATTTCTTTATGATCATATAGCTAAAATAGGGGAATATTCCATAAGATAAATAGTTTAGATGCTTAAAATCAAAAGATAAAAACAAAATAACCAAATTTTGATAATCATGAACTTAGTTCATGGCGGTGAGTTGCCGTCGGCAATGTTTTGATAATTTTTTTTCCCTTTTCTTTTTCTTTTTATAAATCCTTTGTAAATCTTTTGTAAATCCTTTTTGAATTTTTTTCCTTTTAAAATATTTTTAATTTTCTAAACTAATTACTTGGATTATAAAATGTAAACTTTTAGGCCCAATACTTAATTTGGGCTAGAGTCTATTTGAAAAACCCATAATCTATTATAAAATCCTATTTAGAACCTTTATAATTAATAAAAAGCCTTTTCACTATATAAAACCTTTTAAAAATTATAATTAATAACTTACTAAAAATAATTAATCTGAGTTATTCTTCTGAGATGTTAGTTTGATTTTGGCACGCTTTGGCTTTTCCAAACTTGGTCTCTTCAGGTTATCTTGTAACTGTGCCTCCTTTGACAGCAATTAATGAAGAAACAAATTTTAAAAAAAATCACTAAACACGACCCCAGAGCTACAAATTGTAACTTTTGACAAACACTATTAAAATACTATTTCTACCACTAAAAGCTACTCATACCACTACCTAACCAAACATTCCAAAGCTTATGCTGAATATGCCCTTAATATTTGCAAAGTAGAAATAATGTCAAATTTTCTTTCGAGAAACCATATAAATATTTTTTCCTACATATTATTTGAGATTCCATAAATCTCATATGAGATCATCTTACCATGATTTATGGTAAGACATGTGTAACTTGTTGTCCTAAATGGGTCACTTATTGTGCAAATGACCCTTTTAATACACGGGGTGACCCCTTTATTTTTATAGAATGACCTTTTTAACTTACAAAATGATCCTTTTAGGGAACAAAGTGAAGTGAACTTATACTAATTTTATAATAAAACGGTTTTACATAAGACTTACTATTTGAGATTAATAGATTTAACAATACAATTTTACTTTTTTATTTATTTAAAAGACTAGTAGATATCATATCTCTATTATATATGGGAACTCTTGAGGACTTTGGTGTCCACTTGAATTCCCTAAAATACCCTTTATGTTTTTATTCTACTAAGATAACTAATGAGGGCAAAAAAGTCTAACTTTTTTTTAAAAAAAACTCTAATAACTGTCAAATTTTTCCCCTAAAAAAACTACCACATTTTTTTTAGTGAAAGTAACTTCCATATTTTTGAAAACAAAAGAAACATGTACAATATCATTGCGAAGTTCGCGCACGCATCGCGTGCAAAAAATACTAGTTCAGAGAGGTAGAGCAATTGTAATTTCACCTTGAAGCTTGACCGCTTGAAAGTTGAGGAGTTTTTTCCTTGAATAATGCAAAATGGGGTTTTAATTCCCGAAATATGTTGAAAGGGAAATTAATTCCCTGCGTACCGTCCACGTAGGACGGCACGCGAGAAATTTTTTTTTTCTTTACTTAAGTAAAACCGGTACTTGAAGTAGCGGTTAACCTTTATAAACCGCTACTTCAAGTAGCGGTTATTAAAAATAAACCGCTACCCGAAGTAGCGGTTAATAAGGTTAACCGCTACTTCAAGTAGCTGGCTTTGTGGTACCGGAGCAAGTTGGCGTTGACTGAAGTAAACCGCTACTTCAAGTAGCGGTTCATTAATAGAAACCGCTTCTTGAAGTAGCGGTTTACTATAATCCCCAAATCAGACCGTAACTTTCCCAAATTCTCATATTCGACGATTGTTCTCTCAAATTTTTTCTCCCTCTCTCTCTCTCTTACTAAGTGTCGCCCACCACCGGAGCTACACACCACCGTCGAAGACAACCGTTGCTCAGCCGACCATCGTCGCCTACCATCCACGCCAGCCAACGGCGGTGTTCGGCGACACCGTCGCCTACCATCCACGCTACACACCATCGTCGCCCAGCTCGAAAGTCGCCGTCGTCCGGCGTCGCCGGCAACAAGACGCCACCAGTCGCCCGGTCGCGCCACCAACCGCACGCCACCGTCTATTAGCCCGGTGAGTAGTCTTTTTTTTTTGTTTTTTTTAATTTAATTTGCTTAGCATGCCATATTTGTTATGTATTTTAGCTTTGTAACTTGTTGTTAGATGGAAATTGTTTGGTTTGATTAGTATAATTTAGTATTTTGCATAATTTATCGTTTTGTGATGGTTGATTTTGCATGAATTGGAAGGTGATTTATTGGTTATATTGGTTGGTTAAAAATGGTGTTGAGCAAATGTGATGGTTGATTTTGCATGAATTGTTGTGTTTAGGTTGCAAATGCTACTAGTATAGGTGAAGAATGGTGTTCATATTGTTTGAATGTGTAGAATAAGAATAACTTTAACATTATGTTTTTTGTATGTAGAATATGGAACAACCTAAATATCCCTTATACCTTTATTGGAATGGTGAACTATCTCAAAATGACGTTGATATTGTGTATAGAGGTGGAAGGAAAAAGTTTTTGTTCATCAATTCTGGTATGATGTTTCAAGAGATTCTGAATAGGGTATATGACGTTGTTGGATGTGATCGTATGTATGTGGAACTGAAATTGTTTATGAGATATCCGATGCCTGGGAAATATGTGCCAATTGCACTAGAGGATGACGAGTCACTAAGTGCTATGTGGCTATCGCTGACACAAACGTCGGCCATGGCAATGGAGGTGTACATTGAACAAGTTCACAAGGAGATAAATCTCCAAAGTAATGTGGGTTATGTACCTACAATGGACTTTAGGGATAGCATGGAGGTACCGGCATCAGCTCCTAGCATGCAATTTGAATCATTTACTAGCATGTTGTCGGACCCACATTATGTCAATGAGCACATGAATGAGTTCGAGTCTCTCGCTTCGTCTCCCCACATACCGTCCACATTCCATCTTGATACTCTACATCGAAATGATGTTGATTTTTTGGGAAATGAGGAGGAGCATGTGGATTCTGATAGGGAGGAGGACGATGATGCAAGGGAAACAGCTGACAATGCAATAAAGTCCCGGTGTTCCTTCATCCGATTGGCTCGACCGACGAAGTTGATCAAAGGTTAATAGATGCATGGATGACTTGGAAATGCACCGGTTCATTGACTCGTGGGTTCCGAATTTGAGATAGGACAAGAGTTTGCCTCATTGCAAAGCAATTAAAGAATTTTGTGAAAGCCCGGTCGATCTCTAGAAACCGGATGTTTCGGGTGTTAGAGTCGAGCCCACAAAGTATGTCATTGAATGTGCCCGAAAGGAAGTGTGTCACTTGTCCTTGGAGGTTGCGTGCAATCATGACTAAGTCGTACTCATTCAAAATTGTACGATATGGTGGTCCACATGCAAGCAATTGTTTGGGAGACATAACATGTGGAGACCATCCTCTCATTTCATCGGATTTCGTTGCTGATCTTATCGAGGATTTCATTAGGACTGATCCTTCATTCAAAGTTCAGTCCATCTTGACTTTTGTGAAGAACCAATATCAATTTTCAATAACATACAAGAGAGCTTGGTTAGCCAAACAAAAGGCAATAACCAGTATTTTTGGTGATTGGGAGAAGTCTTATCAAGAGTTACCTAGGTACTTGCAAGCCTTGAAAGAGTCCAATCGAGGCACTGTCGTTTATTGGAAGACGATCCCAACACAAGATCCTAGTACGAACATCTTTAAGAGTGTCTTCTGGGCCTTTAAACCCTCTATTACCGGATTCCGTCATTGTCGACCTCTTATCACTATAGATGGTACTCACTTGTACGGGAAATACAAAGGCATATTATTGATTGCTATGGGAACAGATGCTAATTTCCAGCTATTCCCACTTGCCTTTGCTGTTGTGAAGGAAGAAAGCACGGAGGACTGGTCTTGGTTTTTAGCTTGCATTAGACGTTCTGTCACAGATAGAAAGGATTTGTGTGTCATCTCTGATCGTGCTGGGGGTATCCTTGCAGCTATGAACGAGCCTCAAAGTGGATGGGAAGAGCCATATGCCCATCACCGATTTTGTGTGCGACATCTTGCTTCGAACTTGAATACTAAGTATAAGAATGCTGCCATCAAGAATCTTTTCGGAAAAGCTGCATATGCTAGGCAGAAGAGGAAGTTTTTGTACTATATGGATCGTATTGGCTCCATTAATGTCGAGGCAGCTAGATATCTGTTGGACATTCCCCTTCATCTATGGTCTCTTCATCATGATGGTGGATGTAGATATGGTGTGCAAACCACGAACATGTCTGAAGTGTTTAATGGCGTCCTAAAAGGGGCAAGATGTCTTCCGATCACTGCTTTGGTAAGAATGACTTTTTATCGTGTCAATTCATATTTTGCTACAAGGAGAGAATTGGGTAGAAAAAGACTTGAGGAAGGCCATGATTATAGTCCAAAGGCGACTACCATCATTGAAAAAAACATGGAGAAGGCAAGTGCTCATGAGGTGATTGTGTTTGACTATGAACGAGGGCTATTTGAGGTCACTACTGGACGTGGAAACCGTATTGCAGGGAAAGGTGGAAAGAAACATACGGTGAACTTAATGCAGAAGACATGTACATGTGAGAAACTCCTAATATTAAAGTTGCCGTGTTCTCATGTCCTTGCGGTCTGTCGATACCGGAGTTTGTCATATAGTGGTTTTGTGGACGCTTCTTTTATGACTACCGAGTATCGATCTACTTATATGTCCTTTTTCAAGCTCGTGCCTCGATATGCATAATTGTTCTCCATATTATGGTCCGAGAATTATAGCCGATGAGGGGCTAAAGCGTGGAGCCGGACGTCCAAGGTCCACTCGAATACGAAATGAAATGGATGCAATGTGATAGGCCCAAGAAATATAGATGTAGCATTTGTAAGGCTTCGGGACACAATAAGCAAAGATGTCCTAATAAGAATGATGAAGGAACATCCGGGTAAATCTAATTTTTATTAACTCTCATAAATTTATATTCTTATCATAGTCCAAGAATGTGTTACTTACCCGTTTGTTTTTTTTTTTTCCTAAGGTCCGATGGCGCATCCATCTATCCCGCCCCCACCGATCGCGGCGTTCTCACCCTCCGGGATAAGCATCGGAGTGAGGATGCCCGGGAGGGGGAGTAGCGGACACGGTATTATCGTGTCGGTTGCATCATCATAGTCTCACTCATGACCGGGAGGTTCACGATAGAGTTCTTCGGTATGTTGAGCGTGCTGGTTTTCTTGGCATACATCGTTTGGTAGGGGGAGGTTTGGAGCTTGATCGACCACTTCTTACGGCATTAGTGGAGCGATGGAGGCAGAGAGACCCATACCTTCCATTTGACTGTTGGGGAGGCGACGATTACTTTAGGAGATGTCGTTGTTCTCCTTGGGACCGAGAGTGCACGGACCACCCGTTATTGGTAGCGGCGAGGGTAATTGGGGGCAGTTGCCAGGTGCACGAGTTGTTAGGGGTATGGCCCACCACCCCGGGAGAACGAGCCCAAAGTTCTCCAGGGTTCGTCTTTGAGGTTGACATGGCTTCGGCTTCATTTTTTCTTGTTGCCGAACGATGCTGATGAGGTGACAGTACAGCGATTCGCACGGGCTTATATTCTTGTTTTGATGGGGTCCATTCTTTTTTCGGACAAGAGTGGAGATACAAAGATGCAGTGCTTTATCTTCCACTTTTGGCGGATCTCGACGTAGCGGGGACATATAGTCGGGGTAGTGCCACCCTTGCATACTTATTTCGACAAACTATGTCGGGCATCTCGAGGCGTGCCAGGGAGTTAGGTGGTCCCGTGTTGTTGTTACTGACTTTGGGCATGGGAGCACGTACACATCGGCAGACCTCAGATTTCGAGGTTGCGGGACCCACCTCCACAGTTTGACGATGCCGTTCCTATTTTAGGCTCCCAGCATGTTCCGGGGGTTGACCCCTTAGCTGTCAGGTAATATGCAGTGTCTCACATTTGTTGACATTATTTAGTTTCATTTTTCAGAAGGATATTAATGTGTATTTCTTTTCAGTTGGCTTCGGGTACACCTTAGTAGGTCCCACTTAGCAAGTGGGCTATCTTACTACAGGGATGCACTTGACCATCAGACGGACGAGCAGGTACATAGAGTCTCACATGCCTAACTTATATACATTGGTAGACATCTCTCACGTGTCTAATATTTGCAACATTCTTTATTTGTAGATGACTTGGCAGCCATATACTGATGCGAGACTAGAGTTGTTGCACGCTATATGTCGAGCCGATCGACATGTATGGCGCACATTGGCTCCACTTATTTGTTTCGACATTTGTGGAGTTCCATTGTCCCTGATCGAGTTATGCGCCGCTTGGCTTCGAGCGAGGATTCCAGCACCTTGTGATACAAGCACAACCCTTCATGGCATAGATCGGAGGTCGAAGAACAAGAATTATCCGCTCAGACATCGCCCTTACATAGCGCAGTGGGATGAGCGCGAGAGACGTGTTGTTCAGGGCACTCCGTTTACTGGTCGTACTCATGCCATTGAGGAGTATATGGTGTGGTATCGTCGCATCACGAGGTTACGCATGACAGATCCATTGAGGCGACCTCCTTCTACACACTATCACCGTCTCGCAGATGTAGTACTCGGTAAGTGCCATGCTTTGTAGTTATACTTTTATTTATTTATCCGACTATATAATATGTATTTTTCTTTCTATGCAGGCACATACTTTATCTGATGTTGCTCATAGGTGCAAGATCGTACTAGAGGTCGCCGAGTCATTGCCTCCAGATATGGGGCGCCGCTTGTTTGCACGGACATCGTGCACCATGAGGGGACCGTGTATTGATGCAGTTAGCCGAGCCGGACATGGCCACATCTTACAGGCGTGCCTACCTCTGCTGTACATACTTCGACTTCTACACCTTCTATGTCTGCTCGCCCATACATCTACCACAAAGACCTTTGCTTTCGCCTCCAACCGTCGGAGGACCTACCGACGCCGTTCTGCCACCACTCCATCTTCTCTTCATGCCATTGCAGAGTCTAGTGAGACAACACCTAGTTCATCTAGACCTTCACAAAAGAAGAAGAGGGGGTCTTAGCACTTTCATTTGTTGTTTGTATAGTTCGTTAACACTATGTTAAATATTAAACTTCGTTTGTGATTGACATATTTTCTTAATCTTACTTATTGGATAAATGTGAATGTGGATGAACTTGGTGTTTGGTGATTGATGTGCGCATAGACTTTGTATGGACTTGGATGGAATTTGGTGTTGAAATTGTAGGTTGGAAAGCTTTTTTTTTTATGTTTCCGGCATTTGGGCCGCTTATGGGAAGCAATAATGAGAGGTCTTTTTTTTTTTCATAAACCGCTATCTCAAGTAGCGGTTTGCCATATTATAGAGTGTGAGTGTGGGGGAAGGTGTTGACCACATAAACCGCTACTTCAAGTAGCGGTTTACATGCATAAACCGCTACTTCAAGTAGCGGTTAATATATATAAACCGCTACTTGAAGTAGCGGTTTAATTTAAATAAACCGCTACTTCAAGTAGCGGTTTACCCGGGATAAAAAAAAAACATTTTCTCGCGTGCCGTCCTACGTGGACGGTACGCAGGGAATTAATTTCCCTTTCAACATATTTCGGGAATTAAAACCCTATTTTACATTATTCAAGGAAAAAATTCGAAAGTTGAGTGCATGTACAGCAACGTCTCAAATATCCACCAATTACAACCCAGACATTCAAATTTTAAAATTTAAATTGGAGCAAAAGGCTTCCCCGCAAAACAAGGGACAAAAACAACCATGGTTAAAACCGAACGCTTCTCTGGTATCCACCCTGTAACCACAGTTAAAAAAAGAAAACCCTCAAAATTAAAATATTTTAAAATAACTTCCTCATTTCTCCAGTATAAGAACCACCATCACCCCATCCTCTCCCACAAACGCAAAATCCCTTCTTCTTCGCTCTACTCTTTCTCTCTCCTGTTCTTCAAAGAAGGCGTCTTCATAAACGCCTTCGATTTCTTCTTCATTTCCGCTCTTTTTCTCTCTCCTATTCAACATTCTTTCGTCGTTTCAGATCTAGAAATTCTTTAGCCAAAATGAGGGAGTGCATTTCAATCCACATCGGTCAAGCTGGTATCCAGGTCGGAAATGCCTGTTGGGAGCTTTACTGCCTTGAGCACGGTATTCAGGTATCTCTCGTTCCTTCGATCTTGCATTTTAAATTTTTGTATATTCCGAAAAATTGATGTTATATTGTTTTAATTTGGTTGAATTCGTTGATTTTGATATCGCATTTTAGTAGAGCATGTAGATCTATAGTATTTGAATCAAGATCTGGTGATATATTATGGTTTGACTGATGATTTCGTTTGTGGTTCAGGTTTTTACGTTTTGATTGATTAATTTTAATTGCTAGATCTTTTAATTGCTAGATCTGACATTGTTAATACTAGATCTAATGATTTACGTTTCAGAATGATGTTTTTCAAAAGGTTTGGTTTGTTGTATGTTGAAGTTTGTGTGTAGATGTTTTATATAATCTGTAGGATCTAATTGAAGTTCTTAAAATGTGAGCATTTCTAATGAATTTGATGAAAGTTACAAGGATTTGGACTGTCTTTGTGAAAGTCTTGTAGATTTGGATTTTGAATACATTTTTGTTTTGTTTGATTCAAGGACGATGAACTATTTTACATGAATGATTTTGTGATTCATATAAATGTTTGTAGTCTCATATGGAGAAGCTCTGATCTCATTCAACCGACATAAATGTTTGTGTCTTGTTTTATTATTTTTCGTACGCATTTTTTACGGTTAATATTCATGATTTATATGTTGATCTTCAGTGTGTATATTATTAAAATGTGACTTGTGGATGATCTGAAATTAAGATTTCAATTTTTTTTGGGTATAAATTAAGCTTCATAACAGTTCCTATTTTCATAATATGATTAATGTTGTGTCATACTTCTTCATTAGTACATTTGAAATACAAATTCCTTGATTCCTCTACTTTCTTAATGTATTGATGATAGGTGGATCCTGTCTTATTTATGCTTAAGCTTCACCCTCACGCTTTTGAAAGCGATCTATGATTTATCATCCATCGTTTTAAACCTATAATTGTATTTTAAGCTCTTCCCACGATGTTTCATGGCGTAAAAATTATTCCATCCTGTTGAGTTTATAGGTTCTCGATGTCATATGACTCTGATTGAGCGCTGTATTGTAACAATTTTGCTTTGCTTCTTTGATATTCTAGTGGCATTATTTGAAATTCATCAAAAAAAAAAGTGACATGTCTTGTTAGTTAATATCTCAGTTGAATCTAAATTTTTTTGCCCATTTTGTGTTGACAGGCTGATGGCCAGATGCCAAGTGACACAACTGTTGGAGGAGGAGATGATGCCTTCAACACCTTTTTCAGTGAAACTGGTGCTGGCAAACATGTTCCTCGTGCTGTCTTTGTTGATCTTGAGCCCACTGTTATTGATGAAGTGAGGACTGGGACTTACCGCCAGCTGTTCCACCCAGAGCAGCTCATCAGCGGCAAGGAGGATGCTGCCAACAACTTCGCCCGTGGTCATTATACCAGTAAGTATTGCAGCTCTTATTTGTGTCCATGACTCCTTGTTTTACTGTTTTTGCTTCTGTGAGTAATGAATCTTAACAATTTGTTGAATTTCAGTTGGCAAGGAGATTGTTGATCTCTGTTTGGACCGCATCCGTAAGCTTGCTGATAACTGCACTGGTCTCCAAGGGTTCCTTGTGTTCAATGCTGTTGGTGGAGGAACTGGTTCTGGTCTTGGATCTCTCCTCTTGGAGCGTCTCTCTGTTGATTATGGAAAGAAATCCAAGCTGGGTTTCACCATCTACCCATCTCCCCAAATCTCAACCTCTGTTGTTGAGCCTTACAACAGTGTTCTCTCAACCCACTCTCTCTTGGAGCACACTGATGTTGCTGTTCTCCTTGACAATGAGGCCATCTATGACATCTGCAGGCGCTCACTTGACATTGAGCGTCCCACTTACACCAACCTCAACCGTCTGATCTCTCAGGTGATTATTACGAGTCTCTGAACTTACGGCGCATATTATGATAGATAATCAAATCCTTTTATTTATTGACTTTCTCCTTTTCCAATTCTCAGGTGATCTCATCCTTGACTGCTTCTTTGAGGTTTGATGGTGCTTTGAATGTGGATGTTAATGAGTTCCAGACCAACCTTGTCCCATACCCCAGGATCCACTTCATGCTTTCCTCCTATGCCCCTGTCATCTCTGCTGAGAAGGCTTACCATGAGCAACTCTCTGTTGCTGAGATCACCACCAGTGCTTTTGAGCCCTCTTCCATGATGGCAAAGTGTGACCCACGTCACGGAAAGTACATGGCTTGTTGTCTGATGTACCGTGGTGATGTGGTTCCCAAGGATGTTAATGCTGCTGTGGCCACCATTAAGACCAAGCGTACCATTCAGTTTGTTGACTGGTGCCCAACTGGGTTTAAGTGTGGTATCAACTACCAGCCACCCAGTGTTGTTCCTGGTGGTGATCTTGCCAAGGTCCAGAGGGCTGTTTGCATGATCTCCAACTCCACCAGTGTTGCTGAGGTGTTCTCCAGGATTGACCACAAGTTTGATCTCATGTACGCCAAGAGGGCCTTTGTTCACTGGTATGTGGGTGAGGGTATGGAGGAAGGTGAGTTCTCAGAGGCTCGTGAGGATCTTGCTGCTCTTGAGAAGGATTACGAGGAGGTCGGTGCTGAGGGTGCCGAGGATGATGAAGGTGATGATGAAGGCGAGTACTAAGATCGGGTTTCATCTAAAGATGCTTGATTGTGGCTGTTGAAGGACCCCTTTTTCATTTTGTTGCTTGTGCATTGTGCTCATGTATTGTGGAAACTTTGTATTTCGAACCTGGTATCTTGTGTTTCCGATGTTAATTTCTGGCTATGAAATGGTAATGGTGCATTAAAATATCTCATGGTTATCTTTTTCAGTAGATAATGTTCGATCATGATCTAATTGTACTTTACTAAATGCTTAGTGCTGATATCATAAACAAACTTTTACCCTGTACTGGTATTCCCCTACATGGCCTATTCTTGATGTTGAAAATCGCTTTCACACTTTGCGACGTCTTAACTTTTGAATCTCTGGTTTAAATTTCATTCAGAGTTGTAGTTAAGACTAATAATATTTCTGAACTTACAGTATTTTTAACACCGGCCTGATTATGATAGGATTATGATAATGGATCTTATAGCTTCTTCTTTCTTTCTGCAAACATCCTTCAATTTTTTTTTTTATATTACATAATATTAAAAAATATTTTATGACCTTATAAATTATATGGCCTTGTGTACAAATTTGAAATTTAGAGAATACTTTCCCTTCAGAATTTTTATTTTAGGGCTTTTCACCTAGTTTCTGACTAGGTTTGTTTTAATGAGAAACGCCCCGTGTAAGGAAAATTGTTATTTATTAATATTATACTTTAAGTTGTCTACTGGTTAAGATTTTAGTATATGTTCTTGAGATCCTGGGATCAAACCCTATACTATGCAATTTCTAATTTTTTTATTATTATTGTGGATTACATGGAGCAAAACGCCCTTAGACACACTCAATATATCATATAACTAATGTATAAAGCAGAGTACAAAAGTCAGATCACGAGGCCGCGACATTTGGCAAAAGTCATATCACGAGGCCGCGACATTTAGCAAAAGCCAGATCACGAGGCTACGACATTTGGCATCCTCATTGGTGGACGCCATTTGTCGCGCTCATTAAGTGCCATGTCATATTTTTTTTTGAATATAAATAGAGTTCTTAATTGATTAAAATACAAATAGAGTTTAAGATAAGAATAATTAGAGTTGGGTTCACATTGAAAAACTTAAATATAGTAAATTGATCATAACTTTTAATATATAGTTCGTAAAATTATAATTTTTGTACCGTTGGAAAGTGTTTAAAAAGCACTTTAAAATAAGATCCATTTATACTATATTCAAAATTTTATATTAAAGTAACCTATAAAAGGAAACATTGACTATATATATTAACGTATTAAAGTAACCTACTGCAATTGGAATTAGCGATTCAATTAACCTATTGCAATTGGAATTAGCGATTCAATTAACCTAATGCAATTGGAATTAGGGATTCAATTAGAATTAGGATTGTTATAAGATATTCAATTAGAATTAGGGTTGTTCTACAAAACCTATTCATGTTAGAATTAGAATATTAAAAAGTCAGCTTACGAGGTCGCGACATTTGGCGTCCTCATTGGACGCCATTTGTCGTGCTCATTAAGAGTTTTAAATTGATTAAAATACAAGTAGAGTTTAGGATAAGAATAAATAGAATTGGATTCACAATGAAAATCTTAAATATAGTAAATTGATTATAACTTTTAATATATAGTTCGTAAAATTATAATTTTTGTACCATTAGAAAGTGTTTAAAAAGTACTTTAAAATAAGATCCATTTATACTTTAAAATTTTATATTAAAGTAACGTATAAAAGGAAATATTGACTATACTAACGTATTAAAGTAACTTACTGCAATTGGAATTAGCGAATCACTTAGAATTAAGGTTAGAGTATTAAAGTAACTGAAGGTACGGTTTCTAATACATATACTCCTCATATTTCCTTTTCCTTAAATAAGAAACAAATGTTGCATCATTCGTCTCCTCCAAACATGAATGTTGGATAAGATGGGACACAGTCAACATATTAGAAAGAGGGTTGATATTGTTAATTATATTGGTGTATTGAGGCTTGAAGGGCACCGTAGCAACATAACGTAGCAATATTACCAATCCTTCATAATTTAAATTGTTTGATATTTACATGATATGTGCTTTAATTTGATTTGTAAACAGGAAATGTAAGTATTATCTTGAACTTTTTCCATCAACTTTTCATTGGTCTAGAACATATGGAGGTTTTATTTTTATTGTTTTAACATGCAGGTGATGTAGGTTGTGTAGTATATCGTGACATGTGCTTTAGCATACAAAAATATTTAGGTTCTACATGATAGAGTGAATGTCTAAATTATATAGTGAGTTTCTGCATGATATAGTGAGTGTCTAAATGATATAGTGGATTGTTCAGAAATGATATAGTTTCTGCATGATATAATATGTTTCTGAATGATATATTGAGTTTCTTCATGACATATAAATTAGAAACCAAAGTCAAAGATAATGCCAAGGGTATAAATAATATTTAAAAACGCTACCTCTTCTTCACGAAAAAACCCGGGCATTTGCCCGGGTCCCAATACTAGTATATAAATAAAGGAGGAACTTTTCGGGAGCATAGGAAGCTCCTCAATATTTCGAGGCCATAGAGCGCGCCACATAGGATTGCCATGGCATCAATTTTTATTTTTATTTTTTACAAAAATAGAGTTCTACATAGATTTAAATACATATAAAGGAGTTTTGGATAAGCATAAATTAGAGTTTTGTTTTGAATGAACAACCTAAATTATTATATTATGTAATTTGTGTATAACTTTTGCTACGTAATTCGGAATATTATAATTTTTGTACCATTGGGTAGTGCTCGAAATATGATCTGAAATAAGATCCATATACAATATAGTTCTACAACTTATGAGATAGAGAGCGCCACATAGGATTGCCATGTCATTAATTTTTTTTTAAATATTTTCAAAAATAGAGTTCGACACATATTTAAATACATAAAAGGAGTTTTGAAAAGGGGGAAATTAGAGTTTATTTTTATTTTATTTTTTACAAAAATAGAGTTCTACATAGATTTAAAAATACGAGTTTTGGATAAGCGAAAATTAGAGTTTGGTTTTGAATGAACAACCTAAATTATTATATTATGTAATTTGTGTATAAATTTTGCTACGTAATTCGGAATATTATAATTTTTATACCATTGGGTAGTGCTCGAAATATGATCCGAAATAAGATCCATATACAATATAGTTCTTCAACTTATGAAATAGAGAACGCCACGTAGGATTATCATGTCATTAATTTTTCTTTTAAATATTTAAAAAAATAGAGTTCTACAAATATTTAAATACATAAAAGGAGTTTTGAACTGGGAGAAATTAGAGTTTGGTTTTGAATAAAAAAACCTAAATTATTATATTATGTAAACTGAATATAACTTTGGCTGCCTAATTTAAAACATTATAATCTTGTACCATTGGAGAGTGTTTGAAATATGCTTCAAAATGAGATCAATTTACAATATATTTTTACAACTCATGAAAATATATTGAATTAGATGAATGGTAAGACATTTTTTAGTCTTTCTTTTAGATAAATATATAATAATAATTAAGCTATAAGTATAGTGTACAATATGTGATTATAGTATTTTATAATAGGTCCAATTTACAGGATTAAACATATTATCTTTCAAAACATTAGCCTTACTCAACTGATCCAAAATAATGTAGTATTGCAACAAAATATACTAAGGAAACTTTGTGGTTACAACAAAAACTAAATTATATAGTGATAAAGTTATATATATGTTAGAGTTTTGGATGATGAAAAAATTAGAGTTTGATTTTAAAGACAACCTTAGAATATTTTACAGAGCTCCAGCTAAGCATGCCATGTCATTCTTTTTAATTTTTAATTTATTTTCAAAAATTATGTTCAACATAGTTATAAATACATATGAGGTGTTTTGGATAAGTGAAGATTATTACAGTCTAATTTTAAATAAACAACATAAATTATTATACTATGTAAATTGAATATAACTTTTGATACAAATTCGCGATATTATAATTTCATTACCATTAGAGAGTGCTCGAAATATGCTTCGAAATAAGTTCCATATACAATATAGTTTTACAACTTATGAAAATTTATTTTATTTAGATGAACAATAACATATTATTTATTTTTTATTTAAATACATATAAAAAAACTATAAAAATAGCAATTATATCTTTCAAAATCATACTTTTAAAAATTGAGTTATATAAAGATAAAAATTGAGTTATTTTTTCTCTTAAATAGTATTTTTGATTATTAGTAGAGGTTAGTTTTATATTTAATTAATTTTATTCATGATACTTCTTCCATTCTATATGCATTAGTGTTTATGTCCTATATTAAAAGTTGAAGTTGTGGCTGATACTCATATTTTACTCTATTCTTTGTGTCCTGCATCTATTAAATTATTACCCTCTACTTTCCTAAAGTATCATTCGGACATTCTTCATGTTAAAACTTTATTAGCTTTTGTTAGTCATACCAATCATTGGGATACATTTAATAATAGACTTAGCTGCAATATTCAATTGAATATTAAAAATAATAAAATTTATATATCGTAATAACAAATATATAAATTAGAGTATAATAACAAATATATAAATTAGAGTATAATAACAAATACTTTCTCCGTTCTTTTTCTATAGCAACAATGGTTTTGGACATGGTTTTTAAGGAAATGAAAAAAATGGGTGGTTTAGTATAGAGGTACCCCTTTAATTAACTAGAGTAAGGGGATAAGTAATTCCTTAATAAAGTAAACGCAACTTTTTGAGGCAATTTGAGTAATAAATGACGGTTTTATTAATATAAAGTAAAAACAATATTGTCAACTATAGTTTTTTTTTTACCAAAAGTGGAGTAGTCCCAATAAATGAAACTACCCAAAGTGGTATTTGTTGTAATAGAATTAGAACGGAGGAACTATGTAAATACAATAGTGTTGAAAAATCTCATTTTGCAGCAACACAAAATCAACAATGTTAACCAAAAATTCGTAAAAATAAATAAAATAAAAAACAACCCGTGCAACGCACGGTCTTCAAAACTAGTATATTAGTATAGAACTATAGATAGATAGATTTATTTTTTTGAGGTGGGAAGGGCTTAAAAATGATAAGGTTGAGTCGACGATTGAGACAGACGAAAAACTACTTTCTGCATAACAGCGTAAGTAGGAAATTGTGGACAGTAGTGTTTCAATGCCAATGCATCTGTAAAAGTAAAACCATGAACGTCTTATGGATTCCGAAGTGTGGAATGAAGTTTTGGGCCTTGGACAAAAATTTGTTCTCCATTTACTTTGTTTAATTGGAGATGGAAAGATGTATTTTCCCTTTGTGATGTATTTTCCCTTTGTGATATATTTTCTTTCTAGATTCGAGTTAAATACTTTCATTGACACGCGAAAATAATATTCACAACGCGAAAATAATATCGGCAACCTAGAATCTTTCATTCCAACATATCAATTGAACACAACGGGAGAGTGATAATATTGAGAATTAAAAGGCCTGCTTTTTGGGTGAATTAATGAAAATTCGATTGAGTTCGATTCGGAAAAATTCGATTCGATTCGATTAGTTGCTCTCACATTTTTCATTCATTTCAGTTCAGTGTAGACAAATTAAGTTCAATTCAGTTCAGTTCAGTTGAAAAAAACAGAGCAAGTTGGATATTTGATAACCCTTGAAACATATGGAAAGGAGGGACAAAAGAGAAGGTGAACATATTCAACATAAGGCACCAAAAATTTACATCTTTTGAGCTTCGTTGTTGGGCCATAGAGGAAGGGGTTATGAATAAGGCGTTTGATCCCGTGAAGATTTTAGAATGGTACATGCTTCTCCATGGAAAATGACGAAATTAGTTTTGCTGCAAAAAAGATGGGAAGTCTGGGTGTAAGGACGGATCATCGAAGGAGGAAAATGTCCACAAGGTTAATCAATCTCTTGAACAAATAACCATCCATTTAGAGGATAATTTGCCCCTTTATATGAGGGTGACTCCTTATCACTAACCCAACAAAATAAGAGAGTAATAGTCAGATGGAAAAACAACCTGGAATTTGCTACTGAGAAATCATCAAGGAAGAAATGGGAAAGAGTTGTCGAAAGCAGAATCGATGAGGATACATTAGTGACAGGTGAATAAGGTCTTCCATGTGATGGTGACTAAAACATAAAAGACGAAACATCTTTCGAAAATAAAGAAGTCATTGACTCCATCTCCATGCATTGTGTTAGGACAATCAAATCTCGCGACTTGCCAAGGATGAAGATTTGAATTTCCCCCAGAAATAATTTCAGTTTGGTGTTTGCTATAGTGGGGTTAACACTTGATATCACAATCGACACGAGGACCACATCGCATGAGCGAGCAATGGAGTGTATTTTATCGCATTCGATGAATCAAGAGTACAAGAGGCTAAGCTGTGAAACTGTAGAAGAGATCAGTTGATAACCTGAATGGTACAAGAAAAAGGGTGGCCAGTCTCTTCCAACTGTTATTGATAGCTCAGGAAATGAATATTTCATAATTCTAGAAACTGTTGCTAATTTTGTCAGTATATCCAAGTACAGCAATTACAAGGCTTCATGTACAAAACAAGACTCCTGCAAGTTCATTACACAGTTACATTGTGTTAGACTACTGTGGACTGTGGTATAAATAAGTCACCCCTTGAAATACAATTACTTGGTCGGCAGTTAAACTCTATTTAATTCCAATCGTAAAATAATTATAGGGATAGTGCAAAGATTAAATATGCTTAGTTTTGAGCAATCATAAGCAGGGAAAATACCGAGAAAATAGATCTAGCATTAACAGTGCGGACTGCAGAGAGCTATCAGCCAAATCACCTCGTGAAGCTTAACATCATGTCGGTGAATTTGAACTTCAGAAGGATGTTACCTTCAATTGCCATAGAAATAAATTTCAATTCAAACCACCTTTTCAGCTTCTTCAATACTTACTGGAATTCCTATATCCAATCTCATAGTTGGCTTATATTGGTCAGGAACTTCAGCCCCAGCTTGCATACACAGTTCCACCACTATAGGTGCCTGACCATAAAAGCTTCGAAGTTCTCGCTTCATTGGAGGACCATTAATGTCAGGGACATGCCACACATATCTGGGTGGAATCAGGTCATCAAGAACTGCCCTCTGCCAGCCATGCTGTCCATTCCGTTGTTGATGCTTGTGGGCTCCACAGTTTTGGGCCTTGTGCCCTGAAGCGCCCACGTGCACCTCAGGGCAATACCCACACACTCTAACTGGATACATTTTCATCAACTTATTGGCTCCTTTTCTCATCCTTTCCCATGCTAGGAGAGTTTCTTCAGCAAGCAAGACAATTTCCTCTGCACTAGATGGGGGTACTATTTCTGATTCAGGTATTTCAGATAATATTGGAACTCTGGGACTTTGAGGTTCAGGATCTGGCAGATCACTTTCATCTGCATCAATAAATTCATTTTTTCCAATACGAATAATGGCCTTTCTTCGCCTTTTGGCAGGGTATTCTGGAAGATTAACTCCAGCTTGAATGCAAAGTTCTACCACAGCAGGTATACGTGGTATTGAAAATCTTTCATCATGAGCAATACGCTTCCTGAGACGGTCATACAGATGGTAAGCATCCACGGGGACCAGAATATCTTCCACCACAGCACTTCCCCAGTCGTGAAGACCATGCCGACTTGATGCTCCTGCGCCCCTACAAGACTTGAAGGGGTGCCCAACAGGCCCAACATGGATCTCATTGCAGCATCTACGCAACCAAAAGATAATTAAATTTGAAAGTCAATACAAAAACATTAATCAGAAAATATAGGATTTCCTAATATGTTCCTTTCTTCTTTGCAAGTTTCCTTGTGATGAGGAGTGACAAAGGTAGATCCATTATTTTATGTTCAGTTTTTATTCCAGCTATAGGCGCACCAATAATATTTCAATAGAGCCTAGTTAACTGGTGCAGATTTTAGAGATATCCTTTTAAGAATAACTTTGACTTTTTATTGCCTTATAGAAGTATGTTTCTACACAACTATAGCACAATGACGTCAAATAGAACAAAACGCTAAGGTGTTTAAGCATTGACATTTGCAACAAATTGAGTACAAGAAATGCTAAATATAACAAGGACAATCTAGATTGATGAACATCACAATCATTTTCCAGAACGAATGATGCAAGTGTATGCAACAGTGAACAGATGGTAGTCGTTCAACCATCATGATATCAAATTTGTGACTTGCAAATGTTAAGAAAGCGAGGAGTTGAATCTTTGGAGTACCCAAACTAACAGGTAAAGACAAATGATGGAAATTCTTTTTAGAATTTGCATGCCATAAGCTAGGTACTGAAAGGTATACAGTGACAGTCTCACAGTCCAAACGCATACCAGAGTGAAATCACTAGCTAGAATTTAGCACTGTAAATGCGGATAGATATTATTACTAGCAAAGAAAAGAATAAGATTTTAAAAGAAATATTACTTGCATGCATGGACAGTCACAACTTTCAAAAGCTTCCTCAGATTGTTTATCAATAGAATCCTTGCATTCAGGACATCATAAGCAACTGGAATTAGGCTCTTAACCAGCAATCCATTCTTTGGTGGTGGCACAGGCCTCCTAGGCTGGCCTCTGCTATTCTTTAATCTTTCTCTGGCTGCTCGCCTCAGCTCTATTATAGGTATTGGGAAAGGCTTCTTTTCCTTCTTTGAGTAATATTTAGGTAAATCAGCATTTTGGGGAATATCATTCTTAATGACCAAAGGAGAATTCTGGCTTGAAGTTTGCAGCACAATTCTATATTTCAATAGAAGTTTGGATAGATTGCCACAAACCTACAATAAGATAAACCCCCATAATTAGTCCAGAAATCCAAACAAACTAACTACATAGGATAAATTTTAAGTAAAAACATATCACAAATCATACTTAGTAATTACAGAGACTACAGAGAAAGATTAACACAAAATCCATATAATGACCATTTCACACAAAAAAAAAGTCTCATGTACTTCTAGGCCGTAATTTATAAAGAAAGCAATCAGTAAAATCTTTTAGATTGGGAACCAAATGTTCTGGCATTAGATCTGACTCAGGATGGTTTGAATTTTATTACTATGATTCCTCTTCTCCCTTATTGGTTCGTCTTCTCTCAAATCTCCTCTTTCATATGTCTTTCCCCTTTATCATTCTAACTTCTTCCAATGTCTTCACTTTCTCATTGCTTTCATACATCAGTTTCAATGCACATGAAAGACTTGTAAACTTTGTTTAATAAGAAGCGGGAGGAACAAGTACAGGGGGAAGCCCGGGGCTGGGAAAGGCTTCTGCAGCTTACCCCTTTCCTTTTTGTTCCTTTTGTTTCCTTCTACTCATATAAAACATTTAAATTCCCTTCTTTTACATTAGAGCATCAGCGAGGATAGTAATCAATAGGGGAAATGCTGAAGCATTTAGAATAAAAATAGTGGGAGCTAATGGAATTTAAGATCTGCGCCAGCAAGGATGGTGACTTAAGAAGTAGTATGTTGGCCATATGTTCTCAGCCAGTGAACAAGCTCAGAATTTCTTTTGAGAATTTTTCATGGCGCCACCATCTACACTTTTGGTATTAGCAACTTGCTTCTGTGGGCTACAACTTAAAATTTACAACAATGACAAAAAACACCAATATTCAGAATGGCAGCAGACTCCTACACATATTTTCTTTATTGTTTCATTTTCCTTAAAATTCTCTGACTTTCGTTAGCCATCTGACATAGGGAAACTATTGATCACCAGTGTTCAAGGTTGTAACGGCGTCATTCAGGCAGCATCACTCGCCGAACACCCTTTTGTCCACTGTCGCTCCACCTCAAATCACAGAATTAAAGTTCCTAGTTAGCACAATGCATCGAATTTTCACCTTAGATTTATGTTTCGAGGTCATATTTCAAGTGAATTACAAAGCTAAGGAAAAGAGGCCTCGTCATTGATTAAGTTGTCTGACATGCCGGATTTTCCACTACAACTCGCAGTTCAGCTAAATGTTTCCCTTTATTAGAGCCAGGTAAATTATAACTACGTGATACAGGCATAAAGGATTCGTACAGTGAAGCAAGGAGGGACAGAGAAATTGCAGCTTCAATTGTGTACCTAAACCATAACACATAAAGCATCAAAAGTCTCAGATCCATCATACCTTCAAATGGTTAACAAAGCCAAGATCAGAGAAGACATTGGACTTCACAAGCTCTGATTTTCTGATGTAGGAAACACTGGGAAAATTATCACAACGAACCAAGCCACATTTCTTAAGATAGCTTGAATGCGTGCAGTATGCTTGTTGATGAGATGAAGTCCCTGTAAGGACTAAAAGATGGAATGAAAGATCTACATAAAATGGAAAATATCCAACAAACAATGGGCTGCACCTTTCGCCAACATTAACAAAGAAGGTAACAACTGAATTTAAGAAACTTTGATTCATGAACAAGTAGATAACAATCTCCTTATCCAAGGATGAGATGGTGAAAGGAAAACACTTTACTTAAACTCTCCTTTCAACTCAAAGTACGCAAGTCAGATTCTCAACACTCCACCAGTGTGGAGTTGTGGACACGTATAATTGTTATTAAACCAAAAGATGGAAATTTGTAATAGAAGTTGAGTCGAACACTTGGATATGTACCCGTATCCGACAAGAGTAACTCAATTCAGGTAACATAAAGAAAGGTATACCTCCTATTACCGGCGTCACCGAACTTGGCTGGAGAATCACCAGTGGCATCACCAAAGAATGGACTGAGTAATGAAACAAAAGGACCACATATATAAGTATACAAAAGGTATACAGTTGCAGCATAATGATAGCATTTCATCAACTACCAAACAATCACACTCCCATCATCATGAAAACTTAAAGCAACTTAAAATTCTCTACAAACTTCTGCTACCTTTACCAAAGAAAACCCATAAGATAATTGCTCAAAGCAAATAGTTTGGAACCATAAGTTATAATTGTGATTACAAATTACCCATTTACTCAACCCCCAAAATCTGAATTTTTTGAGCTCACCAGTGAAAAGAATAAGAATGAATAAATCAACAAATCAATTCTGAATTCTTACTAAAAAATTGTGTAAGATACACATTTCAAATCTTTAAAATTACAGTTTAATTGGTCCTAACTCCTAAACATACCTTCAGAATTTCGGAATATCCAAGTTTCTGGTGTCGCCAAGAGAAGGTTAACTTGCGTTGAATTTTTTTAATGTCTTTCTCTCAGTCTTCTTATCTGCTCCGCACATTCGGAAAATGAAAATTCGAATGGGAATAGTTATTTGTCAAATTATTAGATGGAAAACTGAAATGGATGAAGTTAGAGAGAGATGTAAATTAGAGTGCACGTAGAACCAAAAGAAGAAGAAGATGAAGTATAGTAAGGGTGAGGTGCGCTGGTGTGGTGAAGCTGTGGAAATGGTTGCCCACGTTCTATGCCTATGGTGCGTTTTGGCAGTGTTCTTGTTGGTGTGGTGTCTATTGGTAAGTGGAGGAGAGAGAAGTATAAAGATATGCAGAAGATGAGAAGAAGAAGATAAATGAGTTTAGAGAAAGGAGAGTTTGGGGAAGACGAGAGGAAAGAGAATGAAAATGAACGACATTAGCATTTAGCACTGACCCAGAAATCTGCCAAACATCCAGATTTTACTATTTTAGGTGTTTTTTTAAAAACAAACTAGTATTTTGGCCCGGACGATGCCCCGGGTCGGTTACAAGTTACAACTATCATCTTTTGCACGCTATGCGTGTGTGTCATATTAACGTTTTTTTTAATTAGTTATTCATCAGTGTTACAAAAAATTTGATTAGAACATACATTTATAATTGTTTTTAATTTATTAAAATGTTTTTCTTAAATCAACATTTCATTGGTTTTTTTAGTTATTTGCTCAACATATGAAATTCAAAGCAGAATTTGAGGAAGAGCTTGATTTATATAATAGAGATTACCGCTAATAATCAACATTTAGGTTTTAAAATATTATCAGTATAATTATGAACATGAAATTCAAGTTTTTATTTTTATTCTGATTGTGTCAATCAAGTTATATTGTCAATTGACTTTTTGATGAGAGTTTTTCACACATATATAAGAAGAGGAAATCATTCTCCTTAATTTAATATTTAATTGAAATTTCAAATTCAATTCTATTGTTAACTTGTTCAATATATATGGCAAGTAGGAAGAAGAAAATATTATTTAATATATATGATAATTTAAATTCATGAAGGGTATATCAGACTTTTATAAGGGGGACACCATCTTCCCCCCCCCTTCACTTATATAATAGAGATTATAAAATATATTATTATTCATAAATTTCATAATTGATTCTATTAGCTTTCGTAATATTCTATTGAGTGCGAAATTGGAAAATGGACGTTGTGGCATCATAAATTGTTCAAAAAAAACTTATAAGGAATTTGGGATAAAAATAACAATTTCAATAGAATCTGGGTAAGAGAATATTATTACTTAATAAAAAGGTTAAAGATCAAAAAGCTTGTCTACATGTTTTTATAATTACGGTTTTTTCACCGGATACCCCCGAGTTTTCAAAAAATTCACCTGGTACCCTCCATGTTTTCAAAATTCACCAGGTACCCCTCAGTTTCAAACTAATACACTCAGATACCCTTAATGACTAACGGTGTTAACCGCCGTTAGTCTTAACCCCAATTAACCCCTAAATAAACCCTAATTAACCTAATTAAACATTAATTAGCCTAATTAAACCCTAAAACCTAACTAACCCTAACTTAACTTCTAAACCTAACACTAACCCCCCTCCCCCCACCCTCCCACCTCCCCGCAACCCCCACCCCGAGCCCCCCTCCCCCCACCCCAACAGCCCCCCCCCACCCCCACCCCCTGCGGCCCCGTCGCGAGCCCGGCCCCATCGCCCGTCGCGAGCCCAGCCCCCCCACCGCCCGTCGCGAGCCCGGCCCCCACCGCCCGTAGCGAGCCCGGCCCCCAACCCCGTCGCGAGCCCAGAACCCACCCCTCCTCCTACCCCCCGTCGCTAGCCCGAACCCCACCCCTCCCTCCACCCCTCGTCGCGAGCCCCGGATCCCCACCCCTCGTCGCGAATCCGAGAATCCCACCCCTCCCTTAACCCCCGTCGCATTGACCTTGTTCGGGTTATTCGGCTTGTTCATAGCTTGTTCGGGTTACTTTCGGGGTGGTGCTTTGGCGGCACAAGAGTGGGGGGAGGGGGGTTGCTCCGAAATCGGGGGGATGGTGGGGAAGGGGTGGGGGAACTGGTTTGAGGCTGCGGCGGCGGGGGGTGGGGGGGCTGCGGGGGTGGAGGAGGGGGGGGGCCGGGGGTGGAGGAGGTTGCGGGGGTGGTGGGAGGGTGGGGGGAGGGGTGGTTAGGGTTAAGTTTAGGGTTTAGGGTTAGGATTAGGGTAAGGGTTAGGATTAGGATTAGGGTTAGAATTATGGATTAATTAGGGTTTAAAGTAGAAAATTAGGGTTAATGACTAACGGCGGTTAACGCCGTAAGTCATTAAGGGTAATTGAGGGTACCACGTGAATTAATTTTAAACTTAGGGGTACCTGGTGAATTTTGAAAACATAGAGGGTACCACGTGAATTTTTTGAAAACTCGGGGGTATCAGGTGAAAAAACCGTTATAATTATATTACATATAATTACAAAACTTTATTATGTTTTACTTTGAAACACTAAGGGTCCGTTCTGTTCAACTTATTTTAACTTGTACTTCCTGCGTTTCTAAATAAGTGAAACATAGAGAAGTGGCACACATACCAAGACATCTAGAGAGAGAAAGTTGAGGACCACGCTTAAAGGAGAGATTAGGCAAATTAATTATATATAATACTAAACTAATTACCCAACACCTTTATACCCCACCACCTTCCACCTGCCATCCACCACAACAACGCCACCATCGACCACCGCCACCACCGACCACCACTGGAAAATCTCTTTCCCTCACCCCTGCCCACCGAAAAATCGCCTTCTCAAACCGGCCCACCGGAAAATCGCCCTTCTCAAACCTGCCCACTGGAAAACACCGCATTTTCCCTCCCCCACCCTCGAAACCAACACCCTCCCCTTCGAGATCACCCCCGAAACCACCCTTGAAACCACCATTTCCACCGTCACTACCACCAACATCACTGCAAATCGGAGGGATTTTCTTGATAAAAACAACCAACGAAATCCATTTTCTCAGTCTCTCTCCTCAACTCTCTTCCCCTCGTGTAAAATTCAAGGAGGGATTTTCTTGATAAAAACCAGCACGAATCTCGAAGTCCGTTTTCTCAGTCTCTCTCCACCACCTCTTCCCTACTGCCACCTCCATTTCAATCTCTCTCCATTTTCTAAGCCTAAACTTTGACAAGTCTTACGAGTCCGCAAAGCATTGCTAACAAAATGAAATTTGCAGATCTACTGAAAATTTCTAATTAATGAAGAATCGTGAGAGGAGTGGTAATGCAAATTTCAAAAATAAATGAACCACCACCATCGTGTGGGATTTCCAGATCTACTGAAAATTTCGGCCTGTGGTGGTGGTTCCGGTGAGTACGATGGTGGCTCAAAGGCGTCGGGGTTTAGTTTAGAGGAGGGGGGGAGGATGGAGAAGGGTTTAGAAGAGAGAGGGAGTGGTGGTCTGTGTGGTGGAGAGCTGTAGGGTGAGGGTGGTTGGTGGGTGAGACGTGAGGGAGGAGAGAGATGGGTTGTCATGGCCCATGGGGGTGGGTTGAGGAGAGAGAGGGGGGGGTTGGGGTTTAGAATAGTAACAATGATTAGGCTACTAGGTTAATGGTTAATTAGATTAGTGTATAAAATTAGTGATGGCAATTTTGTAATAAAAGTAAACAAAACTTTCTATTTTTAGCTTGGTAGCATTTATTGTGACATTTCCTAAAATGGGAAATGTAGCACTTATTTAGAAACGGAGGAAATATAAGATTTTATAAGATAAGATTAGATAAGATAAGATAAGATAAGATAAGATAATATCAGATAAGATAATTAAGATGTTAGACACACTCAATAAACTATCATATAAGATAAGATAAGATAAGATCAGATAAGATAAGATAAGATCAGATAAGATAAGATAAGATAAGATAAAATAAGTTGAACAGAACAGACCCTAAGCATTGAAATTGTAATGGATTAGTGGTTAAACTCTAGCATTTCATTTCAAAGGTCATGTGTTCGAATCCTAGTAACTGCATATGTTAATATTTTTTATTGAGATTATAGACATGTGTATTAAAAGCTTTAGATGAGTGTCACATGGCACCGTTCCTTTGATAGGAATGCCTTTTAATATATCTGTATAGATTAACGGGTAGTCCGGTACTCACTTACTCCATTAGTCGGCCCAATACCCGACCCGAATATGTATACAATTTACCGGGTCGGGCATCCGATCCAAATCATTGGAAATTTTCATGAAATTACCTGGCTCTTTTGATGCGGGTCAAGGGGATGGGTCAAGGGGGTCGGGTACTTTTGACCACCCCTATCATTTATATATTGGAATTTGGAAGAGGTGAGGACTTGGGCTCCGTTTGGTTGGGCGTAAAACATTTTCAGTGTAAAATATTTTTCATGGAAAATAATTTACAATGGAAAACACAATTCCAAAATTAGTTTTCCGTTGTTTGGTTCCATGTAAGAAAAATGATGAAATGAGAGGAAAATGAAAGGAAAAGTAAGGAGATAATGAGAGGAGTGTACAAGAGAGAGAATGAAAACAATTTTCCCTTCATTTTAAAGGGAAAATGGTTTTACATCATTGAGAAAGCAATTTTACTCCAAGGAAAAATGGTTTTACACTCCTTTGCAAACCAAACAATGTAAAATTGAAAATAGAGGAAAATAGTTTTCCAAAAAAATATTTTACGCCCTACCAAACAGAGCCTTGGTGTCTCCCATATTTTACTATTATACCCAAATAAAAAAAAACAACTACTATAAGCTCTCTAAATCTGGATTTTTTCTAATAAAAAAAGACAAATAAATAAAGTGAATTGAAGAATTGCACTTACAACTTATCCAATTTTTTTTTTTTTAAAAGAGAAAAATATATATCAAAAGATTTATATATATATTTTCGCACTTATCGCGTGCATATAAGACTAGTTAAAATAATGCTAACAAAATAAGAAATTTTCATACTTACTTTTTTTTTTGAACGGGGAAAGAAACAACTAGGCTAGAATTGTAATTCCAACTAGTAAAATGATATAGTAAAGTTACAAAATGTAGATGGTCATCACTAATAGCTAGTGCCTAGATTAGAATAGGCACTAACATGCAATAAAATAATACTTATAAAAGTATAAAAAAGGAAAATTCTACATAGTAGCCCCAAGGTTTTTAAGTTTCTATATGGTAGCACTTTTCAAATGCAATAATATGTGGTAGCCCCAAGTTTTTTAATTATTCTATTATATAGCCTTATTTGGTGATTTGATGTTACACGTGTGTTATTTCACGTTTAATTGCTTAACCAAGGTTAGTGCCTTAACCTAAGTTATTATGCTCTACCCACTTTAAGTTCAAATGGAGTGAAACCGAGTTGTTTAAGGCATACTACAGTTGAATGGCCAAAAAAATTGAGCTTTTCACCCAATCACGAAATTCGCAGAATCCTAACCATAATAACATGAAATTGGGCCACTTGAACTTGAAAGTGGGTAGAGCATAACAACTTAGATTAAGGCATTAACCTGGTTAAGCAATTAAACGTGAAATAACACACTTTTAACGTCAAATCACCAAATAAGGCTATATATATATTTAAAAACTTGGGGCTACCACATATAATTGCATTTGAAAAGTGCTACCATACAGAAACCTAAAAACCTTGGGGCTACCATGTAGAATTTCCCTGTAAAAAATAATGATTTTTTGATTAAGGAAAATGTAATATTTATAAAATGTTAGAAAATAAATTTTATTCAATAAAATTCTTGTTGGTACTAGAAAGTATTTGATCTATGGAGTACAAGTTTTTGTTGTTGATTTTGAAAAATGATCCAATAATATTTCCAGCAGTAGCAAAAAGTGATAAGATTATATGGTTCTTAAATAAGCATTATAGTACTGAATTTTTTTTTTATTTTCTTTTGATAAGAAAAAATAATTGGTCCGGAAACCAATTCTTGTTAGGCTACTAACCTACAAGGTACACCAACTCATAGGTCGGGTACAAGGCTAAACAGCCCAAAAGACAACAAGTCTAAAGGCCCATTGCCACCACAAGTGAATGGCCCAACATATTATTGCGATAAGTATCCGTAACCTGGGAATGCCCTGGAATTCGTGGTGTGATGCGTTCAATTTATATATGACTTTGACCCCCCATTCTTTGGCAAATGAGTAGCAACTTGAGCTCTTTTGAGGTCTATTTGTATGTTTTGATATGGTTGGACTTGCTGATAAGTGCGTTTCTAACGTACTTATGAGCTCTTTTTGGTTTGGTTTGATCCTCTTTATACCCTTTTTTTTCCCTCTTTCTTCCTTATTTCTCTCTCTCTTTCCTTCACTTGATCATTGTTGATCATTGTGACATTTCGCTAGATTTTCGGTCAATTTTGACTGGATTTCTAGTACATTTGCTTTCACCGTGTTTTCCCGTGCTTTGATTGCAGGTATGATCTTTTATAAGGTCAAGAGTTGGGAGATACGATAATAGGCGGGAGTTTCGAGGAGTTTGCACGCGCGAAAATGGAATAAAGGAAGCTTGACTTGAGCTCCATGGTGTGCCCGCACCCTCTTAGCACTGCCCGCACACATTGGTGCGCCCGCACCGCCCACAGATTGGGCATCCTCATTATCAGTCAGTCGGGTGCGCCCGCACCAGCTCATAGGTGCGCCCGCACCATCTCCATGGTGCGCCCGCACCTTCCTGGCGAAGATTGGCCATTTGAGTCAGTGGCCTTGGTGCGCCCGCACCAATTTAGTGGTGCGCCCGCACCACCTGTTTCCGCGAGAAAATTGTATTTCTCTTAGGCATTAAAAACAAGAGTTTTAGTTTTGGGAAACTTATGCTTTTATTTTTCTAGTTTTTAGAGAATATTATTAGGGTTCATACTAGAGAGATAAACACTTGAGTTTTATTGGGATTTGATATTTATTAATCATACTTCGTGATTCCGATAACATTCAAGGTACTTTTCATTGAATTTAATTTGAAGTTTCAGTTTTTATTGCATTCTTTTCGTGTTTGTTCTTGTTCTTAGTTATTTTTAGATCTTCATTCTCATAATCTCATAATTGTTATTTCTATTAGTTTAATTATCTCTTAATCATGTTTAGCCTTAGATTGGTCATAGATTTTGTGTTTATTTGCCTAGAATCCATGATTAGTGAGTAGTTTCTTATCTAGGGTTAGGGTGAAAGTATGAATTAGGATTCTAAATGTTTTGTTGATGTGATTGTGATGTTTTAAAGAAATTCATGCATTGATCTTGGTGTTTTGAGGCCTTAGGATAGATATTGATCACATTTATGCTTGGGTATTTTGAATTCAAATGTTCTTAATCGAATTTTGAACTCTTTTATCATCCCCAAGAATCAACTTAATTTCTAGGCCAAGATATTGGGTAGAAATTAAGGGGATCCTTTATTAGGGGTTTTCCGAATTTATTGGATCTCTTAATCAATTGACTAAAGACCATTCGAGAGAGGATTTAGTCGATTGATTAAGCGATCATTCTCGAGGACCATTCGAGAGAAGACTCGAGTATTTTAGAGGAAAACTAAACCTTGCATAATCTTCTCCGTTACTTCACAATCGCATTAACATTCATTGTCCATTCTTATTCATATTAGTAACCTCAACTCTAGTGTCTTCCTATCTGATTCACTAATTCGAGTTATTTGCTAGTTCTTGCTATTAGCTAGACATAGTTGTTACCAAATCTTTTCAAACCCCCAAATACCCTTCAATTAGGCAGTCTAGACTTGCTAGACTTTAATTAATCCCAATTTCCCTGTGGATCGACCCTTGACTTGCCTTTACTACGTTCTTAGTAATTGCTCGTTAAGTGTTATAAATATTATTTGAGAAGCGATTTTTGGTGCCTTAACGACACACTAAAAACCTCTTATCAAAATGGCGCCGTTGCCGGGGACGTTGTGCTATTAATTGAAGTTTATTTTAGTTTAGCTTTGCTTAGTTGATTTTTCTTTTCTTTTTGACTGTGGTTGTTATTTGCTAATCCTCTACTTAGCTTTGTTGTTGTTACATGAGAAGAAGAGCTCACGGTTCACCCACCTTTCCTCTAGATCCAGAAATTGACCGTACATTGCGAAAGCTTCGGAAAAATTTGGAAGATTTGTCTTTGGGTTCCGAACCATCTTCACCAGCCTCAAGTACAACAAGTGAAGTTCAATCAGAAATGGGTGAAGCAAATCCACAACTCTTTAGGGATTTCGAAAATCCGGGTTCCTATGTTCTTCAAGGTGGTATTCGACTCCTCACCACTACTAAAAATTTCAGCATTCACCCTCAGTTCACTCGGATGGTGAAGGCAGAACAATTCTGTGGAGGGTCGGATGAAGATCCTCTGGACCATCTTGACAGGTTTCTTGAGATCTGTGCCATGATAACCACAAATGACGTCTCTCCAGACTACATCAAGATGCATTTGTTCCGGTCTTCTCTTACCGGAAAAGCAAAATCATGGCTCAAGAGTTTACCTGCTAACTCCCTCACTACATGGGAGGAAGTCACAATGGCTTTTCTGAAAAAGTACTTCCCGGAGTGGAAGACGGCAGACATAAGGAGGAAGATCTCCTCATTTGAGCAAGAGAACGATGAGACACTTGCGGAAGCTTGGGAGCGGTTCAAGGAGATGAGCCGTTCATGCCCACACCATGAGTTCACCAAGAATCTACTCATGCGATTCTTCTATGATGGCCTTGATCCTATATCACGTGCCAACCTTGATGCTGGAGCGGGAGGTCAACTTTCTAAGATCCCGCAAGATCAACTTGAGTCCACCATTGAAGAAGTAATTAAGAACTATTCATGGGGTGGACGTCGAAGAGGTGCTCCACCTAAGAAGAGTGGAAAGTTTGAATTAGATCCCATGGATAAAATTCAAGCTAAGATGGATCAACTTGACAAGAAGCTCTCCAAGATCAACCTCGCATCATCTACTCCATCACAGGTAAATTCTTTTTCTTGTGATATTTGTGGAGGTACTAATCATGATACATCTTATTGTGGAGGTACAAATTCGGAGCATGTGGCGGCAATCAACTCTAGAGGAGATGGTTATCAAGGAAACCAAGGGTATAGAAGCAATCAACAAGGAGGTTGGAAACAACCCCAACAAAACTACAATAAAGGCTTCAACCAACCTCAACAAGGATGGAATCAACCTCAACAAGGGTACAACCAAGGTCAACATCAAGGGTATGTGCAAGGGTATAACCCAAACTATAACCAAGGTGGTTCATCCTCACAAGGGTCTCATGTCTACCAAGCTCCACATCAAAGAGCCAATACCCAAAAACCTCCCTCTAACCCTCCGTTCCCCAAACAAAATCCCGAACCCACTCCATCTCCCGAGCCAAGCTCTCTCCAAATTCTCCAACAACTTCAATCCATGAACCAAATCCTCCAAAACCATGAGCAAAGGTTTCAAGAGCTACAAGCCCATAATAAAATGCTTGAAACCTAAATTGCCCAAGTAGCCGAGAAAAATCCTTCTACTCCCACAAATCAACTTCCGGGCCAACCTATTCCTAACCCCAACCTCCATCAAGCCAAAGCCATTCATTTGAGGTCGGGAACAAGTTACGAGGGTCCCAAGATGCCAACCGAGGAGGTAGAGAAGGATGAAGAAGGTGGGGTTGTTGAGAAAGAAGTTGAAGTTGAGGAAGGCGAGAGAGAAGAAAATGTGGAAAGAGATGAGACACAAGTCCAAGTTGGTGATAAAGCGTCACTACCATCATCTCCACCAACTAAGACCTATGTGCCTCCGGTTCCCTATCCTCAGTGGTTGGTCGAGAGAAAATTAAGTGACAAGTTCACCAAATTTCTCAATGTGATGAAGAGCCTACAGAACAGCATACCATTCCTTGAGGCTATGTCTCAAATGCCGGCATATGCTAAATTTTTGAAGGAGATCCTCTCCAACAAACGGAAGCTTGAAGACGAGCCTATCACTTTGCCCTATCAAGTGAGTGCTCTTGTGCAACGTGCTATGCCTAAGAAGCAAAGAGACCCCGGGAATTTCACCTTGCCGGTGAAAATAGGTGATCAAGAGCCCAAGGGTGCATTGGCCGATTTAGGAGCGAGTGTGAGTTTGATGCCATTGTCTATTGCTAAGCACCTTAATTTTCCTCTTCATCCGACACGGAAAACTATTCAATTGGCAGACCGCACTGTGAGAGTCCCCCATGGTGAGTTGGAGGATGTACCAATTCAAGTTGGGCATGTATTTGTGCCTTGTGATTTTGTGGTGATGGATATGGAGGAAGATCCGGAGACTTCTCTTATTCTTGGAAGAGAGGCTCTAAAGACGTTGGGAGCCGTGATCAATTGCAAAAATGATACTATCACGGTTGAGGTAGCTAATGAGCGGGTTGTATTTGAGTTCTCTAAGACTTTGAAAAGGCCCATGATAGAGAGAATTTGCCGGGTCAACCTAGTGGAGAAAGAGATGGAGGATGCTGCGAGTGTGGTTCACACCGGGGATGAGTTGTATGCTTCTCTTACTGAAGCCCCTAGCTTGGACATGGAAGAGGTGAAAGAATTCTCATTGTTTCTTGACACTACTATTGAGGAGACAAAAGAGGAAGCATTTGAGGTTCTCGCGACATCCACTGACAAAGAGGAGTGTTCTAAGCCTCCTCCCAAGGTAGAATTCAAACCCCTTCCCTCTTCTCTTAAATATGTTTTTCTTGATGATGCATGTACTTATCCAGTTATTGTCAATTCGAGTCTTGATGACATCTCTATATCAAAATTGATTGAGATACTACAAAAATATAAAGATGTCATTGGGTACTCGATAGATGACTTTAAGGGGATAAGCCCTTCTCTTGCTATGCATCGTATCCATCTCATCGATAGTAATGCCTCATCCATAGAGCATCAGAGAAGGCTCAATCCTAATATCAAAGAGGTTGTAAAAAAGGAGATTATGAAATTGCGTGACGCGGGAATCATCTACGCTATCTCCGATAGCAAGTGGGTGAGCCCGATTCACGTGGTTCCAAAAAAAGGAGGCATGACTATTGTTGAGAATGAGAAAGGAGAAACTATCTCAACTAGAGCATCTAGGGTGGCGGGTTTGTATTGATTATCGGAAGTTAAACAAATCCACCCGAAAGGACCATTTCCCTCTCCCCTTCATTGACCAAATGTTGGAGAGGCTTGCTCGTCATTCACACTTTTGTTTTCTCGATGGTTATTCCGGATTCTTTCAAATCCCTATTCATCCGGATGACCAAGAGAAAACCACTTTTACTTGTCCGTATGGGACATTCGCATATCGAAGGAGGCCCTTTGGTTTGTGTAATGCCCCATCCACTTTCCAAAGGTGTATGACAGCAATCTTTTCTGACATGCTAGAAGATTCTATTGAGGTGTTCATGGACGATTTTAGTGTGTGTGGTTCGTCTTTTGACACATGTCTAGTTAATCTTGAGTGTGTATTGAAAAGATGTCAAGAGACGAACCTCGTCCTGAATTGGGAGAAATGTCACTTTATGGTCGAGGAAGGCATTGTCCTTGGGCATAAAGTGTCAAAGAATGGCATTAAAGTGGATCCGGCAAAGGTTTCGGTTATTGAGAAGCTTCCGCCATCGAATTCGGTGACGGGAGTTCGTGCTTTCCTTGGACATGCGGGTTTTTACCGGCGTTTCATCAAGGATTTTTCTCAGATAGCCAAACCATTGACGAATCTACTTTAGAAGGATGTAGATTTTGAGTTTGATGAGTCTTGTATTAAGGCTTTTGAAACTTTAAAAAAGGCCCTCACTTCTGCCCCCATTGTGCAAGCTCCGGATTGGAGCTTGCCTTTTGAACTAATGTGCGATGCTAGTGACTTTGCAGTGGGCGTTGTTCTTGGGCAACGCAAGGAAGGAAGGCTACATGTCATAGCCTATGCAAGCAGGACCTTGGATGATGCTCAACGGAATTATGCAACTACGGAGAAAGAAATGTTGACCGTAGTTTTTGCATTTGACAAATTCCGGTCTTACTTGACCTGCAACAAAGCTATTGTGTATACGGATCATTCTGCGGTCCGTTATCTGATGAGTAAGAAAGATGCCAAGCCTCGGCTCATTAGGTGGGTGCTTCTTCTTCAAGAGTTTGATTTTGAGATGAAGGAGAAAAAGGGGACGGAGAATGTGGTAGCTGATCATCTTTCTCGTCTCCCTCTTGATGAGAAGGTCTCGGATCCTGACGAGACCCCTATTGAAGAAGATTTGAGAGAAGAAGCACTATTCGCCATTCTGAATAATGAGATTCCATGGTTCACAGACTATGCGAACTACTTGGCTTGTGGGATTGAACCTCATGGTTTCAATTCTCAACAACGGAAGCGATTTTTCAAGGAGCCTTCGAGGTTCTATTGGGATGACCTTCTCTTGTTTAAAAAGTGCGCCGATGGTATTTTTAGAAGGTGTGTACCCAATCATGAGATTAATTCGGTGTTGAATCATTGCCATACTTTGGCATGTGGAGGGCATGGTGGAGCAAGCAAAACTGTTGCTAAGGTGCTCCAATGTGGTATATTTTGGCCATCATTGCAAAAAGATGCTCGTGAGTTTATTTTGAGCTGTGATAGATGTCAAAGGAGTGGCGGCATCACGAAGAGACATGAGATGCCTCAACAAAGCATTCTGGAGGTTGAGCCATTTGATGTATGGGGAGTTGACTTTATGGGCCCTTTTGGCCCTTCTTTGGGCAACATGTACATCCTTGTTGCGATCGACTACGTAACTAAGTGGGTTGAAGGCATTGCCTCCCCCACCAATGACCACAAGGTTGTGACTAAACTCCTTAAGAAGATCATCTTCCCGAGGTTTGGAGTACCCCGAGTATTGATAAGTGATGGCGGTTCACACTTCGCCAAGAAGCAACTGGAGGCCCTCTTGAAGAAGTACGGGGTGACTCATAAAGTCGGACTTCCTTATCATCCCCAAACTCAAGGCCAAGTTGAAGTTTCTAACCGGGAAGTGAAGAACGTCCTTGAGAGAGTGGTAAATAAAACAAGGAAGGATTGGTCTTTGAAGCTAGATGATGCTCTTTGGGCTCTTCGCACGGCTTTCAAGACGCCTATAGGAACCACCCCCTACCGCCTCGTGTATGGCAAGGCTTGTCATTTTCCGGTGGAACTCGAGCACAAGGCTAGGTGGGCAATCAAAGAGCTCAACATGGATCTTCACTTGGCGGGAGATGCTCGGAAAGAGAAGCTAGCTGAGCTTGAAGAACTCCGCTTCGATGCATATGAGAGCTCGAGACTGTACAAGGAGCAAACAAAGAAACGGCACGATCACCAGATTCAGCAAAGAGACTTTCGAGTTGGAGACAAAGTCTTATTGTTTAACTCCAGGCTAAAGCTCTTCCCCGGAAAATTAAAGTTCAAGTGGTCGGGACCCTTCCAAGTGTTGAAGACTACGCCTTATGGAGCCTATGAGATTTTGGGCGAGAATGGTCCGTTTTTGGTGAACGGTCAAAGATTGAAGATCTACCACGATAATCAAGCCATCGGTTCTGTTGGTTGCTTGATCCTTCGCTCGCCCGAGCGCTACTCTTGAAGAACATATCCTTTTAGTCAAGCTAATGACTTAAAACAAGCGCTACACGGGAGGCAACCCATTTTTCTTTTTCTATTTTAATTTTTAGTCTAGATTTTTGTTTTACTGGCTAACAATGAGCATTCATTTGATCTTGAGAGGTTTTTGGCAGTAGCATTGGTGCGCCCGCACCACATAGAGGTGCGCCCGCACCATTTTGTCTGTAGTGGGTGCAAAGAAACAGAAGCATTGGTGCGCCCGCACCTAATATGAGGTGCGCCCGCACCATTCAACTTTTTTTCGGAAATTTCGAATGGTGCGCCCGCACCACCTATAGGTGCCCCGCACCATTCAGTCTGCAGTTGGAACAAAACACCGAAGCAATGGTGCGCCCACACCTACCACGAGGTGCGCCCGCACCGTTCAAAAAATTTTCAGAAATTTTGAACGGTGCGCCCGCACCAATTACCCAGCAACGTTCAACATCAGGCAGTCAGTTTGGTGCGCCCGCACCACTTAGAGGTGCGCCCGCACCAAACCCGTATGAGGCCAAAATCACGGTTTTTCTATTTTTTTCGGCACTCTCACTTCTTTTCTCTCATATTTTCGAACTATCTCTCTCACTCACTCACTTTCTCTCACTTCCACATCCCTAGATCCGGCGACCACCACGGCTTTCCGGCGACTTCCGGCCACTTTCTCACCGGAAAACTCATCTCTTTCCTCTCTACAACACTCAAGTGCATCAAATTTTGGGCTTTGGCAAGATTTGGATTTCTAGGGTTTCAAAATTGGGGATTTTCATCTCCAAGTTGGTAATCTCCTTCCAACCTCTTGTTTTTCATAGATAATCTTGTTATTTGGACTACAAGTTTGTTTTCTTTTTGATTGCATGCTTGTTTTTCTCCTAGCTTTGGTTTGTTCATGAATTTTGCCCAACTTTGTGATTGGTGTTGTGATGAACTAGTTTAATTAGTTGTTCTTTGTGGAAATTTCATAGTCTATGAGATTTTTGTGAACTTAATTGAACTATTTGAAGTGATTTGTTGAGCAAGTATTGATAAACATGTTGTTAGATTGTTGATTGTGTGAGTTGGAGAATTGTGTGAGTTTGATTGAATTTTCGGATTAGAATCGAGTCGTTCTTGCTTGTTAGCAACTTCGTTGCTATTGATTGTGGGATTTATGTGCTGGTAGTTTTTTTTTTTCTTTTTAGGTTTTTGTGTGTTATTAGTGTGGTGATTTGTTAGACCAAAGGTTTTGAAGAGTTCCTCTGTTACGGCCGCGCCCTTTGTTTTTTCCCCGTTTCAAAGAAAATCTTTTTCACATTGTTTTTAAAACAACACAATGGGAAAAAAAAGTGGCGAAGGATCCTCCTCCAGTGCTAAGAGAGCTAAAACAGGGTCCTCCTCGCAAGGACCCTCTTCTAGCTCTAATCCCCCTCCTATCTACCCGCTCAAATTCTCAAATGCTGCACACCGTCAAATTTTTACTCAGCTTTCGAACCGAACTCTGCGACCCACGAAGTTCTATGACTCTGATACCTGCCTACACCTTAAAATCGACACGATAGTAAGGGAGATGGCAGGAAATATGGGGTTGTCAAACTTCCTTCAAGTTCGGGAACCTACTTATGACCAACTAACTCTTGAGTTCTTGAGTTCGTTGAACATAAGTAGGGAGCAAGCATCCGGTGCTCTGACTATTCAATCTCGTCTATTTAATCAAGTCAGAAAACTATCTTTTGACGAGTTATGTGAAGCATTTGAGACGGACTCCGCTGCCCCATGTGATGCCCCCTATTCAATAATTTGGGAGGGTTACAATGAGCACGAGTGGTGGGCCAAGATCACTGATGGCACCACTCGGTTTCGGACGAACTCGTCCAAAGCTTATGAGATTATCCATCCTGCTCTCCGCTACTTCCACAGGATTTTGGTTTACACCTTCTTTCCTAAGCAAGAAGTCGGGCAATTGAGGAAGGAAGAGCTGTTGGTTTTATGGTTGGCCACTGATGGGGCTCACCATAACGCCCGAATCAACTTTGCAGCTATCTTCCTTAAACGATTGCAAGAGATTAGGGGGGGTACTACGCTAGCTGGGGAGATCATTTGTGGTGGAATGATCATCCGACTAGCGTCTTACCTCTCGTTGGACGATGACCTCGCCCGCTTAGAAGAAAGCGTGCCAACTGTTGGTCAGTCCAACTTATTGGATGGTGCGGCCCTTCAGCAGATGAAATTTCTGCGTGGTTTTTTTAAGACCAGTTGCATTTGGCTAGTGGGAGGGAGACCCTACTGTTATATAGACACCGAGTTCATTTGGAACCCCCCGCCTGAATGTAACCGATGGCGGGTTCCCCCTTCCCCTATTGACCCATATCACTGCGCTGATATAACCTACCTTCAGTCCACCACTGTGGAGAGGGTACCGGGGGTTCCCAGGGTTCCGAGGTCCGAGCACCGCATTCCCGTGAGTGGTGCGGCCGAGACCTCTTCCTCCCAATCCTTTGATATGGCCTCCGTCATGGCGGCCATAACCCAGATGCAGGCCACTCAAGCGGCCAACCACCGTGCGGTCACTGCTACCCTTGATGGTATCCGCACCGACCTTGACCACGTGTCTCGAGTGGCTTGGCGAACTCATCTCGCCAATGTCCACTCCGGACATGAGGCTCCCTTCCCTAACCACCCCTACTACCACCCTGCTTTTGACCCTCGTAACGGGCCATTCGAGGAGGTACCTTTCCGCCCCTTGCCCCACTACCCGTCTTACTATCCAGACGGGTATCCAGGCGCTTTCTTCCCTTCTAACCCCGCTCCTGATGGCGGCAATGATGGGAACTCTTAGGTGCTCCTTTTGACCCCCCTCCTCCTCCCACCTTTTGCAACTCCGAGCGCGGAGTTTCGCTTAAGCGTGAGGGCCCTTGCATGCATGTCTATGTTTTTGGGAGTTTGGGGTCTTAGGTGGTTATTTAGGCGGGGTTCTTTTGGTTGTGGGTTTGACTTGGTGATTGGTTATTGTTCTTGGTCTTCTTCCCCCACCCCTTTTTCATCCAAATCACCCTTGTATAGCTTGTTTTTAGAAGTTTGTTTTAGCTTAGTTTTGGTAGTTTGTTTTTGGTATTTTTGCATTGCATAAAAAATAAAAATATTTTGCATTTAGGGAAGCTTAGTTGCATGTATGATTTGTGGCTAAGAGTGTTCATAACTTGATTGGAAGACCTTCTTTGCATTTGACTTGATGATTTTGGAAGCCTTGTTGTGACGTTAGATGATCTTTGAGATCGGTGACTTTTGGTTGAGTCTCTTTGAAACTAGGCGAGTTGGTTGATTGGATTGCCTTGTCCCTTGTGCGGTGAACCTCGAAGGAGGGCCAAGAACCTCGTAAGACTCATCTACAACCCTCACCATTGATCACCTAACTTGTGACTTGCATTTTAGCTCCCCAAGATTGCATAAGACCGAGCCTATAGAAGAATGATTTAGGGCGTTTCTTTTTGCTAGAAATAGGAGCTCAAAAGCCAAAAAAAGCTTTTATACCTGCATAATTGTTCGCTTCTCAACCCATTTGAGCCTTTCTATCCTATTCTTGCTTAACCCTCGTTATAAGTCATGGCCAAACTTTCCCCAAAGTGGAGTACATGTCTATTTTGTTTGGAGTTGAGTTATTTTGATACTAAGTCTTTGGTTGAAAGTGAATTAATGTGCGTATATAATTGCAAAAGTTGAGGAAAATTTTGAGAAAGGAAAGACAAAGGAAATACAAGAAAGAAAGAATGCTCTTAGTGCTTCATTTGAATTTCTATTGAAAAGAAATAAAGAGCAAATTGTCGAAAAAAAAAACGTGTGATCAAAAAGTGAAAATCAATGTTTAAAAAAGCAAAATCAAAGTGATAATAAAAAATGTGTGAGATATCGATTTGAGTTGGTGTTTGGACTAGCTTGGGGGAGTTTTTACCCCCTATTGAGTACTCCACTTTACCCTTTTCGCATCACATTCCAAAATTGTTATCCACACCCTTTAACCTAGCCCCGTTACAACCTAAACAAAGTCCCTTTTGACTTCAAGATTGGACTTGGTCAATTAGTAGTGGCGGGTGATATTTTGTGCAAGTCATGATGAGGGTCATCAAAATGTGGTAGAGGCGAGCTATTATGGTTGAGCATCCCTAGGGAGGAGTCAAACTCGGGACTTGGAAGTGGAGAAGAGTGAGTAATCACTTTTAGAAAGCCTATTTTCAAGGGGACTCGGTTGATCGGTGGATTAGATCCTTTAAGTCACTCTTGTGCTTCCTAATCATCTTCCCTCTTGTGTTTGGTTGGTCTCCTAAATCTTGTTATGAACTCATTTAGCTTGCATGTCATATTTGTAGCTTTGCTTTTAGAGCATTTAGATTAGTTTGTTGCATGATTTTTCTTTTTCCTCTTTTTCACACCTCTTTTCTTTCTTTCTCATTCTTGGTTTACTTGAGGACAAGCAAAATGCTAAGCTTGAGGGAGTTTGACAAGTGCGTTTCTAACGTACTTTATGAGCTCTTTTTGGTTTGGTTTGATCCTCTTTATACCCTTTTTTCCCTCTTTCTTCCTCATTTTTCTCTCTCTTTCCTTCACTTGATCATTGTTGATCATTGTGACATTTTGCTAGATTTTCGGTCAATTTTGACTGGATTTTAGTACATTTGCTTTCACCGTGTTTTCCCGTGCTTTGATTGCAGGCATGATCTTTTATAAGGTCAAGAGTTGGGAGATACGGTAATAGGCGGGAGTTTCGAGGAGTTTGCACGCGCGAAAATGGAATAAAGGAAGCTTGACTTGAGCTCCATGGTGTGCCCGCACCCTCTTAGCACTGCCCGCACACATTTGTGCGCCCGCACCGCCCACAGATTGGGCATCCTCATTATCAGTCAGTCGAGTGCGCCCGCACCAGCTCATGGGTGCGCCCGCACCAATCAGGTGCGCCCGCACCATCTCCATGGTGCGCCCTCACTTTCCCAGCGAAGATTGGCCATTTGAGTCAGTGGCCTTGGTGCGCCCGCACCACCTGTTTCCACGAGAAAATTTTACTCTCTTAGGCATTAAAAACAAGAGTTTTAGTTTTGGGAAACTTATGCTTTTATTTTTCTAGTTTTTAGAGAATATTATTAGGGTTCATTCTAGAGAGATAAACACTTGAGTTTTATTGGGATTTGATATTTATTAATCATACTTCGTGATTCCGATAACATTCAAGGTACTTTTCATTGAATTTAATTTGAAGTTTCAGTTTTTATTGCATTCTTTTCGTGTTTGTTCTTGTTCTTAGTTATTTTTAGATCTTCATTCTCATATTCTCATAATTGTTATTTCTATTAGTTTAATTATCTCTTAATCATGTTTAGCCTTATATTGGTCATAGATTTTGTGTTTAAATGCCTAGAATCCATGATTAGTGAGTAGTTTCTTATCTAGGGTTAGGGTGAAAGTATGAATTAGGATTTTAAATGTTTTGTTGATGTGATTGTGATGTTTTAAAGAAATTCATGCATTGATCTTGGTGTTTTGAGGCCTTAGGATAGATATTGATCACATTTATGCTTGAGTATTTTGAATTCAAATGTTCTTAATCGAATTTTGAACTCTTTTATCATCCCCAAGAATCAACTTAATTTCTAGGCCAAGATATTGGGTAGAAATTAAGGGGATCCTTTATTAGGGGTTTTCCGAATTTATTGGATCTCTTAATCAATTGACAAAAGACCATTCGAGAGAGGATTTAGTCGATTGATTAAGCGATCATTCTCGAGGACCATTCGAGAGAGGACTCGAGTATTTTAGAGGAAAACTAAACCTTGCATAATCTTCTCCGTTACTTCACAATCGCATTAACATTCATTGTCCATTCTTATTCATATTAGTAACCTCAACTCTAGTGTCTTCCTGTCTGATTCATTAATTCGAGTTATTTGCTAGTTCTTGCTATTAGCTAGACATAGTTGTTACCAAATCTTTTCAAACCCCCAAATACCCTTCAATTAGGCAGTCTAGACTTGCTAGACTTTAATTAATCCCAATTTCCCTGTGGATCGACCCTTGACTTGCCTTTACTACGTTCTTAGTAATTGCTCGTTAGGTGTTATAAATATTGTTTGAGAAGCGATTTTTGGTGCCTTAACGACACACTAAAAACCTCTTATCACTTGCATCTGCTCTTTTGTCGTTATTGTGCAAGTTAGGCATCTAAGGCCTTAATCTAGCCTTAGAAGGCAAGTCCAATGATTATGTAACACCTATAGACAGTCCGGGAAGAAAGAGAAGTGCTCCGGACGTAAAATTTGAAGTCAGAATAGAGAAAATGGAAACGCGCAAGGGGCAAAAACCGCCCATTGGGGATAAACTCGTCCTGGCCGGCCGAGCGAGAGACTTTATGAAGAATGAGGAAAAATGCTTGTGCTCCCGGTGGGGTGGTCTTGAATCTTGCCCGGTTAGCCTGGACGGATTCCCAGTGAAGCTCGTAGAAGAAAATCACCTCCTCCCTGGGGTGGCCTTGCCCGTTGGCCGGGCGGTTTCTCGGGATGCTCAATTTTAATGTTTTTTCGTAGTTTTTGCAAACACTATATATATGTTTTGAGTAATTTCGATTAAACTATCTTTTATCCCTTGTTTTATTAGGTTAAACACTTAGTTTCTCTCTAGCTTGGTATGCATTCTACTCTTTAAAAATTATAAAGATCGATGATTTCACTTCCATTGTTCTTCAATTATTCGGTATTATTTCTTACTTGGTTTAATTTCATGAATTCTTTTACTTTGATTATGCTTATTATGTTTTTTTATTATTATGAATGAGTAGTCTATTTATGGGGCCAAGTGAAGGAAGTCATGTTTATACCTTTTTTTATTATAATTTAAAGTTCTTTAATGTTTGGATTGAGATTAGAGTAATTCCTATTAATTTATATGTTTAGTTCATGTAATTGCTCAATATCACGAGTTATTATTTAGCTAAAAAAGTTAGAATTGAAAGATCGTACTTATTAGAGGCTTGTTACGATTGGTAGATCTGATTATGTTAGCGACCGTGCTGCATATGTTGAGCCAAGAGTATTAAGACTCGGCCGTAGGATTAAAAAAAGACTCTAATTACTCATCTCTCAATCCAAGTATTGTTGAATTGTATTGTATTGATTGAATTCGTAGAAGCATGGTAGACCGAAAGAATTCCCTAGGTTTTAATTATTTGATTTACAGCCACATCTGATTTACTTTACTTCAGTATTAGTTATTATACATTCAACGATCTTTCTTTTGAAATAGTTAACTAATTTATAGAAATTCTCTCCCTATGGATCGACCTGTATATGCTAAGTCTCTACTAACAACAGATATCTTGCACTTGCGGTATTACTTTTGAACTCATCAGGGTGGTACTACACTGAGCTACCACCTCTCCTCACCAAAAAAATATTTTAATGGTATCAAGTTTTATGAATTTTTTTTAATTACCAAAAAAAAGTCTTAAGAATTTTTTTCCCTATATATTGCAAAAGCAAGAAATATTTCCTAATTTCCTTCAAAGTATGAAATAATTACTAGCTAGCGTACCGTCCACGTAGCACTAGGTGCCAGAAATTATTTTTTTATTTCTTTTAGACAAAACTGCTATTTCAATTAGCGCTTTATTTAGGTTAACTAATGCTCAGAATAGTGGTTTACTTGCAAGTAAAAGCAAAGATGATGAGGACATTAATTATTTGTTTTTGTATGCAATGTGTGTTCGAATCTAATAAGGAATTTTTCTTGTCCCCTTTGAAATAAATGCATAATGAACCCTCAACTTAGCAACACAACATGTAATTACTACACGTCTCTTCCCAAATGAGCTATGAAGTAAATCTGATTTGTTCTTGCATTTAGTTTATTTAAATGATTATTTGAGAAGCATGTTTTCATTTAAATTGATTAAACCGCTAGTGGGAGTAGCGGTTTTTCTCATTAAGTTAACCGCTATTTCACTTAGCGATTTTGTTTTGAGACAATAATTTTTTTTCCCGCAGTACGCTGTGAATTATCTAATATGGACAGTACGCTGTGAATTATTTTACACTTTGATGCAAAGTAGGAAATATTTTTTTACTTCAGCAACATACAATCTGACTTGTGTGGACCCGGTTCACGTTAACATTAGTGTGCATTAGGCCAAAAGCATGTACCATTAATTTATGAACAATCCACTATATTATTCATAAACCCATTATATCATAGAAACCCACTATATTATGCAAAAACTCACTATACCATTCAAAAACATACTATATCATGCAGAAACTACATCATTTCTAAACAATCTACTATATTATTCAAAAAACCCACTATATCATGAATAAACTCACTATATCATTCAAAAACATATTATATCATGCAAAAATTACATCATCTCTGAACAACCTACTATATCATTCAGACACTCACTATATCATTCAGACACTCACAATATCATGTAGAAATTACATCATTCTATGTGCAAAGCACATGTCAGTATATATACTACACAACCTACATCTTACTGCATGTTAAAACATTAAAAGTAAATCCTCCACTATATTGCATATAATTTTACTATATGTTTTCCTTGATAAAATCCACTATATTGTTTATAAGTTCACTATATCTCTATTAAACTCACTATATGAAGTCAACATCAATTACCAACTAAGTGCATACTAAGTTAGTGTGCACCGGATCTATTTAAGTTAATATCAACAATATATAGGGTAAAAATTCAACTTTTAGATTTAACTTTCTTTTACCCCCTAAGAAACGACCATTTAAGGATTTCCTTCAACAATAAGTGGTCGAGAGTCGAGACAACCTCGAGGCTCCACTATCATGAAAGGTTTAATTCTTGATGTTTTAGCTTTGGAATCTCAATGGCCACTCAAATTCAACGTTGTGATTGGTGTACTAATTGATCTGTCATTTTGTTTGTTTGTTTCAATAAGTAAAAATTTCGTATCTATTGGCAAATCAATAGCAGGATGAACTGAAATAAACCATTGACATAATAACCATAGGTTTCCTAATAGGAAACGTTTAAATCGAGGTTGATGGAATAAGTGGGTATGGCCCGTATGGGCATTGGGTGGGTCATCAGGTCACATGGGGTTGTTGTGTAGTAGTACTTGTGTGTTTTGCTAATTTCGAGCGGTTTTACATGTAGGATGCTAATTATAAGGTAAATAAGAATTAAAGCTGGCCTAATTGGTTTTTACCCCCTATTGTGTGTACTCCACTTTACCCTTTTCGCACCACATTCCAAAATTGTTATCCACACCCTTTAACCTAGTCCCGTTACAACCTAAACAAAGTCCCTTTTGACTTCTAGATTGGACTTGGTCAATTAGTAGTGGCGGGTGAGATTTTGTGCAAGTCATGATGAGGGTCATCAAAATGTGGTAGAGGCGAGCTATTATGGTTGAGCATCCCTAGGGGGGAGTCAAACTCGGGACTTGGAAGTGGAGAAGAGTGAGTAATCACTTTTAGAAAGCCTATTTTCAAGGGGACTCGGTTGATCGGTGGATTAGATCCTTTAAGTCACTCATGTGCTTCCTAATCATCTTCCCTCTTGTGTTTGGTTGGTCTCCTAAATCTTGTTATGAACTCATTTAGCTTGCATGTCATATTTGTAGCTTTGCTTTTAGAGCATTTAGATTAGTTTGTTGCATGATTTTTCTTTTTCCTCTTTTTCACACTTCTTTTCTTTCTTTCTCATTCTTGGTTTACTTGAGGACAAGCAAAATGCTAAGCTTGAGGGAGTTTGATAAGTGCGTTTCTAACGTACTTTATGAGCTCTTTTTGGTTTGGTTTGATCCTCTTTATACCCTTTTTTCCCTCTTTCTTCCTCATTTTTCTCTCTCTTTCCTTCACTTGATCATTGTTGATCATTGTGACATTTTGCTAGATTTTCGGTCAATTTTGACTGGATTTCTAGTACATTTGCTTTCACCGTGTTTTCCCGTGCTTTGATTGCAGGGATGATCTTTTATAAGGTCAAGAGTTGGGAGATACGGTAATAGGCGGGAGTTTCGAGGAGTTTGCACGCGCGAAAATGGAATAAAGGAAGCTTGACTTGAGCTCCATGGTGTGCCCGCACCCTCTTAGCACTGCCCGCACACATTGGTGCGCCCGCACTTGAAACCGGTGCGCCCGCACCGCCCACAGATTGGGCATCCTCATTATCAGTCAGTCGAGTGCGCCTGCACCAGCTCATAGGTGCGCCCGCACCAATCAGGTGCGCCCGCACCATCTCCATGGTGCGCCCGCACCTTCCCAGCGAAGATTGGCCATTTGAGTCAGTGGCCTTGGTGCGCCCGCACCAATTTAGTGGTGCGCCCGCACCACCTGTTTCCGCGAGAAAATTGTATTTTTCTTAGGCATTAAAAACAAGAGTTTTTGTTTTGGGAAACTTATGCTTTTATTTTTCTAGTTTTTAGAGAATATTATTAGGGTTCATACTAGAGAGATAAACACTTGAGTTTTATTGGGATTTGATATTTATTAATCATACTTCGTGATTCCGATAACATTCAAGGTACTTTTCATTGAATTTAATTTGAAGTTTCAGTTTTTATTGCATTCTTTTCGTGTTTGTTCTTGTTCTTAGTTATTTTTAGATCTTCATTCTCATATTATCATAATTGTTATCTCTATTAGTTTAATTATCTCTTAATCATGTTTAGCCTTATATTGGTCATAGATTTTGTGTTTAATTGCCTAGAATCCATGATTAGTGAGTAGTTTCTTATCTAGGGTTTGGGTGAAAGTATGAATTAGGATTTTAAATGTTTTGTTGATGTGATTGTAATGTTTTAAAGAAATTCATGCATTGATCTTGGTGTTTTGAGGCCTTAGGATAGATATTGATCACATTTATGCTTGAGTATTTTGAATTCAAATGTTCTTAATCGAATTTTGAACTCTTTTATCATCCCCAAGAATCAACTTAATTTCTAGGCCAAGATATTGGGTAGAAATTAAGGGGATCCTTTATTAGGGGTTTTCCGAATTTATTGGATCTCTTAATCAATTGACAAAAGACCATTCGAGAGAGGATTTAGTCGATTGATTAAGCGATCATTCTCGAGGACCATTCGAGAGAGGACTCGAGTATTTTAGAGGAAAACTAAACCTTGCATAATCTTCTCCGTTACTTCACAATCGCATTAACATTCATTGTCCATTCTTATTCATATTAGTAACCTCAACTCTAGTGTCTTCCTGTCTGATTCATTAATTCGAGTTATTTGCTAGTTCTTGCTATTAGCTAGACATAGTTGTTACCAAATCTTTTCAAACCCCCAAATACCCTTCAATTAGGCAGTCTAGACTTGCTAGACTTTAATTAATCCCAATTTCCCTGTGGATCGATCCTTGACTTGCCTTTACTACGTTCTTAGTAATTGCTCGTTAGGTGTTATAAATATTGTTTGAGAAGCGATTTTTGGTGCCTTAACGACACACTAAAAACCTCTTATCACTTGCATCTGCTCTTTTGTCGTTATTGTGCAAGTTAGGCATCTAAGGCCTTAATCTAGCCTTAGAAGGCAAGTCCAATGATTATGTAACACCTACAGACAGTCCGGGAAGAAAGAGAAGTGCTTCGGACGTAAAATTTGAAGTCAGAATAGAGAAAATGGAAACGCCGGGCGGGGCAAAAACCGCCCATTGGGGATAAACTCGTCCGGTCGGCCGAGCGAGAGACTTTATGAAGAATGAGGAAAAATGCTTGTGCTCCCGGTGGGGTGGTCTTGAATCTTGCTCGGTTAGCCGGACGGATTCCCAGTGAAGCTCGTAGAAGAAAATCACCTCCTCCCGGTGGGGTGGCCTTGCCCGGTTGACCGGGCGGTTTCTCGGGATGCTCAATTTTAATGTTTTTTCGTAGTTTTTGCAAACACTATATATATGTTTTGAGTAATTTCGATTAAACTATCTTTTATCCCTTGTTTTATTAGGTTAAACACTTAGTTTCTCTCTAGCTTGGTATGCATTCTACTCTTTAAAAATTATAAAGATCGATGATTTCACTTCCATTGTTCTTCAATTATTCGGTATTATTTCTTACTTGGTTTAATTTCATGAATTCTTTTACTTTGATTATGCTTATTATGTTTTTTTATTATTATGAATGAGTAGTCTATTTATGGGGCCAAGTGAGGGAAGTCATGTTTATACCTTTTTTTATTATAATTTAAAGTTCTTTAATGTTTGGATTGAGATTAGAGTAATTCCTATTAATTTATATGTTTAGTTCATGTAATTGCTCAATATCACGAGTTATTATTTAGCTAAAAAAGTTAGAATTGAAAGATCGTACTTATTAGAGGCTTGTTACGATTGGTAGATCTGATTATGTTAGCAACCGTGCTGCATATGTTGATCCAAGAGTATTAAGACTCGGCCGTAGGATTAAAAAAAGACTCTAATTACTCATCTCTCAATCCAAGTATTGTTGAATTGTATTGTATTGATTGAATTCGTATAAGCATGGTAGACCGAAAGAATTCCCTAGGTTTTAATTATTTGATTTACAGCCATATCTGATTTACTTTACTTCAGTATTAGTTATTATACATTCAACGATCTTTCTTTTGAAATAGTTAACTAATTTATAGAAATTCTCTCCCTATGGATCGACCTGTATTTGCTAAATCTCTACTAACAACAGATATCTTGCACTTGCGGTATTACTTCTGAACTCATCAGGGTGGTACTACACTGAGCTACCACCTCTCCCTCACCAAAAAAATATTTTAATGGTATCAAGTTTTATGAATTTTTTTTAATTACCAAAAAAAAGTCTTAAGAATTTTTTTCCCTATATATTGCAAAAGCAAGAAATATTTCCTAATTTCCTTCAAAGTATGAAATAATTACTAGCTAGCGTACCGTCCACATAGCACTAGGTGCGAGAAATTATTATTTTTATTTCTTTTAGACAAAACCGCTATTTCAATTAGCGCTTTATTTAGGTTAACTAATGCTCAGAATAGTGGTTTACTTGCAAGTAAAAGCAAAGATGATGAGGACATTAATTATTTGTTTTTGTATGCAATGTGTGTTCGAATCTAATAAGGAATTTTTCTTGTTCCCTTTGAAATAAATGCATAATGAACCCTCAACTTAGCAACACAACATGTAATTACTACACGTCTCTTCCCAAATGAGCTATGAAGTAAATCTGAGTTGTTCTTGCATTTAGTTTATTTAAATGATTATTTGAGAAGCATGTTTTCATTTAAATTGATTAAACCGCTAGTGGGAGTAGCGGTTTTTCTCTTTAAGTTAACCGCTATTTCACTTAGCGATTTTGTTTTGAGACAATAATTTTTTTTCCCGCAGTACGCTGTGAATTATCTAATATGGACGGTACGCTGTGAATTATTTTACACTTTGATGCAAAGTAGGAAATATTTTTTTACTTCAGCAACATACAATCTGACTTGTGTGGACCCGGTTCACGTTAACATTAGTTTGCATTAGGCCAAAAGCATGTACCATTAATTTATGAACAATCCACTATATTATTCATAAACCCATTATATCATAGAAACCCACTATATTATGCAAAAACTCACTATACCATTCAAAAACATACTATATCATGCGGAAACTACATCATTTCTAAACAATCTACTATATTATTCAAAAAACCCACTATATCATGAATAAACTCACTATATCATTCAAAAACATATTATATCATGCAAAAATTACATCATCTCTGAACAACCTACTATATCATTCAGACACTCACTATATCATGCATAAACTCACTATATCATTCAGACACTCACAATATCATGTAGAAATTACATCATTCTATGTGCAAAGCACATGTCAGTATATATACTACACAACTACATCTTACTGCATGTTAAAACATTAAAAGTAAATCCTCCACTATATTGCATATAATTTTACTATATGTTTTCCTTGATAAAATCCACTATATTGTTTATAAGTTCACTATATCTCTATTAAACTCACTATATGAAGTCAACATCAATTACCAACTAAGTGCATACTAAGTTAGTGTGCACCGGATCTATTTAAGTTAATATCAACAATATATAGGGTAAAAATTCAAGTTTTAGATTCAACTTTCTTTTACCCCCTAAGAAACGACCATTTAAGGATTTCCTTCAACAATAAGTGGTCGAGAGTCGAGACAACCTCGAGGCTCCACTATCATGAAAGGTTTAATTCTTGATGTTTTAGCTGTGGAATCTCAATGGCCACTTAAATTCAACGTTATGATTGGTGTACTAATTGATCTGTCATTTTGTTTGTTTGTTTCAATAAGTAAAAATTTCGTATCTATTGGCAAATCAATAGCAGGATGAACTGAAATAAACCATTGACATAATAACCATAGGTTTCCTAATAGGAAACGTTATAATCGAGGTTGATGGAATAAGTGGGTATGGCCCGTATGGGCATTGGGTGGGTCATCAGGTCACATGGGGTTGTTGTGTAGTAGTACTTGTGTGTTTTGCTAATTTCGAGCGGTTTTACATGTAGGATGCTAATTATAAGGTAAATAAGAATTAAAGCTGGCCTAATTGGTTTGAGGCCCTTCTTCCATCTTTGTAATAGGACTTTGTTTCTTGTCCCTTATAAACTTCAAAGTGGGATTCTCAAATTCCCCCCACCACCACTTGTAAGGAATATTTATCTTACCTACCAAAAAGTGCAAGGTAATTACCTCAAGAGCGGTGCTTACAGGATTAGAAACGGCTTTGGAGGGTGAATACTGTATATGATGCATGACTCGTTGATTACACAAGAAACAATGAATGAACGCTTTGTTTGTATTCCCTTCGCTTTTTTTATTTGCTACATTTGTTTCCTTGGGAATGAAGCCACTACTTTGACCGATTATTTTAATTATTTTATAAGTAAAAATATAGTCATGTGTGATCTTGTTAGATTCGTCTCGACGTGTAGATTCATAATATCAAATTTTTATAATTTTTACTTAAGCGAAATAAGAGATATTAAGAGTTAAATAATGCTTTGAAAACCGTGCACAACAAATGTAGCAAATAAAAAAAAGCAGAGGGAGTATCTTGAATACCTCGTCTCCGTAAGTAGGGGTTGTTGCCCAATTTTGCCATGACATACCCTATTTTTGTCCACTTATTCCCTGTTCTTTTGGACTATATGAGAAACTGAATTAAATTGAAACAAACTAAACCAAATAATAATAATAATAATAATAATAATAATAATAATAATAATAATAATAATAATAATAAACTGAACTTAGCTGAGCTGGATTGAACTGAACTATACTGAAAATAAGTCCAAAAGAAGAGGGCCTTAATGTGTGGTGGTGTTATTATTTTTTCAAATTCAAATTATTTTAGATTTTTAAGCCAAGTCTCGAGGTTATATTGCAAGTTCAACTTATGTTAAAACCCAATTTGAGTTTGAAAACTTTGTTAGAATTTTATAACATTTATCTACCCTATTATTAAGAGTTCCCTATCCGTACTCAATATTGAATATTTTACTATTAACATCGAGTTAACTATGTTACCAATAATATGCTGAGAATTATTCGAGCCTATTTACCAGTATCTCGAGTTGAACTTATCGATGTTCGGCTCATGAAAATTACAAGCTAAACTCAAATAGTTTAGGAGGCGGTTATGAATGAAGCATTTAACCTAACTATTTATTTGGTTGATAGCCTTTTTTAAGTACATGTGGATCAACATTGTCCTCAGATCCAACCATATATTCCTCCTCCCCAATTTTGTTGTCATATTTTCCTTTTTTAGATGTCCCAAAATAGTTATCAAGTTTCCAATAATAATCAACAAAAGCATTAAAAGTTCCATTAAACTTCATTTCAGTAATATAATAGGTGGGAAACAACATAACAAATTGATGTTCCCTTATTTGTTTTCATTCCCCAAACATGACAGCTAATATGGACCTTATAACGGAGTAGATTTTTCTGTATATATATATGTACAGCATGTCTTACACTAGAGGTTGTAGACTGTAGCATTAATAGAGCAAAAAATGGCAGCCAACACTATTTCCAATGAACACTCAAAAGAGCTACAGCTACTAGATGCACTTACACATATATGGAACCACACTTTCTCTTTCCTAAATTCCATGGCCTTAAAGTGTGCAATTCAACTAAGCATTCCTGATGCTATTCAAAAACATGGCAAACCCATTACCATTGATGAGCTAGCTAACTCCCTTGCAATCCATCCAAACAAGGCTCAATCTCTACAACAGTTGATGCGCCTTCTTGTTCATTCCCACTTCTTCTCCACCACAAAACTTGTCAATGGAGAAGAAGCATATTCTCTTACCTTAAACTCCCAACTTCTCTTACAAGATCATCCATTCACTCAAGCAACTTTTGTACTTTTGGAAATGGAGCAAGTTCTAACTGAGCCATCACATAGTTTTAGTGTTTGGTTTCGTCAAGAAGCTGACCATGGTGAGTCCCCTTTTCACATGGTTCAAGGAAAGAATATATATGAACGTATGCCTAATACGGCGGAATTCAATAAGTTGTTTAACCAAACTATGGCAAATGACTCACGATTGATTTCGAGCTTGTTGTTGACTAGTAATGAGTTCAAAGCCTCAATAGAAGGCATTGAATCGCTAGTCGATGTTGCTGGTGGTGTTGGAATTATGGCTAAGGCATTTGCAGAGGCCTTTCCTAAGCTGAACTGTATCGTGTTTGATCTACCTCATGTAGTCAAAGGCTTACAAGGAAATGGAAGAAACTTGACGTACGTTGCAGGCGACATGTTTGAGGCTATTCCTCGTGCTCATGCCGTCTTACTCAAGGTGAACCCATCTCAATTTGCTTAATGAACATTTACAATGCAATGATTTACGTAGTAGCAGCCAGAATCTTTTACTCCATATTTAACTAATTATTAGAGGTGGCAACACTGGCGGACCGCGGATCCACGAATTCAACCGTGTTGATTTGGAGACAGTAAAAAAATAAACTACAATAATCTACTTGAAAAATTCAATACATTAATTCAAATATCAAATTACAATAGCTAAATAAGATATTAAATCGTTGCATTACATCGATAAAAAAAATTACAAAAGCATTCTACGAGTTTTCATACTTTGAAAACATTTTAATACATCATCATCACTAACTTGAACAAAATAAAAGATCTCTCTCAAGAAATATGACTAAGGAGTGTGGGCAGAGGCAGTAAGTAAGCGCAATGACTAGGTTAGACTTTAGAGAAAACCAAAAGAAAAAAAGAAGAAAAGAAAAGAAACCAGTTTTGCTTTTGCATTGCTGGGACTCAATCCCGCGACAATGGACTCAAGGCAGGCGGACTCAACTAACAAGCAAAACCATCTTGCTAGTACTCTTAGTTATTGTGTTTAGTCTTACATGCAAAATCTATATAATGTTTTGTTAATTTTTTTTGAAAAGCTGCACAATTTTTTTCCAAAATTCATTGTGTTCATCTGAATCCCATGAACCCATAGTGTATCAGCCGTTGGGTGACAATCAAACTCTACTAAGGGCAAGGGTTCCTCGGGCCTGCAATCTTTTTGCAATATTTATATCTATTATTTAGTATCTCAACTAATCTAATAACAAACAATTAAAATTACTTTGATGTTATGAGATTTGGCATAGATTTATTTAGACTCTCTATGATAAATTTAAATCTGATGGTTTCAAAAATTGTGTAATACTATATCAAATTATATTCGTTCCATTTTCCGTTTTGAGATGTCTATTTAAAGTTGGGATCCACATTTCTTTATCAACATTTTCATTCTCTCTTATAAAATGTGCCAACTGTATGTAGCAATTATTTTAATAGAGAGGGAGTATTAATTAGGTAATTATGTGTCAATGTGAAATTTCGAACCCACATCCTCAAGTAATATTGAAAAATGAGTTTTATCTACTATTCCACTACATTTTTATTGCATCTATTATAAAGATTAATAATGATATTATGAATCTTCAATGAAAACTAAGAGTTAAGATATAATATTTCAAATGCATATTATGAGTAAAATAACTTGTTTCCTTCACTTTACTCACATCTTTCCTTATGAAATGACATTAGTTGTCTTAGAATTGCTGAATCGTATCACACATTAATACCCAAGGCATTGCTGGGGTCCAAAAAGGCAAAAAATAGTTTTGTGTCAAATTTGTGGAAGATTCCTAACCCTACTTAGAAGACTGAGGTGTTTTTCCACTTATAAAGTTGGGAGTATATTGCAATAGTATGTGAAACTGGAAGGTTTGTGTAACCCAAACACCGCAAGCGTTGATGAGGCCCGACTTGAGGGGACAAGTATATCTGGTAATATATCTGGTAAAACAGACCCCTACCCATTGACCCGACCCGGAATACCCATCATGATACCCATTTTTCACCCAAAATAGAACTGAAATCGTCCGAAATAACCCGACCGGAAACAAATGGATTCAAATATGATATGAACATGTATCTACCCGACCCGAAATAACCCAACAATAATGACTCGAACCCGAAAATAATATTGAGATATTTTTCACAAACATTAATTTATGTGTTTTATTAATTTGCTAGATAGAAAAAAGTCGACCTTACCCGAATTGACCCAACCTAAACAAACCCGAACAGATTGGAACCGACACGATGTTGACTTGACTTATCAACACTCCACCCGAAATTTCATGGACTCGCACCGGAACATAAAGTCGACCCGACAAGGTTAACACGACCTGTATGACCCGTTTTCCACCTCTAGATAGGGATGAACATGGGTTCAAGACCCTAACCGGACCCTATGGGACCCGACCTTAATTTTAGGGTATGGGTCTAACTTTTTCTGGACCCTAAGGATCTGTGTCTGGGTCCGAGTATGGGTCTTAATATTCTAGACCCACACCCTACTCAAACCCTACACTTGGACCCTAAAGTTATTTAATTTTTTTTTGTCTTTTGTGTTTTAGAGAAAAACTTTCGTGTTTATCCTAACATTTCAACTTTTGTCATTTGGACCCTAAACCCTAGACACATACCGTAAACCCTATAGATCATAGGCACGATCAAAAGTCAAAAAATATAAATGATATTGAAAATTGTGCAAAAATAAAGGAAATAGGCTAGACCCTAGACCCTGTAGACCCTAAGGGTATGGGCCCAACTTTTCTAGATCTTTAGGGGTATGGGTCCAACAAAAATTTTAGGGTCCGGGTCTAGGGTCTGGCTGGACCCGACCCAGAACCTACCCATGCCCATTCCTACCTCTCGGGACAACTCGACTAGGTTTGTGAAAATCAAAATATAAGCAGTTTTGCAATTCAGGTTTTGACGGCTTTACCCTTTATAAAGTCGGATTTACGAAGGGGCACGATGTTAGTATTTGACTATACAGTATACACCACTATCCTCCCTCTGTATTTTTTTTTAAATCTATCCTACTTAGGTGGATGAAGTAGGTATTAGGGTTGGCTCAAGTGGTTTCCCATCTTCCCTAGTAAGGTCTAGGGTTCAATTCCTACCCCAAGCATTTGCTTGGGATTTAAGGGGGAGGGTGTTCGAGGGGTGTCTAGCTTGTAATGAGCCTCTAGGTGGGGGCCTTGTGCGAGGGCTGCCCAGAGAATTTATTCTTACCAATTTTAAAAAAAGGTGGATGAAGTACGTAATAATGTTAGAGTTATTATTTGTGTCTTGTATACATTTTTTTTATTTTTTTATTTTTAAGGCCATGTCTCATATATACATTAATGACCCTTTCAATATATACATACATATATAGGTAAGATGAAGATTCTTTGTAAGTTGAGGGAAATATGAAGATCCTAATTTGTAAGGGACAAGAATTGAAATCTTTTACAAGGGTTAGGAGCTCCTACTAATGAGTTAACGGTTAACGTATCAATGATAATTTTCCTATACACCCTTCAATTTTATTCTTTTGGAAAATTTCTCATCTATTTGCCAAGGCTTGTGATTTGACAAGTAAAATAACAAACTAACCTGGTCACATTACACACCAAAAATTTATACAACAAATATATGTGTGATTTTTTTTTTTAAAAAAAGGGTAAAGATAAGCAATGTTATTTGATGAAAATAATGTATATGACAATGACAGTTTTGTGATTATCCAGGGAGAATTTTTTTACCTCAAACACCCCTAATTTGATGAGAAATACATCTCCAAAATACTCATATTTTTACACTATATTCCCCTATTATATGCTACTATTCTCATATTACGATTATAATTTGGGACAAGCTCATTATTTGATTGTGTGTTGCAGTGGGTATTGCATAATTGGAGTGATGATCATTGCATAAAGTTACTTCAACGATGTAGAGAAGCAATTCCAAGCAAAGATGCAGGAGGCAAGGTGATAATTATAGAAATGGTGGTGGGGATCCCAAGTGACAATGCAAGTCATTCTAATTCCCAATTTCTCATGGATATGCAAATGTTATCCGTCTTAGGAGGAAAAGAAAGAACTGAAGAACAATGGAAGTATCTCATCAACAATGCTGGCTTCAGTGACTATAAGATCTTACCCATTTTAGGGGCGAGGTCTGTTATTGTGGTATATCCTGCATAAGCTTGGCAACAACCCACAATATGTTGGATTGTTGGTGTATTATTATCATAAATTTCAACTATGAATTTAGTGTGAAGGGTGTGCATGCTTGCATTGATGTATACATGCTCGTGTGAGAACAGAACACTTATTTGGATAACATGAATTGTCAACTAGAAAATAAACGCAAACTTCTATTTATCGCCTTAAGTTTTTTTGTGTATCATTGTAAATACAGTTTTAGACACCTAATCGTGTCTCCCCATTGTAGAACCCCACTACTACTTCCGTTTTAATTGGTCCAGATCGAAGAAATAATAAAGAATGAGTCTAAAATAAAATGGTTTAAGCCCAATGCATATTTTAACCCGTTTTAATAACCCATTTTCGAAAACTTTTTTTATAAATAGTTTTGTAAAAGCCCACCTTCAAAAACTTTTTAAAATCAATATATATATATATATATAAAGGAGGAACTTTTCGGGAGCATAGGGAGCTCCTCAAGATTTCGAGGCCATAGAGCGCGCCACGTAGGATTGACATGTCATCAAATTTTATTTTTATCTTTTAAAAAAGTAGAGTTCTACATAGATTTAAATACACATAAGGAGTTCTAGATAAGCTAAAATTAGAGTTTGGTTTTGAATGAACAACGTTAATTATTATATTATGTAAACTGTGTATAACTTTTGCTACGTAATTCATAATATTATAATTTTTGTTCCATTGGATAGTGCTCGAAATATGTTCTGAAATAAGATCCATTTACAATATGGTTCTACAACTAATGAAATAGATAGTGCCACGTAGGATTGCCATGTAATTAATTTTTATTTTAAATATTTTTAAAAATTGAGTTCTATACATATTTAAATACATGAAAGGAGTTTTGCATAACGAGAAATTAGAGTTTCGTTTTGAATAAACAACCTAAATTATTGTATTACGTAAATTGAATATAGCTTTTGCTACCTAATTCAAAACATTATAATTTTTTACCATTTGAGAGTGCTTGAAATATGCTTCAAAATAAGATCCATTTACAATATAGTTTTACAACTCATGAAAATATATTTAACTAGATGAATGGGAAGACATTATTTAGTCTTTCTTTTAGATAAATATAATAATAGCTATAACTATAGTGTACTATATGTGACTACAATATTTTATCATAGGTCCAATTTACAGGATTAAACATATATATAATCTTTCAACCTCAGCCTTACGAGCACGGATCCTCTAGAGTTTTAATCAAATTATTTTACAAGGTAGAGTTGTATATGAACCATACATTTTAAAATCAAAGGCTCATATTGGTGGAAGGGGAGAAATAAGGGGTGAATTTTGATGAGAAAAAACAAAGGGTTTTTTGGAAAGATAATGCATGAGCCATTGATTTTTTATTCAATGATTGATATTTACTCAAACTCTATATTGTAGAGTTCGTTTAGAACTTTAGAGGATCCAATCACCAGCCTTACTCAACTGAACCAAAGCAATTTAGTATTGCAACCAAATTTATTAAGGAAACTTTGTTGTTACATATATATTAGAGTTCTGGATGATGAAAAAAATTAGTGTATGATTTTAAAAAACAACCTTAGAATATTATAGAGAGCTCCACCTAAACATGACATGTCATTCTTTTTAATTTTTTTTTTCAAAGTAGTGTTTAACATAGATATAAATATAGGTGGTTTTAATAAGTGAAGATTACACTTTGATTGCTACATAATTCGCAATATTATAAATTTCTTACCATCGGAGAGTGCTCGAAATATGTTCCCATATACAATATTGTTTTACAACTTATGAAAATTTATTTATTTAGATGAACAATAACATATTATTTATTCTTTATTTTAAATACATATAAAAATAAGTATAAAAATAGCGTATTACATGTGACAATAGCAATTATGTCTTTCAAAATCAAACTTTTGAAAATTGAATTATATAAAGATAAAAAATACATATTTGTAGTTTTGAGCATACCACGATGGCATTACATGAAGAATCAAATGAAAGTTTGTCAACGACATTGCAGAGGTATTATGCAATTGACTAATTATTTGATTCCTAGAATATTTGTTGTATACATAATTATTTATGTTTTTCTTTTTTCATATATCTATATGTCAGATTTTATTCTTTTCTCAATAAACTTAATTCTACTAAAACTAATTGGAAAATCAAGGTTCGAGTTTCTAGACTATTTGAGGTCGCAGATCATAAAAAAGGGGTAAGTTTGATAAGTCTTGATATGGTCATGATTGATGAAGAAATTTCTTTCTCTTAAATAATATTTTCGATTATTAATAGAGGTTAGTTTTATATTTATTTTATTTTATTCATGATACCATCATTATAATCTTCTTTTTTGCTTTCCCATCTTCTATTCTATATGCGTTAGTGTTTATGTGCTATATTAAAAGTTGAAGTTATGGTACGCACTCATATTTTTTCTCTATTCTTTCGACTTGCATCTATTGAATTATTACCCTCTACTTTCTTAAAGTATCGTTCATGTATTTTCCATGTTAAAACTGTGTTAGCTATTGTTAGTCATACCAATTATTGGGATACTATTTAATAATAGACTTAGCTACAATATTCAATTGAATATTAAAAATATAAAATTTATATATCACAATAACAAATCTAGAAATTGAAGTATAATGATAAATACTTCTCTGTCTTTTTCTACTGCAACAATGGGTTTGGGCATGATTTTTAAGAAAATACAAGAAAATAGGTAGTTTAGCATAGAGGGGTTAACTAGAGTAGCGGATAGGTAAATCCTTAATAAAGTAAACGCAACTTTATGAAGCAATTTGAATAATTAATGATTGTTTTATTAATATAAAGTCATAAAGTAAAGGCGATGTTGTCAACTATAGTTTTTTTTTACCAAAAGTGGAATGGTTCCAATAGCGGAAACTACCCAAATTGGTAATTGTTACAATTAGAAAAAGAATGGAGGAAGTATATAAATACAAAGGTGTTGAAAAATCTCATTTTACAACAACAAAAAATCAACAATGTTAATAAAAATTAGCAAAAAAATAAAATAAACAACAACCCGTGCAACGCACGGGCTTCAAAACTAGTAGCTTTATAAAAGCGCATCTTCGAAAACCTTTTAAAAATAGTTTTATGAACCCATTTTTCTAGCCCACTTTAATTAATAGAGTAAATTAATTATATTAAATAGTTTTATTAATTATCTAAAATATTTTAAAAAGTATCTTTTATAAATGTCTTTTATAAAATTTCATCTTTCTCTACAGTATTTTTAAATATCGTTTACTATTTCTAAAATCTATTAGTTATCTGTTACTTCCCTGATGTCTACACCTATATAATACAAATTCCATGATTAAATCCTATTATCCTAACACTACCACCACCCCAAACCTTCAAATTTCCTCTCACCTAATACACCTAATGACCTTTACCTACGCCTATTATACATATTTCTCTACTTATATATTCAAGGCCTGAGGCCACATCACCACATCATCTAATGCAACTAATCCTCATGAGTCATGACCACCACCACCGGATCATCATCATCCACGTATTTTCCTAGACATACACCTACACCTGCCCACCCTTAATCACCAACACCTCCTAATACTTGCGCCACATCGCACAAATCCCACACCAAAATACCAATCATCACGTTCACGCCACTCTTCATCCTCTAAATTCACGCCAATCCACATGATCTGATCGTCATCACGCTGCATCTCATTGCTTCATTAATTTATCATATTCATCATTCTATTTTGTTTCTAGAAAAGCTTAACTCCTACTCACCCAATAATACTAATAACCAACACATCATCATCATCACTATCTATTTATCATCATAAACTTTCCAAAATCCACTATCTGCTAATCATCGATCATCACCATCGATTCTTCAACTCATTCCCTAAAAAACATTAGAAAGAATACACAAATAAATTATATTGTTGATGTCAAATACTAAAGGCTAGTAATAGATTCAAATATTTCATCCCTTGTTGTTCAACCTTTTTATTTCTTAATTAACTCTTAAGTAACAAAGAAAGCAACGTTCTTTATTTAAATATTTCATCCCTCCTTGTACTATCTTTTTGCTTCTTAATATAAACCCAACAAATCCTAACTCATGAATTTTAACAAAGAAAGCAAAGTTTTCTGAGTGGTCCAACTTATTAGGTACCACATCCTAGAAGACAATTAGTCAAAATTAAACACACAATTTAGCCCAACAATTTTTTATAAATAAAAAATTTATACCCTCATTGATACACACAATTGTTCTTAGCATGTGTTTCTTCTTCAACACGCGTATCTTCAAATTGCAAATTTACGAGGTGTAACCAATTACATATTTTAAACACTAAGGAGCGCTTGGCGGCCTAGTGGTAAAGGTTAAAAAAATACACTGGATCTCTTAGAAGAAGCTTTGTAAACCAAAGAAGGAGGGTGGTATTGGTCTTCGTGATATGAAATTATTTACTTGGGCTCTCTTTGGGAAAACAAGCATGGAGACTTGCTATGAAGCATGGGAGTTTTATTGAACAACTTTTTAAAGCGAGATATTACCTGAACTTAGACTTTATGGAAGCATCTATAGGCTCGTCTCCAAGTTATACATGGAGAGGCATTTGGGACGCTCGTTGGGTAGTGAAAAAGGGGTTGCATTGGAGAGTTGGAGATGGTGAAAAAATTCAGGTTTGGAATGATCCTTGGTTGTCGGGTCCTCAATCACAGAAAGTTGTGTCTCCTAGGGGGGATATTGTTCGCAATCTCGAGGTTGGAACCTTGATTTTCCCCATTAATAAGTGCTGGAAAATTGAGTTGTTAGCCTGTTGCAACAACTATTTTTGCCCTTTGAAGTGGAGAGGATTAAAAACATCCCCTTGAGTAGAAGGTTGCCGGAAGATGTTATGTACTGGGAATTGGAGAAAAATGGTTGCTACTCGGTAAAATTTGCTTACCGAGCCTTGCTAGGTGATTCTGAAGGCTTCCATGAAGCCTCGTCTTCGTCCTCCTCGGAATTGTGGCAGGTCATATGGCGTGCAAATGTGTTGCCGCTTGTCAAGTTGTTTGCCTGGCGAGCCTGTCATGAAGCATTACCCACTAGCCTAGGTTTGAGCCACCGCATCACAAGTATTGCAGCTGGTTGTCCTATATATGGGCATGCGAATGAGTCAAACTTTCATGCCATTCACATGTGTCCAAGGGAGCAAGGTGTGTGGGAAGTAAGTGAGTTTCAATTTCATCAACCTTTGGAGGGAACTAAAATTGCTAATTTGTGGTATTATTGTTTGAAATCAATGGATGATGCTGAGATTGAATTATTTCTTACTCTTTGTTGGGCAATATGGAATGTGAGGTGTAAGATTGTGATGGCGCAAGATTTTTTTTACGCCTTCTAAGACTTATAACTTTGTTGTAAGGACGTGTGAGGAGGTGAGGAAAGCGAGCCTTGATCATTCAAAGGTGAGGGGAGTCTGGGGTGTTGCCCAGCACGAGGTGAAATGGTCGACACCTAAGGAGGAGTGGTGGAAGGTGAATGTGGATGGTAGTAGTGTAGGGGAGCTGGGCATGGGTTTGGGGATGGTCTGTAGGGACAGCAGGGGCATGGTGGTGGGCTGTGTTGTTATCCAACAATCGGTGGAGAGGAAGGTGCGTGTTGCGGAGGCTAAGGTGGTGTTGGCAAGAGTGCAGCTAGCTGTGGAGTTGGGGTGCTCGAAGGTTGTGACCGAGAGTGATAGTTTACTTGTGATTCAAGTTCTCAAAGGAAGCTCGAAGGGGTCGAGTATTTTTGATAAACTTCATTGGGCATGTACACAAGCCCACACCATAGGAGAGAGTGACCACATACAAGGTTGACGGGGTTCCATCCTAAAACCAATTGGTGATAGGTGGAGTAACCCACCAATCTATATGTTAGTCATTCTCTCTCCAATTCTTCAATGTGGGACAAACTATTCGTAACTCACATGTGGGCTATATTCTTAACAATTTTTCATCGAGTTATAGAAGATATTCTTGCTTTGATTTTTAGTTTTGATGTTATTGTTTGGTTTTTTGTTAAACGTTCTGGTAATAGGGTAGCTCATGATTTAGCTCACTTCCAACCTATGGAAGTTGGGAAAAGGCTTTGGGTGGATGATGTGCCGGACTTGATTGTTTCGATTGCTAGTAATGATCTTATATAGTTTCCTTTTATGGGGTCCTTTAAAAAAATGTTGAATTAAGTAATGAGAAATTTGGTACAAAAAAGAGGGGGAAAGAAAGAATATAACAAAAGAATATTTTATTATGCACTTACACATATATGGAACCGTGAGTTTGAGGTGGTGGAATAGAGGTATCGCTTCCAACCTCATATCCCTGAGGTCTAGGGATCAAACCTCATGGGACTCATTTGAGGATTTCCCCTTATTCCCCTCAAATGAGCCCCCTTCATCTTACCTATAAAAAAAAAACATATATGGAACCGTACTTTCTCTTTCCTAAATTCCATGGCCTTAAAGTGTGCAATTCAACTAAGCATTCCTGATGCTATTCAAAAACATGGCAAACCCATTACCATTGATGAGCTAGCTAACTCCCTTTCAATCCATCCAAACAAGGCTCAATCTCTACAACAGTTGATGCGCCTTCTTGTTCATTCCCATTCTTCTCCACCACAAAACTTGTTAATGGAGAAGAAGCACATTATCTTACCTTAAACTCCCAACTTCTCTTGCAAGATCATCCATTCACTCAAGCAACTTTTGCACTTTTGGAAATGTAGCAAGTTGTAACTGAGCCATCACATAGTTTTAGTGTTTGGTTTCGTCAAGAAGATGATCATGATGAATCCCCTTTTTACATGGCTCAAGGAAAGAATAATAATGAACGTATGCCTAGTAAGACGAAATTCAATGAGTTGTTTAACCACATCATGGCAAATGACTCACGATTGGTTTCGAGCTTGCTGGTGACTAGTAATGAGTTCAAAGGCTCAATAAAAGGCATTGAATCGCTAGTCGATGTTGCTGGTGGTGTTGGAATTATGGCTAAGGCAATTGTCGAGGCCTATCCTAAGCTAAACTGTATCGTCTTTGATCTACTACATGTAGTCAAAGGGTTACAAGGAAATGGAAGAAACTTGATGTACGTTGCAGGTGACATGTTTGAGGCTATTCCTGGTGCTCAAGCTGTCTTACTCAAGGTAAACCCATCTCAATTTGCTTAATGTTACAATGCAATGATTTACGTAGTACTCCCTCTGTATTTTTTTATCTTTCCTACATTGACTGTGCACATTTGCCAATACACTTATTCAACCATAAATAACTTTCATTTACATATTAATAAAAATTATAATAATTGAATATTAACAAAATACTCATTGAGACGAATCAAACAAGACCCCACATGACTATATTTTTTCTTATATATGGGGAAGAATTTAAAAGATTCTCTCTAATTGTTAATAGTGTCAAGATTTCAATTGAGAAAGATAAAATTAAACAGAGGGAGTAGCAACGAGAATCTATTATTAGAGGTGGCAGCACTAGCTGATCCAGGATTTCAACCATGTAGGTTTATTTGGATCCCGTCAAAAAATAGACTACAGTAATCTACTTAATTCAATACATTAATTCAAATATCAAATTACAATAGCTAAATAAGATGTTAATTCGTTGGATTACATCGATAAAAAAAATTTCAAAAGCATTCTACGAGTTTTTATACTTTGAAAACATTTTAATACATGATCATCACTAACTTGAACAAAAAGATCTCTCTCAAGAAAAAAATATGACTAAGAAGTGTGGTCGTGGAGGCAGAGGCAGTAAGTAAGGGTAGTAAGTATGTTAAACTTTAGATAAAACCAAAAGAAAAGAAAAGAAAAAAATGAGTTTTGCTTTTGCATTGTTGGGAGTCGATCCCGCTGCAACAGTCCAATGCAGGTGGACTCAACTAAAAAGCGAAAGGGGATTGTTAAACATCGCTCCAAAATTACTTAAAATCTCCCCGGTCCCACTAAATATTTCCAACTTTACCCTTCCCTTCTTTTTCTTTTCTTTTCCACAACCACCACCTCCATTCCCACAACCACCACTGAAACCACGCAAACCACCACTGAGGCCACGCACACCACCACCGAAACCACTCAAACCACCACGAGCAAGCCGAAAAAAATTTTAAAAAAATTTGGGGAGCCATCATGGAAACGTCCGAGCCGGACGTTTCGGCCAGTGGCTCCCAAAAAAAAAAATTCCAACTTGCTCGTGGTGGTTGCGGGTGGGGTGGGGGTGGGGCCGTTGGTGGGGGTGGAGGGAGGTGGGTGGTGGGTGTGGTGGCAGGAGGTGGATGGTGGTGGAGTGAGGTGGCTGGTGGGTGTGGTGGTTTAGGGAAAAAGAAAGAAAAGGTTATAAATGTAATTTCAACTTGGGATTTTTTTAAGAAATTTGGCATGATAGAAGTTCAGAAAAGAGAAACCATCTTGCTAGTACTCTTAATTTTTGTGTTCAGTTTTACATGCGAAATCTATACAACAGTTAGTTAATTTTTTTCTAAAAAAAGCTGCACAATTTTTTCCAAAATTATTGGGTTCATATGAATCTAGTGAATTCATAGTGTATCAGTTGTTGGGTGGCAAGCTGTTGGGTGGCAAGCAGGCTCTATTAAGGGCAAGGGTTATTCGGTCTTGCAATGCTTTTGCAATTTTTATATATATATTTATTATCTAGTATCCTAACTAATCTAAGAACAAACAATTAAAATTATTTTGATATAATGACTTATGAGATTTGGCATAGATTTATTTAGAATCTCTATGATAAATTTTAATCTAATAGGTTCAAAAATTGTGTAATATCGTACCAAATTATTCGCTCCATTTTCCGTTTTGGCATGTCTCTTTAAAGTTGGAATCCACATTCACTATCAACTTTTTTATTCTCTCTTGTAAAATGTGTTTCACTTCATAATAAAAAGGTACTTATCACAATTTACAGTTAGCTACGCTGACAATGCTAACTTAATTCACAATATTTTAGATTCAGTAAGCTTTCACAAAAATCATAATTCACAAACAATTCGCACACATTATAATCACTAACAACACTAATTCACAGAATATTCATACAAAATGTGATTCACTAACAATTCACACTATCGACAAATTTTAAACAATTTACCAACTGCATAATCATAAATCCATATTTTATTGAACAATTCTTTCTTCACCAATTGTGTGATTTTAAGAATCCATAAATTAGCTAACCACAAGTCCACAACCACAAAACCCAAAGCAATAGCAGTCCAGTCAGACGTAGAAACCGCGAAGGCGGGACCAAGTCCGCTGGTCACCGCGCGCAGGTCAGCAACCCGCAGCAGCCCTACATGCCACAAATCACTCCCTTTTAACCAGTAGGCAGCAACGACAATTTATCAACTGGTTGCAGCAGAATGATAGCATTTCATCAACTACCAAACAATCACTCCCATCACCATGAAAACTTAAAGCAACTTAAAATTCTCTACAAACTTCTACTACCTTTACAAAAGAAAACCCTGAAGATAATTGCTCAAAGCAAATAGTTTGGCACCATAAGCTATAATTGTGATTACTGATTACCCATTTACAAATTACAGGGGGAATTAGTGGGTTCAACTCAACCCCCAAAAATCAAAATCTGAATTTTTTGAGCTTACCAGTGAAAAGAATAAGGATGAATAAATCAACAAATCAATTCTGAATTCTTACTCAAATATGTGTAAGGTACACATTTCAAATCTTTGAAATTACAGTAAAATTGGTCCTAAACATACCTTTCAAATTTCGGAATACCCAAGTTTCTGGTGTCGCCAAGACAAGATAAACCTGAATTTTTTTAATGTCTTTTCTCTCTGTCTTCTTATCTGCTCCACGCATTCGGAATATGAAAATTCGAATGGGATTTGTTATTTGTCAAACAATTTGTCTTATAAGAGACCGTCTAATTTTAATTTAAAATTTAGCAACAACCCAAATCTAGTTTTAAGAAGAGAACGAATCACCTTTTATGAATATAGTGATTAGTTTAATCCATGATAAATTTAATCTATTTAATGACCAGTTTATTCAATTCAATAATCACATTCTTTAATCCATTTAAGAATCTTGGCTGATAATCTGCCTAATTTAATGTTAAAATTAGACCGTCTATTAAAAATTTGTGTTTGTCAAATTTATACTAATATATTAAAAAGCTTTCCTAAACAAGAAACGGTGTCACATAGCGCTCTCCCTAAGGGTATTTTACTCCCTATAATCCACATGCAATAAAAAAATAGAAATTGCATAATATAGGGTTTGATCCCATGACTCCAAGTTTGTACTAAAGTCTTAACCACTAGACCAATTGATATTTAGCATTAATTATTCCAAAGTATAATATTAATAAATGAAAATGTTCATTACCCGGGACATAACCCGGGCCTAGCTAATAACTAGTTTTTAGATGGAAAAGTGAAATGGATGAAGTTAGAGATAGATGTAAATTGTAATAGAGCCTTATTGACTTATTAAAATAATTAGCTAGTCTTATATGCACGCAATGCGTGCAAAAGCGTATATAAAGAATTGTCTTTGCATTTTATTTTTTCGAAAAATTGTTGTATGCGGTACTTTTTTTTCGCTTTTTCGTTGGAAAGAAGCATTTTGTTATCCCCTGATTTTTTTTTCCTTTTTTATTTTCTAGTGTACCCCATGTGTTGTCTTATATAATAGAGATGCTAACAAAATAAGAAATTTTCATACTTCCTCCGTTTTTTTTTACTTGTAACACTTTCCTAAAAGGGAAGTAATTAATTACTTGCAACACTTTCTACTTTTGCTTTTCCTTTCTCTCTATCTCTCTCCAATCACATGGGACCTTCTTTTTTTTCCTCTCTATCTCTCTCCTACCCAAATTTTGCATTGGAGTTGATGAAAAAAAAAGTGTTGCAAGTAAAAAAAACGGAGGAAGTAGGATTTTTCTAACCTATGCCACAAGTCATAGGTTAAGAATTTCAAGATTTCATTAAAAAAATTATAACAAGATTCTATTTGGAGATTATAAAATAAGGATATATACTTAAAGATAGAGATAATCATGTAAGATGTTTTAAGTTTGGTTGGATTTAAAGTAATTTGACGCGGATCGTTCATGTAGCCTACATCTCTTAAGTCTAGTAATTTGAAAAGTTGGATTCGTTACATCCATTCCATAAAGTAAGTTATATACGTCTTTAAAGTCTAATAAAATATAAATTGTATAATACCAAAGGGTTAAAGTAACTTTTGCCTTTTCACTTCTCACTTTGGACATTTAAAGGGCAAGTGCAAATGTTGGCCTAGGTAAAAAATTTAGAGTAGGAATATTAAAAAGTCCAAAATTTCAAAAGAAAAATGTTAAAGATTATCTTTTGAGTCCAATTTCTTGAACTGAATATATTATATACTGTATCCTAAAATATTTTTTGGACTGGATTGGACTTATTGGACTCCGAAGGGGTGAGTCCAAATTCAGTCTGAAAATATTTGGAATCAAAAATTTGAGTCCGAGTCCAAATATTTTTCAGTCTAATCCAGTCCGACAAGTTTAGACTAGATTGGATTGGACTCTTGACTTTTTGCAGTCCACTTACACCCTTACACTGTAGGGGTGGCCAATGGGCGGTTTAGACGGACCGAGCCGCGGGCTGAGCTGACTCGTCATAGCCTAGGACCCGACCACGAGTTTTGTGGGCTGAGTGGGCTGGTGTGGTGGGCCAGTTCTCTCAACCCATGACGATATGGGTTGAGCTTTATCAGATTCAAGGAGCGGGTTTTATGGGTCGTAAAAGATCCAATGATATCTCTAGCAGTAGTGCAGTACCAAAAAGTGTTATGATGAAAATCATTGTAACATTGAAAAAATGGTTATTTCATCAAATACCCCTGATAAAAAAATTTATTCACCAAATACTCTCAAAATTCACCAGATATCCCTGACCTATAAAAAAATTCACCAGATACCCCTAACCTTTAAAAAAATTACCCAAAATGCCCTTAATGACTAACGGCAGTTAACTCCGCTAGTCATTAACCCTAAAAACCTAATTAACCTTAAAAACCCTAAAAATCCTAAGTCAACCCAATTGACCTAAGTCAACCCAACTCTCTCTCTCCCTAACCCACCCACAACCCCACCCCCCACCCACCCACCACCACCCCCCCCCACAACAACCCCCACCCCACCACCCACCCCCCCTCCCCTTCCTCGCAGCTCCCCCTCCCCTCCCACGCTAGCCCCCACGCAGCCCACCCCCTCCTCCACCCACGCAGCCCCCCACGCAGCCACCCCCTCTCTCCCCAATCAATTATTATGAGATTTCAAGTATATAACTTTGTGGTTAAGATTGAATAAATTGTTTAATGGGCTACATTTGACCGATTTTGGGTAGATCTAGAAAATGGATTATTACCGATGGAGATTTGAAGACCGTTTTAATGTTATGTGATTGATTTGTTAGAAGATTGATTCTGTTTTTGTTTTGTGTATAATGAAAAAATTCGACGGTCCGATTTTTGGTTTGTCAGATTACGGCGGGGAAATTACCGAAGCACAACAATGTGTCGTGGAGGGGTAACTCGTGTTTGAATGACGGGAAGGCTGAGAACAACCCTATTTTCAAGGATCTTAGGGGTGGTTTCTATGATGCTTTGGGATGCCATCAAGTTCAACTTTCCCAAGTCTTTTGATATGACCATGTTGAGTTGGAGTGTGATTGAGTATAGCGCAAGTATGAGGCTGCAGGAGAGCTCAATCATGTCGGAGCTGCGTGGGAGGGGAGCCGCGGGGGGAGGGGGAGGGAGTTGGTGGGGTCAGGGGTTGTTGGGTGGTGGTGTGGCTGGGGTTGTTGGGAGGGGGTTGGTGTGGGCTGGGTTGTTGGGTGGTGGTGGGGTTGGGGTTGTTGGGAGGGGGGGGTGGGCCGGGGGTTGGTGGGGTCGGGGTTGTTGTGGGGGGGGGGGCTGAGGGGTTAGGGGAGAGAGAGAGGGGGTTAGGGTTAGTTAGGGTTAATTAGGTTGACTTAGGAAAGAACTTAGAAATAAACGCTAACGGAGAATCCAAGGTCCGTCAACAAAAGCAGATCTCAGTGAATTTTTTTAAAGGTCGAAGATCTCAGTGAATTTTGAAAAAGTGGGGGTATTTGGTGAATAAATTTTTTTGTCAGGGGTATTTGGTGAAATAACCGTTGAAAAAAATATTGGTATCAAGTTTTATATTCGTTTTCCCCCTAAGAAACGACTATCTCGCATTGCGTTCTATTAGTGCGCATTTTAGAATTCCCTTGAACAATAAGTGGCCGTCGGTGGAGACAACCTCGAGGCTCCACCATCATAATATGGAGATTTAATTCTTGATAGAATTCCTTGAACAATAAGTGGCCGTCGGTGCAGACAACCTCGAGGCTCCACCATCATAATATGGAGATTTAATTCTTGATATTTTAGCTTTAGATTCTCAATGGTCACTCAAATTCAACATTATGATTGATATACTAAATGACCTACTACCTAAATGCTTTGTTTGTTTGTTCAAAAAGTAAAAAATTCGTATCCATTGGCAAATCAATAGCAGGAAATACTGAAATAAACAATTGACACAATAACACCATATGTTTCCTAATAATAAAAGTTTAAAGCGAGGTTGATGGAATTAGTGGGTATGGCATAACCATACGTTTCCTAATAATAAACGTTTAAAGCGAGATTGATGGAATGGGTATGGCCCGTATGGGTATTAGGTAGGTCACCATGTCATATTTTCCTATTTCAGATGTCCCTAAATAGTTGTCGAGTTTCCAATAATAATCAACAAAAGCATCAAAAGTTTCACTGAACTTCATTTCTATTGGTCATAAGTAATATAATAGATGGGAAACAACATAACAAATGATGTTCCCTTATTTATTTTCATTCCCCAAACATGACAACTAATATGGAACGGAGGAAGTTGTAGGATTATATAAGTACTCTAAGCGGAATTTCATGAATCAAATTCATAAGCACTTAAAACAGGATCTCATGCATATACATTCAAGGATCACATAATAGTTAGGAATTTACCTTTGAATCGTGAATTCCACAAAGCTTGAATAACCCGGATTAAGAACCTCAATTGCGATTCCTCTACTTGGTCCACCAACCCGGATCAACACTCCACCAATGCTAGTTGGAAGGAAGAAATTCTTCTTCTACTTTAATGGAGTTTTTGTGACTTTTGGAAAGATTATGAGAGAGAGAGAATAATGAAAGATATCTTGTATCTTTCCTTATTGCCTAACCAAGTATATGTAGATATAATTAGGTTAGGAGGAGAATCAATTCTCCTCTCTCTCTTCCTCTTGGCCGGCCACCCTAGGGCCCTTTATGGGCTCTAGGTTTCTTTTGTTGATCCAAGTATTTTGTGTGACCTAATAGGATCCATTATATTGGGCTTTGGGTTTATTATTTCCTAACCCAAAGTTTTATAGCATTCTCTAGCAAGACGTATAGACGACCCAATAGAACGAATTTATTATCTCTATAATACGATCCATAATATAATTAGTAATTGCATTTAAGTCGAGGACATAAATCCTTCAATCTCCCACTTGTCCGAGACGAGTGTGCAATGTTTAATTTCCTCAAGTCTCTTAATGTCTTAATTTGATAGTCTGATCATATTTACATATCATCCATACTAGTTTTCAAATTAATCCTTGAAATCCGAGTTCGAATTGACAAACAAATGATCATCGAATGATCCATTTGAGCATGGCCATGCATTTTTCAATTTTCGCTCTTCAAGGGGCCAAGACACCTATCCTATCTCATATAGGAGGACTTTTCAAATCTTATGGTAATCAATACTCCCACTCAATTTATGGCACAACCCGAATGCCGCCTTTATAGTCCCTTTTACGGCATGACGTTTGACAAGATCAAAGTTATACCAATCATTGGGCTAAGTAATGTTCCACTCATGTCTAAGGAATCTACTAATATAATTTCGAAGTTATAAAACTTCTAAGCAGGTCTAGTTCGACTATGTATCAACTATACACATCCATATGATTGATTAAACATCTCTATGTTTCTATAGCCCATGAAACGGTGCTATCAATCAATCTTATATGCTAATCCCTTTTAACAAGTCATTCATGTCCAGGTTTAATGACTTAGATTAGGAACTTTTAATATTCTATGAATTCTCGTTCACTTATGGTGTTTCATTTATCAAATCACATATTTGACAAAACCATAGAATTCAAGATATATTTTGGACATTTTATTTAATACTAAACCAATAATTAAATAATGTAAAATTTATTCTTATAAACATAAACAAGAAAACCATGTCTTTACATTGTAACAAGTTTCTCTAAACCTAGTACAATCTAAAGCCACTCTAACATTTGCTTCAAACCTATAGCCCTAGCGTGACACTCATGCTTGGGTTGAGGTAGTGGTTTAGTGAGCGGATCGCCCACATTCTCATCCGTGTGAACTTTGCAGATCCCGACATCCTTCCCCGTCAACAATCTCCCTAATGAGGTGATACTTCCTCATTACATGTTTGGATTTGTTATGTGATCTCGGTTCTTTTGCTTGCGCAATAGCACCATTGTTATCACGAAACAACTCAATCCCTTCCCGAGCACTAGGTACGATATCCACTCTGTCAAGAATTTCTTGATCCAAACAGCCTTCTTTAGCCGCTTCAACCGGCCGCTAAATATTCTCGATTCTGTCGTAGAGTCCGCTACGATTAGCTTTGCTTTGAGCTCTTCCGACTCACTGCTCCTCCATTTAGACGAAAGACATACCCCGACCGAGAGCGGTAATCATCTCTGTCGGTTTGGAAGCTTGCATCCGTGTAACCTTCAACAACCAACTCACTTTGTCCCCCATAAACTAAGAACATGCCTTTAGTTCTTCTCAAGTACTTCGAGGATGCTCTTAGCCGCAATCCAAAGTGTGCTTCTCCCGGGATTTGCTTGGAACCTCGCTACACATGCTCAAGGCATATGCAACATCCGGTCGAGTACTTATCATGGCATACATGATAGATCCTATAGCCGAAGCATAAGGAATGCTACTCATTCGCTTCAACACATCGGTTCGCGGCACCGACTCTTGCTAAGCGATATGCCATGTGACATGGGAACGAAACCTCTCTTCGAGTTTTCCATGTTGAACCTTGTAAGAACCTTATCAATATAAGTTTCTTGACTTAGTCCAATCATCCTTCGAGACCTATCTCTATGGATTTTGATTCCCGAGTATGTACTCGCCTTCTCCCAGGTCCTTCATAGAGAAACAACTTTTTAACCATTCCTTGATCGACTCAAGCATTGGTATGTCATTTCCCATGAGTAGTATGTCATCTACATACAATACCAAGAAGACTAAGTCAGCTCCCACTAAACTTCTTGTATACACAAGATTCTTCTTCGCTTTTGATGAAATCAAATTTCTTGATTGCTTCATCAAATCGAAGATTCCAGCCTCCGAGATGCTCGCTTCAATCCATAAATGGATCTCTCGAAGCTTGCAAACCCTTTTAGGATTTTCTCGGATCCTCAAAACCCTCGAGTTGTGTCATGTACACATCCTCATTCAAGAATCCATTCAAGAATGCGGTTTGACATCCATCTCGCAAATTTCATAATCATAAAATGCAACGAATCGCTAAAAGTATCCGAATTGATTTAAGCATTGCACTGGAGAAAAGGTCTCATCATAGTCTATACCATGAATTTGTCCCAATCCTTTTGCAACCGGCTTGCTTTATATACATAGACATTCCCATCTTTGTACGTTTTCAATTTGAACACCCACTTGCATCCAATAAGGGTTAACCCCACTAGGCAAGTCGACCGTGGTCCAAACTTTATTCTCGGACATGGAGTCTAACTCGGATTTCATGGCTTCAAGCCATTTCTCGTAGTCCGGGCTCACAAAGCTTGTTTGTAGGTAGTAGGCTCGAATTCTCCAAAATCATAATTTCGTAGTTTTCGGTTAACGAGAAATCAAGCAACCTTTTGTTTGGAATCCTTTCTCTACTAGATCTACGCGGGGCCCGAGCATCAAGAAAAGAGTTCTCTTCAACTCCTTAAGATCTTCACTTGATTCAATTGGAACGGTAGGAGGTACATGCGTTGAATACATCATCTCCCGAACTAGACTTTCGTCTTGTCGTGCCGTCTCCGACATAGTGTGAACCACGTCTATTTGTTGCTCATCTCGAATTTCTTCGAGAATTATTTTACTCCCACTTGTCTTTCTAGAAACAAATTCCTTTTCAAGAAAGACACCATCACGAGCAACAAACACTTTGTTCTCTTGACGGTTATAGAAGTAATAACCCCTTGTCTCTTTTGGGTATCCCACAAAGAGACATTTATCTCGACTTGGGTGCAAGCTTGTCTCGATAGTAACCGCTTTACATAGACCTCACATCCCCGGATTTTAAGAAAAGACAAGTTTGGAGTTTTTCCATTCCATAACTCATATGGAGTATTTTCTACACCTTTTGACGGCTCCTATTTAGTGTGTGTGCAAAGCGGTTTCGAGAGCGTATCCCCAAAAAGAAATCGGAAGATCGCCAAGACTCATCATTGATCGAACCATATCTAGCAAGGTTCTGTTCCTCCTTTCGATACACCATTCAACCGTGGTGTTCCCGGTGGAGTTAATTGTGAAAGAATTCCACAACCCTTTAGATGATCATCAAATTCTTGGCTCAAATATTCACCACCACGATCGGATCGTAGTGCTTTTATTGTCTTACCAAGTTGATTCTCGTACTTCATTTTGGAACTCTTTGAATCTATCAAAAGATTCCGACTTATGTTTCATTAAGTATATATATCCATATCTACTCAAATCATCAAGTGAATGTAATGAAGTAGTTAAACCCTCCCCTTGCCTTTGTGCTCATAGGACCACACACATCCGTATGTATGAGTCCTAAAAGATCGCTGGCCCTTTCACCTTTTCCAAGAAATGGTGATTTTGTCATCTTTCCCATTAAGCATGATTCACATACATCAAATGATTCAAAATCAAATGATGGAATTATACCATCCTTTTGTAACTTGTGAATACGCTTTTGGTTTATATGACCCATTCGACAATGCCAAATGTAGGTTAGGTTGGAATCATTTGATTTTTGTTTCTTGCTATCTATGTTATAGATTTGTAATGATTTATCAAGCACATATAAGCCATTTATCAATTTAGCATTGGCATAGAACATATTATTGTAAGAAATGGAACAACACTTGTTCTTTATTTCAAAACAAAACCCTTCAGAATCCAAAACTGAAACAGAAATTATGTTCTTAGTTATTGAAGGAACGAAATAACAATTATTTAGTTCTAAAATAAGCCCGGATGGCAAGTGTAGACTATAGTTTCCTATGGCAAGTGCAGCAAACTCGTGCTCCATTTCCAACGCGTAGCTCTACCTCGCCTTTTGCCGCCTTCCTACTTCTTTTTAGTCCCCGCACATCATTAACTTTGTGAGAACCACAAAGCAGTATCAAATACCCATAAAGAAGTAGAAGTCAAATTGATTTCTATAACATATATACCTGAAGTGGAAGCCCCGGACTTCTTTTCCTCCAAGTATACCGGCAGTTCCTCTTCCAAAGTGTCCTATCTTGTGACAATGGAAGCACTTGCTTCCCGCAACGACCTTTAGCTTGGCGGTTGGCTTAGGTTTTTCAAAGAACAAAGGGCAACTTGCTTGCCCTTGTCCTTCTTTCCTGCCCATTTCTTCTTGAAACCCTTTCCCTTTTGAACCATCAAAACCTCTTTCTTTGGTTCAACCTTAGGGATGTTCCTTTCAAAGATTGACCAACAATCCATGCAACTCTTGCAAAGTCTTTTCGCACTCATTCATATTGTAGGTCATTCTGAACCGATTGAAACTGGCAGTAATGAGTGGAGAATAATGTCGTAGCCAACTCAACCCTATAAGGGAATCCAAGTCGTTCCATGTTTTCGAAAAAGACCCATCATCGCGAAAACATGGGGGCCAACAAATTGACCCGGCTTCATGTGACATTCAAGTATCTCCCTATTAGTCTCATACCGCTCAACTTCGGGCTTGTGTTTGAAACATAGCCCGCAGCTCTTCGCATGATGGTATAAGCATCCTTGGTTTCGAACCTCCTTTGGAGGTCCTGGCCCATGGCCGCTATCATCAAGCAAGTGATCGGCATGCACCTATCATTTGCGCTCGCTTAGCACGACGTTTGTCCGCGCTTGACTCATCGCAATCACAGGAAGTGGGGTTTCTATGACATCCTCTCGACCCTCGTACCTCAAAACAAGTCTTAAGGTCCTTTCCCAATTTAGGAAATTTTCACCATTCGCCCGTCCTTTCCGTAAAAGGACGAATGTTGAACCGGAGTTGTTGTTGTTGTTGTTATTAGACATAGTATCTACGTACGTAAAAAATAAAGCAAAGTTCAATTTATGTTTATAAAGTAACCTAAAACATGCAAAGGTTTCTAGGTTAATCACCTATTCAATTTTAATGTCCCTTTTGAATAAGTGTTTGACAAGATCCTATCAACATGCAACACTAAGCGACGGAGGCCTTATCTTTAATGTTACATTATCAAGGTAAGTAAACTCTTTTACTAATTATAACAAATTATAACTCTTGTTTAGATGGATAAACATCGCATGCTTAACTATCTCTTGCTTCAAAATTCAAAACGCTTTTGATAATTTTGTTAAGGACAACCAAACTAAGTTGTAAAATTCGCAATTTTACCTTATATTCCCAAAATTAATGATAAATACTGCGGAGGCATGACCTATTACTATTAATTAAGGGTTTGATAAGTACTTTATGTTTGGAAAAGCAACCTTAATTTTTACTGGACCTAAGTTTATTATGTTGTTATGAATTAGTGAACTCTAGCGCATCATCAACCAACATACAATAAACTTATAAGCATTTTAAAGAATAATAAAATGCGAAAATAAAATGATCTAGTATGGCCCCTAATCCTAAGAACTAATCATCAATGGCTCATTCTTGGACTCTTCATGGATCTCCATCCACCTTATCCATGGGCCTTCTTTTGATGGACTTCGTCTTTGGATTACATAAGTATCAAAATAATTTAAATAATAACTAAATTAAATAAATTACAAAAATACTTAACGATACGCAGATCGTATTTAAAATTACAAGAATACATCACGATGCGCAGATCGTATTTTCTAACTTAATTTGGGCCATACTAGTCATACATAGCAATTATATCAAAATATATAAAAGCCACATCATAATATCACATATTGTACTTGCCATCAATCAAAATATCAAATATTCTTAATTATGGTAAGTTGATAAAACATTTAAGTAATTCATAACCACCCAAAGATTCTATCCTATAAATTTAGCATACCTATTTTAATTAGATTAAAAAATCAAATTAAGGATTGAATTTATGACCAAGTCATAGAATACTTAACATAATTGAAATTTACTATCTTTCCCAAAAATTCTGTTTTTAAAATTCCAAAAATTTTTTTTTTTTTTATTAAAACTCGTGGAACAAACAGCAAAGACAAGGTCAGCGTGAACCACGTTGGCCCGGAAAATTCAAAGCCACCCTCACCTAAGAATCGCCCGGTCTTTCGCGAGCCGACGCGGCAACAAGGTGCAAGCGCCCCAGAAGACGGCCGGCTGCTGCACATCGTGCGTCGCGAGATGGCTCATACGGCCTACCTTCCTCGTCGACTTGATCGCTCGCGGCAGCATCGTCGCTCCTTCCACCGGCCTCTCGCCGGCAGACCACCGGAGCAGTCACGACTGTGGCTGCTCCTCTTCCTCCATCCTTCAATTTTTTTTTTTTTTTTATTTTTATATTTGAAGGAAATTAAAATTACAACCTTTTGTAAAATTAATTTAGTGATCTTGATTAAATTAAACATAAACTCTTTTATGCCTAATTCAGAAAATTAAATTAAAATCTTTATTTTAATTAATTTTCGGAGTTATTCATGTAAATTAATCACTAATTCATATAAAAACACTATTCATGTGAATTTATTTTCATACATAAACAACTTTAAACATGAAAATTAGATTAATAACAAGAATTTACTATTCAAAATTTAGAGATCTAAAATCGATTTTTAAATTTCAAAAAATTAGGGTTTATAGGGTGAATTTTTCGGCCATTAGTTTTTGAGAAAGCAAGTAATTAAATCTCCATTTAATCAATTTCAATTAATTATTCAATCCATAATTCAATTCCTCCCCTTAATCAAATTAAAATTAATCATACATGACCAAAAATCTATATGCAAGAGGCTAAAACTGATACCACTGTAGGATTATATAAGTACTCTAAGCGGAATTTCATGAATCAAATTCATAAGCACTTAAAACAGGATCTCATGCATATACATTCAAGGATCACATAATAGTTAAGAATTTACCTTTGAATCGTGAATTCCACAAAGCTTGAATAACCCGGATTAAGAACCTCAATTGCGATTCCTCTACTTGGTCCACCAACCCGGATCAACACTCCACCAATGCTAGTTGGAAGGAAGAAATTCTTCTTCTACTTTAATGGAGTTTTTGTGACTTTTGGAAAGATTATGAGAGAGAGAATAATGAAAGATATCTTGTATCTTTCCTTATTGCCTAACCAAGTATATGTAGATATAATTAGGTTAGGAGGAGAATCAATTCTCCTCTCTCTCTTCCTCTTGGCCGGCCACCCTAGGGCCCTTTATGGGCTCTAGGTTTCTTTTGTTGATCCAAGTATTTTGTGTGACCTAATAGGATCCATTATATTGGGCTTTGGGTTTATTATTTCCTAACCCAAAGTTCTATAGCATTCTCTAGCAAGACGTATAGACGACCCAATAGAACGAATTTATTATCTCTATAATACGATCCATAATATAATTAGTAATTGCATTTAAGTCGAGGACATAAATCCTTCAGAAGTAGCATCACATTACACTTATAAGGGAGTAGATTTTTCTATATATATCTTACACTAGAGGGTAGCATGCATTAGTAGAGCAAAAAATGGCTGCCAACAATATTTGCATCGAACACTCAAAAGAGCTACAAGATGCTCTTACACATATATGGAACCATACTTTCTCTTTCCTAAATTCCATGGCCTTAAAGTGTGCAATTCAACTAAGCATTCCTGATGCTATTCAAAAATATGGCAAACCCATTACCATTGATGAGCTTGCCAACTCCCTTTCAATCCATCCAAACAAAGCTCAATCTCTACAACAGTTGATGCGCCTTCTTGTTCATTCCCACTTCTTCTCCACCACAAAACTTGTCAATGGAGAAGAAGCATATTCTCTTACCTTAAACTCCCAACTTCTCTTACAAGATCATCCATTCACTCAAGCAACTTTTGCACTTTTGCAAATGGAGCAAGTTCTAACTGAGCCATCTTATAGTTTTAGTGTTTGGTTTCGTCAAGAAGATAATAATGATGAGTCCCCTTTTCACATGGCTCAAGGAAAGAATTTATATGAAAGTATGCCTAATACGGCGAAATTCAATGAGTTGTTTAACCAAACCATGGCAAATGACTCGCGATTGATTTCGAGCTTGCTGCTGACTAGTAATGAGTTCAAAGCCTCAATAGAAGGCATTGAATCGCTAGTCGATGTTGCTGGTGGTGTTGGAATTATGGCTAAGGCAATTGCCGAGGACTATCCTAAGCTAAACTGTATCGTGTTTGATCTACCACATGTAGTCAAAGGGTTACAAGGAAATGGAAGAAACTTGAGATACATTGCAAAGACATGTTTCGGGGATATTCCTCGTGCTCATGCCATATTACTCAAGGTGAACCTTTCTCAATTTGCTTAATGAACATTTACAATGCAATGATTTACGTATATAGTAGCAGCCAGAATCTTTTACTCCATATATAACTAATTATTAGAGGTGGCAACACTGGCGGACTGCGGATCCACGAATTCAACCATGTTGATGTGGAGTCAGTCAAAAAATAAACTACAATAATCTACTTGAAAAATTCAATACATTAATTAAAATATCAAAGTACAATAGCTAAATAAGATATTAAATCGTTGCATTACATCGATAAAAAAAATCACAAAAGCATTCTACGAGTTTTCATACTTTGAAAACATTTTAATACATCATCATCACTAACTTGAACAAAATAAAAGATCTATCTCAAGAAATATGACTAAGGAGTGTGGTCGTCGAGGCAGAGGCAGTAAGTAAGCGCAATGACTAGGTTAGACTTTAGAGAAAACCAAAAGAAAAGAAAAGAAACCAGTTTTGTTTTAGCATTGCTGGGACTCAATCCCGCGATAATGGACTCAAGGCAGGCGGACTCAACTAACAAGCAAAGCCATCTTGCTTGTACTCTTAGTTATTGTGTTTAGTCTTACATGCGAAATCTATATAATGTTTTGTTCATTTTTTCTGAAAAGCTGCACAATTTTTTTCCAAAATTCATTATGTTCATCTGAATCCAGTGAACCCATAGTGTATCAGCCGTTGGGTGGCAATCAGGCTCTACTAAGGGCAAGGGTTCCTCGGGCCTGCAATGCTTTTGCAATATTTATATCTATTATCTAGTATCTCAACTAATCTAATAACAAACAATTAAAATTACTTTGATGTTATGAGATTTGGCATAGATTTATTTAGATTCTCTATGATAAACTTAAATCTGATAGTTTCAAAAATTGTGTAATAATGTATCAAATTGTATTCACTCCATTTTCCGTTTTGAGATGTCTCTTTAAAGTTGGGATCCACATTTCCTTATCAACATTTTCATTCTCTCTTATAAAATGTGTCAACTGTATGTAGCAATTATTTTACGATTTTAATAGAGAGGGAGTATTAATTAGGTAATTATGTGTAAATGTGAAATTTCGAACCCACATCCTCAAGTAATATTGGAAAATGAGTTTTATCTACTATTCCACTACATTTTTATTGCTTCTATTATAAAGATTAATAATGATATTATGAATCTTCAATGAAAGCTAAGAGTTAAGAGTTAAGATTTCAAATGCATATTATGAGTAAAAGAACTTGTTTTCTTCACTTTACTCACATCTTTCCTTATGAAATGACATTAGTTGTCTTAGAATTGCTGAATCGTATCACACATTAATACCCAAGGCATTGCTTGGGTCCAAAAAGGCAAAAGATAGTTTTGTGTCAAATTTGTGGAAAATTTCTAACCCTACTTAGAAGACTGAGGTGTTTTTCCACTTTTAAAGTTGGGAGTATATTGCAATAGTATGTGAAACTGGAAAGTTTGTGTAACCCAAACACCGCAAGCGTTGTTGAGGCCCGACTTGAGGGGACAAGTATATCCGGCAAAACAGACCCTACCCATTGACTCGACCCGAATATCCATCATGATACCCATTTTACCCAAAATAGAACTTAAATCGTCCTAATAACCCGACCGGAAACAAATGGATCCGAATATGATATGAACATGTATCTACCCGACCTGAAATAACCCAACAATAATGACTCGAACTCGAAAATAATAATGAAATATTTTTCACAAACATTAATTTATGTGTTTTGTTAATTTGCTAGAAAAAATTCGACCTTACCCTAAATGACACAACCAAACAAATCTGAACAAATGGGAACCGACACGATGTTGACTTGACTTATCAACACTCCACCCTAAATTTCATGGACTCACACCGAACGTAAACTCGACCCGACCAAAGTTAACACGACTCGTATGACCCGTTTTCCACCTCTAGATAGGGATGGACATGGGTTCAAGACCCTAACCGGACCCTATGGGACCCGACCCTAATTTAGGGCTTGGGTCTAACTTTTCTCGGACCCTAAGGATCTCAGGTCGTGGTCCTGGATCCGGGTCTTAATATTCTAGACCCATACCCTACTCAAACCCTACACTTGGACCCTAAAGTTATTTTTTTTTTTTGGAAAATTTGTTAGAAACAACCTTTTAAATACAATTTTTTGCGAGAAACAACCTTTTAAATTTTTTTGGCAAAAAACAAGACCTTAAAAATAATTTTTTTGCGAGGAACAACCTTGACCCATTTTATGGGCATTGACCATGTATTTTGCGGCTTCGATTCACTAAAATCAAACATGGCAAGGCACGTACGTAATCCACATTTCTTATGTTTCAGCCCCATTTCCCTTCATATACTGATGAATTCAACGTCAGAAAATATTTGGTCATTGTTAAAAAATGGAGAAAAACAGAGTTGAAACATAAGAGATGCAGTTCACGTGCCCTCCACATGTTTGGTTTTAACGAGTCAACGTTGAAAAATGCTTGGTCAATGCCGGAAAATGGGTTGAGGTTATTTCTCGCAAAATACATTTTTTCTTAAGGTCTTATTTTACCAGATTTTTTTTAAAAGGTTGTTTCTCGCAAAAACTTGTATTTAAAAGGTTGTTTCTGACAAATTTTCCATCTTTTTTGTCTTTTGTGTTTTAGAGAAAAACTTTCGTGTTTATCCCAAAATTTCAACTTTTGTCATTTGGACCCTAAACCCTAGACCCATACCGTAAACCCTATAGATCATAGGCACGATCAAAAGTTAAAAAATACAAATGATATTGAAAATTGGGAAAAAATAAAGGAAATAGGGTAGACCCTAAGGGTTTGGGCCCAACTTTTCTAGATCTTTAGGGTCTGGGTATGGGTCCAACAAAAATTTTAGGGTCCGCGTCAAAAGTCTGGCTGGACCCGACCCAGAACCTACCCATGCCCATTCATACCTCTCGGGACAAGTCGACTAGGTTTATGAAAATCAAAATATAAGCAGTTTTGCAATTCAGGTTTTGACGGCTTTACCCTTTGTAAAGTTGGATTTACGAAGGGGCACGGCGCTAGTATTTGACTATACTGTATACACCACTATCCTCCCTCTGTATTTTTTTTTAAATCTATCCTACTTAGGTCTAGGGTTCAATTCCTACCCCAAGCATTTGCTTGGGATTTAAGGAGGGGGTTAGAGGGTTGGCTGGCTTGTAATGGGCCTCTAGGTGGGGGCCTTGTGCGAGGGCAGTCCAGAGAATTTATTCTTACCAATTTTTAAAAAAGGTGGATGAAGTATGTAATAATGTTAAGAGTTATTATTTGTGTCTTGTATACATTTTTTTTATTTTTTTATTTTTAAGGCCATGTCTCATATATACATTAATGACCCTTTCAATATATAGGTACATATATAGGTAAGATGAAGATTCTTTGTAAGTTGAGGAAAATATGAAGATCCTAATTTGTAAGAGACTAGAATTGAAATCTTTTACAAGGATGGAAGGAGCTCCTACTAATGAGTTAACTGTTTACGTATCAATGATAATTTTCCTAAACACCCTTCAATTTTATTCTTTTGGAAAATTTCACATTTATTTGCCATGGCTTGTGATTTGACAAGTAAAATAACAAACTAACCTGGTCACATTACACACCAAAAATTTATACAACAAATATATGTGTATTTTTATGTTTTTTTTTTTTAAAAAAAGGGTAAAGATAAGCAATGTTATTTGATGAAAATAATGTATATGACAATGACAGTTTTGTTATTATCCAGGGAGATTTTTTTTTACCTCAAACACCCCTAATTTGATGAGAAATACATCTCCAAAAATACTCATATTCTTTCCCCAAACTTACACTATATTCCCCTATTATATGCTACTATTCTCATATTACGATTCTAATTTGGGACAAGCTCATTATTTGATTGTGTGTTGCAGTGGGTATTGCATAATTGAGTGATGATCATTGCATATAATAAACACTACAACAAACTGCTTTTAAGGAGGTGCAATTAAAATTGCCTTCTTTGATACAAAATTTGCCTTCATTGGTTACAAGGACAATTTTAAAATTGCCCTTCCGTTGCCCTTGTAACCCCGTTGTATTAGGTTTCAAGGGCAAATCTCATATTTTTGCCCTCTTTGATCCAATAAAAAAAAGGGCAAAAAAATTTTACCCTCTTTCTTCATCAACCAAGGCGAATAAAGTTGCCCTCTATGATCATCGAAGCGCAATACTTTGCCCTCTTTGCTCAAAAAACAAGGAAGACAAACACAATTGTCTTATTTGGTCCGCAACAAGCAAGGCAAAAATAAGATATTTCCCTCTTTGTACTTTGTCAAGCAGGCAAAAGTAAGATATCGCTCTCTTTGTACTTTGTTCAAGCAAGGCAATCATGAAGTATTGCCCTCGCTAGTCATCATCTAAAAACCATTATGCATCGAAGATCAATCTAATATAAGTTGAGAGATAAACCTTGTACATTCTACATAACACCATGGTAATACCAAGGGAAAAAATATTACTATACTGATTTACTAAAATTTTAACAAAATCCTCAACAGCTATGGTAGCCTCCTACTATACTGACTTACAAAAGTTTTAACAAAATCATATTCACATAATGTTTACTTGAGATCTGTCCACAAACAATATTAATATATGCTCATTGCCCATCACAATCTCCAGCTCTTGTCTCCCAATAACGTCAGGTTATCATCTTCCGTAAAAGCAGGATACATTACCTGATCAAAGTCCAAGTGAAGTCATAATGACCTCAATCTTCTTTTCCAGTCTTTCCTCTCTTTCTCTAGCCTCCTTTTCCTTTCTCTGACTTTCAGCTTTTAGGAAATCTATTTCAGCTTGCATTGCATTGTTATTACCTCTTAGTTGTTGAATCTCAGCCTACAATTCTGCTTTGCCTTTCTTCCCACCCTTGTCCACCACCGGATGTCCTTTACCAAGACCCCGGGCATACCCCGAACAATGGCCAAGCACCTTCATGTAAGCCTCGTCTATGGAAAGATTATCAATGCCATTCTCTTGAATTTCTTTCTCGTGTAACTTTTTAAATTCTTTGAACTTTGCTTCACCCCTCATCATCAAAACTACCATCTTTATGCCTTCGGTGATCCAATGAAAGTAACGGAACTTGGTAAAAATATAATAATAAAAGAGTTAACCATTTGTTTGACATAATTAATGAAAAATAACTTACTGTTTTGTTTTTCTCCACAATTTCAAATACATTGGGTCATTATCAGGTTCTGTTTGCGTTACTGTAGTGGAAGTAGATGTATTTGCTTCAGATTCATCCCCATTCTCGGCCTCAGCACTAGATTCTTTCTCTGCCTCAACCTCCTAAGTAATGTGTCCACTATTAGAAAATACATAGGGACTGAAAATACAGATCAGAGACCACAAAAAAAATGAAGAATACTATTCTTTTTTGGCGCCATGATCCCCTGCATCAGTCAGCTCACATTCTTAATGTAATGCCCAAATTTAGATAAACTTGAAATCAGTTCCAACTAAGTTTATTAAAGCGATTTAACTAGCTCAATTGAGTACTCCAGCATATCTACTTCCAAGTGAATCTCAAATATGGTTGTTTCACCTTGAAAACTTCAATTAGCTCCCAAAAGTTGCAAATAACAGTGTCATAAAAGCAAGATACAAGACATTTAGTCCACCAAATTAAGCTTAATAAGCTCAAATTCAATATTCAGGGAAAGTGACCACCAAAGTCAATTTATTTCAAGTGCTAGACAGCAGCAAAATATCATCAAACGAAATACATTTGCAAAGCAAGTATACCTTAATTTTTCCATATAGGCGATCTACAACGCCTTCAGGCATGTCAGACCACTTCTCAACATTGAGCGGACACATTTCCTTCACCCAATCGTGAGCATTCTCCTATGAACCGTAATGCATGCTCGAAAAAGATGAGCCCGCATAGTATCTCGATCTTGATCAAAATAATTTCGACAATTCAAGCAAGGACACCTTAACTTTACCCCAGAATTAGGAGCGGTGTCCTTAAATGCAAAGTCCAAAAACTCTTAACACCTTTCTTGTAATCTCCTTGTTTCCTTCCATTAAACCCTTGGATGTGCATTCAACTTCTATCATTATCCATGATAATTCCCTAAAAAATAACTGAAATAACTTAACAAAAAATATTAAAAATATACAGCATAAAAAAGAGAAATATAAAAAGAAACAGTCAACAAATAGTCTAAACATGAAAGAACATATGATCTAAGCAAGTTGAAGAGTTCATGTGAACCTGGATGATGTTAATATATTATACTAATAATGTAAAATCATTTCACAAGCACAGCCTCAATTTTGACGATTTTGTTAGCAATTAAGCAAGTTGGAGTAATATATTAGGCTTTGACTCTGTTGAGTACTGCAGATTAGCCAAAATAATAAAGTTAACAAGTATTGCATCTAGTTTATCCTAGCAAACTGGTAAAAGACAAGATACAGTTGATTTTAGAAACAAACAATTATGGTGCAGGAGAAATTGATCCAAACTCATGCATAGCTATTCATCTCATTACTCCTTTAAACAAATTTCTACATTCCATATTGCAGGAGAAAGAAAATGTGCATTAAGTTAAAAGGAATTATGGTCATATAAGACCCCATCCATACCCCGAATAATGGTCAAGCACCTTCATATAAGCCTCGTCTATGGAAAGATTATAAATACGCTTCTCTTAAATTTTTGCTTGTTTTAGTCTCATGATAATCATTTAACAGTATACATATATAGTTCAAAGAATCAAAATAAACTTGGTTAGTTTCTATTGTATAATTGTTCTTACTCGTCACTTTTCAGTTCTCTTAATTTCATAATGAAGGTGAAAAATTTAACTTAAACTCATCAACTCTTTAACCTAAAATTAGCAATGCAACTCGTATCACAACTACACAAATTCTAAGAGTTTCACGATCAAATTACAACACATTATCATAAAATCGCCCAGTGTTAAAAAAAATAATCGCAAATCTCACTCAATTGCTAACAAAACTCGCTCAATCGAATTCGACAATCGAATACAAGTCATAATTTCATAAACTTCATTAAAATCAGTTTGTCAATCACAATTCAAATGAAAAACTGAACAAAAGAAAAGTTTACAGACAAAATTACCTAAAATTGAAGAAAATATGGAGATTTCAGCGATTGAAGATAAACTTGGAGATTAAAGGAATGAAAATGCAGCGAAATTGACGAAAAACTTGGAGATTGAATAGTTGAGATTGCAGCAAAATCAAATCGAGATTAATCGATTGCGATGGATGATGCGAAATGGAGATTTTTGCCAAAATCGATGGAGATTACATGAGATTATACAGTAGAATGAGTTTTTTTTAGGGTTTGCTACGAAAATGGACATTGAATTTGGGGTTTGGGGGTTTACGGGAAATCGAAATGAATGTTTTAAAAAATTTATCCATACTTTGTTTTAATACTTCTTTCTTTTCCTTTTTACTTTTTTTTTTTCATTTGACTATAACACGGTAAAACTATAAAAGTGTTCTTTTTAGATGATAAAATTGAAGTACGAAAGGAAGAAAACTCGAAATCAGTTGCTTGCTGCAAGTTAATATCAAAGAGCAAGAAACTAAAATTTGCCTTTTAAACGATTTGAAAAGAGCGCAAACTGGGATCAGTTGCTTTTAAAAAGATAACGTTATTAAGCGGAAAACTAAAAAACCGCCCTTCTTGGGGCTAATATCAAATAGGCAAATTTGAAAACGTTATCTTAAAAGCGACACCAAAAAGGAAGAAAATCATATAATCGTCTCCTCTTTGCTAATATCAAAAAGGGGGAAGATGTTTTTGTCTTTCTGATACTTCTTAAATAAGGCAATCAAATCAATGTGCCCTATTTGTATCAAATAAATTGCCCTCTTTGATTGGGTTTCTCGTAGTGAAAGTTACTCTCAACGATGTAGAGAAGCAATTCCAAGCAAAGATGAAGGAGGCAAGGTGATAATTATAGAAATGGTGGTGGGGATCCTAAGACAATGCAAGTCATTCTAATTCCCAATTTCTCATGGATATGCAAATGTTATCCGTCTTAGGAGGAAAAGAAAGAACTGGAAGAACAATGGAAGTATCTCATCAACAATGCTGGCTTCAGTGACTATAAGATCTTACCCATTTTAGGGGCGAGGTCTGTTATTGTGGCATATCCTGCATAAGCTTGGCAAAACCAACAATATGGATTGTTGGTGTATTATCATAAATTTCCACTATGAATCTAGTGTGAAGGGTGTGCATGCTTGCATTGATGTGTACATGCCTGTGTGAGAACAGAACACTTATTTGGATAACAAGATTTGTCAACTAGAAAATAAACGCAAACGTCTATTTATCGCCTTAAGTTTTTTTTATCATTGTAAATACAAGCTTTTAAACACCTAATCCTGCCTCTCCCTCTCATCAGTAACCCCGACTACTACTTCCGCTTTTAATTTGGCCCAGACGAATAAATAATAAAGAATTAGCCTAAAATAAAATTATGTGCTCTCAACGCATATTCTAACCTGTTTTAATAACCCATTTTCGAAACTTTTTTATAATAGTTTTGTAAAGCCCACCTTCAAAACTTTTTAAAAATAGCTTTATAAAAACGCATCTTCGAAAACCTTTTAAAAATAGCTCAATGAAATCTCATTTTCTAAACTTATTTTTCTTGTACCCCCACTTTACTCAATAAGAGTTAATTAATTATATTAATTATTTTATTAATTATCTAAAATATTTTAAAAAGTATCTTTTATAAATGTCTTTTATAAAATTTCATCTTTCTCTACAGTAATACCCATACACCACCCTTAATCACCAACACCTCCTAATACTTGCGCCACATCGCACAAATCCCACATCAAAATACCAATCATCACGTTCACGCCACTCTTCATCCTCTAATCTCACGCCAATCCACATGATCCGATCGTCATCACGCTGCATCTCATTAGCTTCATTAATTTATCATATTCATCATTCTATTTTGTTTCTAGAAAAGCTTAACTCCTACTCACCCAATAATACTAATAACCAACACATCATCATCATCACTATCTATTTATCATCATAAACTTTCCAAAATCCACTTTCGCTAATCATCGATCATCACCATCGATTCTTCAACTCATTCCCTAAAAAACATTAGAAAGAATACAAAAATAAATTATATTGTTGATGTCAAATACTAAAGGCTAGTAATAGATTCAAATATTTCATCCCTTGTTGTTCAACCTTTGTATTTCTTAATTAACTCTTAAATTCTAACAAAGAAAGCAACGTTCTTTATTTAAATATTTCATCCCTCCTTGTACTATCTTTTTTGCTTCTTAATATAAACCCAACAAATCCTAACTCATGAATTTTAACAAAGAAAGCAAAGTTTTCCGAGTGGTCCAACTTATTAGGTACCACATTCTAGAAGACAATTAGTCAAAATTAAACACATAATTTAGCCCAACAATTTTTTATAAAAAAAAAAATTTATACCCTCATTGATACACACAATTGTTCTTAGCATGTGTTTCTTCTTAAACACGCGTATCTTCAAATTGCAAATTTACAAGGTGTAACCAATTACATATTTTAAACACCAAGGAGCGCTTGGCCTAGTGGTAAAGGTTAAAAAAAATACACTGGATCTCTTAGAAGAAGCTTTGTAAACCAAAGAAGGAGGGTGGTATTGGTCTTCGTGATATGAAATTATTTAATTGGGCTCTCTTTGGGAAAACAAGCATGGAGACTTGCTATGAAGCATGGGAGTTTTATTGAACAACTTTTTAAAGCGAGATATTGCCTGAACTCAGACTTTATGGAAGCATCTATAGGCTCGTCTCCAAGTTATACATGGAGAGGCATTTGGGACGCTCGTTGGGTAGTGAAAAAGGGGTTGCGTTGGAGAGTTGGAGATGGTGAAAAAATCCAGGTTTGGAATGATCCTTGGTTGTCGGGTCCTCAATCACAGAAAGTTGTGTCTCCTAGGGGGGATACTGTTCGCAATCTGGAGTTTGGAACCTTGATTTTCCCCATTAATAAGTGCTGGAAAATTGAGTTGTTAACCTGTTGCAACAACTATTTTTGCCCTTTGAAGTGGAGAGGATTAAAAACATCCCCTTGAGTAGAAGGTTACCGGAAGATGTTATGTACTGGGAATTGGAGAAAAATGGTTGCTACTCGGTAAAATTTGCTTACCGAGCCTTGCTAGGTGATTCTGAAGGCTTCCATGAAGCCTCGTCTTCGTCCTCCTCGGAATTGTGGCAGGTCATATGGCGTGCAAATGTGTTGTCGCTTGTCAAGTTGTTTGCCTGGCGAGCCTGTCATGAAGCATTACCCACTAGCCTAGGTTTTAGCCACCGCATCACAAGTATTGCAGCTGGTTGTCCTATATATGGGCTTGCGAATGAGTCAAGCTTTCATGCCATTCACATGTGTCCAAGGGAGCAAGGTGTGTGGGAAGTAAGTGAGTTTCAATTTCATCAACCTTTGGAGGGAACTAAAATTACTGATTTGTGGTATTATTGTGTGAAATCAATGGATGATGCTGAGATTGAATTATTTCTTACTCTTTGTTGGGCGATCTGGAATGCGAGGTGTAAGATTGTGATGGTGCAAGACTTTTTTTACGCCTTCTGAGACTTATAACTTTGTTGTAAGGACGTGTGAGGAGGTGAGGAAAGCGAGCCTTGATCATTCAAAGGTGAGGGGAGTCTGGGGTGTTGCCCAGTACGAGGTGAAATGGTCGACACCTAAGGAGGAGTGGTGGAAGGTGAATGTGGATGGTAGTAGTGTAGGGGAGCTGGGCATGGGTTTGGGAATGGTGTGTAGGGATAGCAGGGGCATGGTGGTGGGCTGTGTTGTTATCCAACAATCGGTGGAGTGGAAGGTGCGTGTTGCGGAGGCTAAGGTGGTGTTGGCAGGAGTGCAGCTAGCTGTGGAGTTGGGGTGCTCGAAGGTTGTGACCGAGAGTAATAGTTTACTTGTGATTCAAGTTCTCAAAGGAAGCTCGAAGGGGTCGAGTATTTTTCATCGAGTTATAGAAGATATTCTTGCTTTGATTTCTAGTTTTGATGTTATTGTTTGGTCTTTTGTTAAACGTTCTGGTAACAGGGTAGCTCATGATTTAGCTCACTTCCAACCTATGGAAGTTGGGAAAAGGCTTTGGGTGGATGATGTGCCGGACTTGATTGTTTCGATTGCTAGTAATGATCTTATATAGTTTCCTTTTATGGGGTCCTTTAAAAAAAATGTTGAATTAAGTAATGAGAAATTTGGTACAAAAAAGAAGGGGAAAAAAAGAATATAACAAAAGAATATTTTATTATGCACTTACACATATATGGAACCGTGAGTTTGAGGTGGTGAAATAGTGGTATCGCTTCCCACCTCATATCCCTGAGGTCTAGGGATCAAACCTCATGGGACTCATTTGAGGATTTCTCCTTATTCCCCTCAAATGAGCCCCCTTCATCTTACCTATAAAAAAAAAACATATATGGAACCGTACTTTCTCTTTCCTAAATTCCATGGCCTTAAAGTGTGCAATTCAACTAAGCATTCCTGATGCTATTCAAAAACATGGCCAACCCATTACCATTGATGAGCTAGCTACTCCCTTTCAATCCATCCAAACAAGGCTCAATCTCTACAACAGTTGATGCGCCTTCTTGTTCATTCCCATTCTTCTCCACCATAAAACTTGTTAATGGAGAAGAAGCACATTATCTTACCTTAAACTCCCAACTTCTCTTGCAAGATCATCCATTCACTCAAGCAACTTTTGCACTTTTGGAAATGTAGCAAGTTGTAACTGAGCCATCACATAGTTTTAGTGTTTGGTTTCGTCAAGAAGATGATCATGATGAATCCCCTTTTTACATGGCTCAAGGAAAGAATAATAATGAACGTATGCCTAGTAAGACGAAATTCAATGAGTTGTTTAACCACATCATGGCAAATGACTCACGATTGGTTTCAAGCTTGCTGGTGACTAGTAATGAGTTCAAAGGCTCAATAAAAGGCATTGAATCGCTAGTCGATGTTGCTGGTGGTGTTGGAATTATGGCTAAGGCAATTGCCGAGGTCTATCCTAAGCTAAATTGTATCGTCTTTGATCTACTACATGTAGTCAAAGGGTTACAAGGAAATGGAAGAAACTTGATGTACGTTGCAGGTGACATGTTTGAGGCTATTCCTGGTGCTCAAGCTGTCTTACTCAAGGTAAACCCATCTCAATTTGCTTAATGTTACAATGCAATGATTTACGTAGTACTCCCTCTGTATTTTTTATCTGTCCTACTTTGACTGTGCACATTTGCCAATACACTTATTCAACCATAAATAACTTTCATTTACATATTAATAAAAATTATAATAATTGAATATTAACAAAATACTCATTGAGTCGAATCAAACAAGACCCCACATGACTATATTTTTTCTTATATATGAAGAATTTAAAAGATTCTCTCTAATTGTTAATAGTGTCAAGATTTCAATTGAGAAAGATAAGAAAAAACAGAGGGAGTAGCAACGAGAATATATTATTAGAGGTGGCAGCACTAGCTGATCCAGGATTTCAACCATGTAGGTTTATTTGGATCCCGTCAAAAAATAGACTATAGTAATCTACTTAATTCAATACATTAATTCAAATATCAAATTACAATAGCTAAATAAGATGTTAATTTGTTGGATTACATCGATAAAAAAAATTTCTAAAGCATTCTACGAGTTTTTATACTTTGAAAATATTTTAATACATGATCATCACTAACTTGAACAAAAAGATCTCTCTCAAGAAAAAATATGACTAAGAAGTGTGGTCGTGGAGGCAGAGGCAGTAAGTAAGGGTAGTAAGTATGTTAAACTTTAGATAAAACCAAAAGAAAAGAAAAGAAAAAAATGAGTTTTGCTTTTGAATTGTTGGGAGTCGATCCCGCCGCAAGTCCCAATGCGGGTGGACTCAACTAAAAAGCGAAAGGGGATTGTTAAACATCGCTTCCAAAATTCTTAAAATCTCCCGGTCCCACTAAATATTTCCAACTTTACCCTTCCCTTCTTTTTCTTTTCTTTTCCACAACCACCACCTCCATTCCCACAACCACCACTGAAACCACGCAAACCACCACTGAGGCCACGCACACCACCACCGAAACCACTCAAACCACCACGAGCAAGCCGGAAAAAAATTTTAAAAAAATTTGGGGAGCCACCGCGAAAACGTCCTGGCTGGATGTTTCAGCGGTGGCTCCCCAAAAAAAAAATTCCAACTTGCTCGTAGTGGTTGCAGGGGTTGGGGTGGGGGCTGTTGGTGGGGGTGGAGGGAGGTGGGTGGTGGGTGTGGTGGCAGGAGGTGGATGGTGGTGGAGTAAGGTGGCTGGTGGGTGTGGTGGTTTAGGGAAAAAGAAAGAAAAGGTTATAAATGTAATTTCAACTTTTTTTGGGGCGATTTTAAGTAAATTTGGGGCGATGAATAGAAGTTCAGAAAGAGAAACCATCTTGCTAGTACTCTTAATTTTTGTGTTCAGTTTTACATGCGAAATCTATACAACAGTTAGTTAATTTTTTTCTATAAAAAGCTGCACAATTTTTTCCAAAATTATTGGGTTCATATGAATCTAGTGAATTCATAGTGTATCAGTTGTTGGGTGGCAAGCTGTTGGGTGGCAAGCAGGCTCTATTAAGGGCAAGGGTTACTCGGTCTTGCAATGCTTTTGCAATTTTTATATATATCTATTATCTAGTATCCTGACTAATCTAAGAACAAACAATTAAAATTATTTTGATATAATGACTTATGAGATTTGGCATAGATTTATTTAGAATCTCTATGATAAATTTTAATCTAATAGTTTCAAAAATTGTGTAATATTGTACCAAATTATTCGCTCCATTTTCCATTTTGGCATGTCTCTTTAAAGTTGGGATCCACATTCACTATCAACTTTTTCATTCTCTCTTGTAACAATGTGTTTCACTTCAAAATAAAAAGGTACTTATCACAATTTACGGTTAGCTACGCTGACAATGCTAACTTAATTCACAAAATTTTAGATTCAGTAAACTTTCACTAAAATCATAATTGACAAACAATTCGCACACATTATAATCAGTAACAACACTAATTCACAGAATATTCATACAAAATGTGATTCACTAACAATTCACACTATCGACAATTTTCTAACAATTTACCAACTGCATAATCATAAATCCATAAATTATTGAACAATTCTTTCTTCACCAACTGTGATTTTAAGAATCCATAAATTAGCTAACCACAACCACAAGCCCAAAGCAATAGCAGTCCAGACGTAGAAACCGCGAAGGCGGGACCAAGTCCGCTGGTCACCGCGCGCAGGTCAGCAACCCGCAGCAGCCCTACATGCCACAAATCACTCCCTTTTAACCAGTAGGCAGCAATGACAATTTATCAACTGGTTGCAGCAGAATGATAGCATTTCATCAACTACCAAACAATCACTCCCATCACCATGAAAACTTAAAGCAACTTAATATTCTCTACAAACTTCTACTACCTTTACAAAAGAAAACCCTGAAGATAATTGCTCAAAGCAAATAGTTTGGCACCATAAGTTATAATTTTGATTACTGATTACCCATTTACAAATTACAGGGGGAATTAGTGGGTTCAACTCAACCCCCAAAAATCAAAATCTGAATTTTTTGAGCTTACCAGTGAAAAGAATAAGGATGAATAAATGAACAAATCAATTCTGAATTCTTACTCAAATATGTGTAAGGTACACATTTCAAATCTTTGAAATTACAGTAAAATTGGTCCTAAACATACCTTTCAAATTTCGGAATACCCAAGTTTCTGGTGTCGCCAAGACAAGATAAACCTGAATTTTTTTAATGTCTTTTCTCTCTGTCTTCTTATCTGCTCCACGCATTCGGAATATGAAAATTCGAATGGGATTTGTTATTTGTCAAACAATTTGTCTCATAAGAGACCGTCTAATTTTAATTTAAAATTTAGCAACAACCCAAATCCAGTATTAAGAAGAGAACGAATCACCTTTTATGAATATAGTGATTAGTTTAATCCATGACAAATTTAATCTATTTAATGACCAGTTTATTCAATTCAATAATCACATTCTTTAATCCATTTAGTAACTAGTTTGGCTTGAATCTGTCTAATTTAATGTTAAAATTAGACCGCCTATTAATAATTTGTGTTTGTCAAATTTATACTAATATATTAAAAAGCTTTCCTAAACAAGAAACGGTGTCACATAGCGCTCTCCCTGAGGGTATTTTACTACCTATAATCCACATGCAATAAAAAAATAGAAATTGCATAATATAGGGTTTGATCCCATGACTCCAAGTTTGTACTAAAGTCTTAACCACTAGACCAATTGATATTTAACATTAATTATTCCAAAGTATAATATTAATAAATGAAAATGTTCATTACCCGGGACATAACCCGGGCCTAGCTAATAACTAGTTTTTAGATGGAAAAGTGAAATGGATGTAGTTAGAGATAGATGTAAATTGTAATAGAGCCTTATTGACTTATTAAAATAATTAGCTAGTCTTATATGCACGCAATGCGTGCAAAAGCGTATATAAAGAATTGTCTTTGCATTTTATTTTTTTGAAAAATTGTTGTATGCGGTACTTTTTTTTCTCTTTTTCGTTGAAAAGAAGCATTTATCCCTTGATTTTTTTTTCCTTTTTTATTTTCTAGTGTACCCCATGTGTTGTCTTATATAATAGAGATGCTAACAAAATAAGAAATTTTCATAGGATTTTTCTAACCTATGCCACAAGTCATAGGTTAAAATTTCAAGATTTCATTAAAAAAAGTATAACAAGATTCTATTTGGAGATTATAAAATAAGGATATATACTTAAAGATAGAGATAATCATGTAAGATGTTTTAAGTTTGGTTGGATTTAAAGTAATTTGACGCGGATCGTTCATGTAGCCTACATCTTTAAGTCTAGTAATTTGAAAAGTTGGATTCGTTACATCCATTCCATAAAGTAAGTTATATACATCTTTAAAGTCTAATAAAATATAAATTGTATAATACCAAAGGGTTAAAGTAACTTTTGCCTTTTCACTTCTCACTTTGGACATTTAGAGGGCAAGTGCAAATCTTGGCCTAGGTAAAAAATTTAGAGTAGGAATATTAAAAAGTCCAAAATTTCAAAAGAAAAATGTTAAAGAATATTTTTTGAGTCCAATTTCTTGAACTGAATATATTATATATTGTATCCTAAAATATTTTTTGGGACTGCATTGGACTTATTGGACTCCGAAGGGGTGAGTCCAAATTCAGTCTGAAAATATTTGGAATCAAAAATTTGAGTCCGAGTCCAAATATTTTTCAGTCTAATCCAGTCAAACAAGTTTAGGCTAGATTGGGATTGGACTTCTTGACTTTTTGCAGTCCACTTACACCCTTACACTGTAGGGGTGGCCAATGGGCGGTTTAGACGGACCGAGCCGCGGGCTGTGCTGGCTCGTCATAGCCTAGGACCCGACCACGAGTTTTGTGGGCTGAGTGGACTGGTGTGGTGGGCCAGTTCTCTCAACCCATGACGATATGGGTTGAGCTTTATCAGATTCAAGGAGCGGGTTTTATGGGTCGTAAAAGATCCAATGATATCTCTAGCAGTAGTGCAGTACCAAAAAGTGTTATGATGAAAATCATTGTAACATTGGAAACATATGGTGTTATTGTGTCAATTGGTTATTTCAGTATTTCCTGCTATTGATTTGCCAATGGATACGAATTTTTTACTTTTTGAACAAACAAACCAATCATTTAGGTAGTAGGTCATTTAGTATATCAATCATAATGTTGAATTTGAGTGACCATTGAGAATCTAAAGCTGAAATATCAAGAATTAAATCTCCATATTATGATGGTGGAGCCTCGAGGTTGTCTCCACCGACGGCCACTTATTGTTCAAGGGTATTCTAAAATGCGCACTAATAGAACGCAATGCGAGATAGTCGTTTCTTAGGGGGGAAAAAACGAATATAAAACTTGATACCATATGTTTCCTAATAATAAACGTTTAAAGCGAGATTGATGGAATGGGTATGGCCCGTATGGGTATTAGGTAGGTCATCATGTCATATTTTTCTTTTTCAGATGTCCCAAAATAGTTGTCAAGTTTCCAATAATAATCAACAAAAGCACCAAAAGTTTCACGGAACTTCATTTCTATTGGTCATAAGTAACAGGCCCGGCCCTGAGCAAGTCCAAAATGGGACTCAGCACAGGGCCTCTCTTTTAGAGGGGGCCTCAAATTTTAAAAAAAAAATTAAAGAAGAAGCCCAAGACAAGGCCCAGGCCCCAGCGCTGAACTGCTGAAGTACCAAGCACGCCTACCAACTGTCCAACTGCCTAAACTCACTGACTCAGCAAGTACTTTTTAAAAACTAAAAAGCAAGGGGAGATAATAAATGACTAAATGAGCTAACAATAGTCAGTAGTACTAGTACAGTACCAAGCAGTAGCAACTAGCACGCATAACTTAAATCTCCAATCTCCATTGCTGAAGTCTTCTCTCTCATCACTCACTCTTTCTCTCTCCTCGATTTTCTCAACTTACCGTCTCCAATCTCCATTGTTAACCGCTGGGTCTTAGTTCTTCCTATCTACTTTCTCTCTTGTTACCCGAAATTGGCGAAATTCAGCCCCAAAAATGCTACGGGAAATCAAAAATCGCATCACCCGGATCTTCTTCTTCAACGGGAAAAAATCAATGGCTATAAATTTACAACTTTCATCTCCTCTCAATTCACATCTGAAATTCAGAAATTCAGGTAATTAAACTTTCTTAGTTTAATTTTGATTTTTTATTTTCATGATAAATTTTGTAAATACCAAATTATCTCAATTAAATTGGCGAATTGGTGTTGGTTAGTTTAAATTACTGATTTTTATTGCTCAGTTTAAACTACTGATTTTGTAAGAAACAATCAAAATTTAATTATATTATAATTATTTTTGAGACCGTACGTATCTTTGAATTTTTTTATATAGGGCCTCATATTTAACTTTCAGCACAAGGCCTCCAAATCGTTCGGGCCGGGACTGATAAGTAATATAATAAATGGGAAACAACATAACAAATTATGTTCCCTTATTTATTTTCATTCCCCAAACATGACAACTAATATGGAACGGAGGAAGTAGCATCACATTACACTTATAAGGGAGTAGATTTTTCTATATATATCTTACACTAGAGGGTAGCATGCATTAGTAGAGCAAAAAATGGCTGCCAACAATATTTGCATCGAACACTCAAAAGAACTACTAGATGCACTTACACATATATGGAACCATACTTTCTCTTTCCAAAATTCCATGGCCTTAAAGTGTGCAATTCAACTAAGCATTCCTGATGCTATTCAAAAATATGGCAAACCCATTACCATTGATGAGCTAGCCAACTCCCTTTCAATCCATCCAAACAAAGCTCAATCTCTACAACAGTTGATGCGCCTTCTTGTTCATTCCCACTTCTTCTCCACCACAAAACTTGTCAATGGAGAAGAAGCATATTCTCTTACCTTAAACTCCCAACTTCTCTTACAAGATCATCCATTCACTCAAGCAACTTTTGCACTTTTGGAAATGGAGCAAGTTCTAAGTGAGCCATCATATAGTTTTAGTGTTTGGTTTCGTCAAGAAGATAATAATGATGAGTCCCCTTTTCACATGGCTCAAGGAAAGAATTTATATGAACGTATGCCTAATATGGCGAAATTCAATGAGTTGTTTAACCAAACCATGGCAAATGACTCGCGATTGATTTTGAGCTTGCTGCTGACTAGTAATGAGTTCAAAGCCTCAATAGAAGGCATTGAATCGCTAGTCGATGTTGCTGGTGGTGTTGGAATTCTGGCTAAGGCAATTACCGAGGACTATCCTAAGCTAAACTGTATCGTGTTTGATCTACCACATGTAGTCAAAGGGTTACAAGGAAATGGAAGAAACTTGAGATACATTGCAGGCGACATGTTTGAGGATATTCCTCGTGCTCATGCCGTCTTACTCAAGGTGAACCTTTCTCAATTTGCTTAATGAACATTTACAATGCAATGATTTACGTATATAGTAGCAGCCAGAATCTTTTACTCCATATATAACTAATTATTAGAGGTGGCAACACTGGCGGACTGCGGATCCACGAATTCAACCGTGTTGATGTGGAGCCAATCAAAAAATAAACTACAATAATCTACTTGAATAATTCAATACATTAATTAAAATATCAAATTACAATAGCTAAATAAGATATTAAATCGTTGCATTACATCGATAAAAAAAATCACAAAAGCATTCTACGAGTTTTCATACTTTGAAAACATTTTAATACATCATCATCACTAACTTGAACAAAATAAAAGATCTCTCTCAAGAAATATGACTAAGGAGTGTGGTCGTGGAGGCAGAGGCAGTAAGTAAGCGCAATGACTAGGTTAGACTTTAGAGAAAACCAAAAGAAAAGAAAAGAAACCAGTTTTGCTTTTGCATTGCTGGGACTCAATCCCGCGACAATGGACTCAAGGCAGGCGGACTCAACTAACAAGCAAAGCCATCTTGCTTGTACTCTTAGTTATTGTGTTTAGTCTTACATGCGAAATCTATATAATGTTTTGTTAATTTTTTTTGAAAAGCTGCACAATTTTTTTCCAAAATTCATTATGTTCATCTGAATCCAGTGAACCCATAGTGTATCAGCCATTGGGTGTCAATCAGGCTCTACTAAGGGCAAGGGTTCCTCGGGCCTGCAATGCTTTTGCAATATTTATATCTATTATCTTGTATCTCAACTAATCTAATAACAAACAATTAAAATTACTTTGATGTTATGAGATTTGCCATAGATTTATTTAGACTCTCTATGATAAATATAAATATGATTGTTTCAAAAATTGTGTAATAATGTATCAAATTGTATTCGCTCCATTTTCCGTTTTGAGATGTCTCTTTAAAGTTGGGATCCACATTTCCTTATCAACATTTTCATTCTCTCTTATAAAATGTGTCAACTGTATGTAGCAATTATTTTACGATTTTAATAGAGAGGGAGTATTAATTAGGTAATTATGTGTCAATGTGAAATTTCGAACCCACATCCTCAAGTAATATTGGAAAATGAGTTTTATCTACTATTCCACTACATTTTTATTGCTTCTATTATAAAGATTAATAATGATATTATGAATCTTCAATGAAAACTAAGAGTTAAGAGTCAAGCTATAATATTTCAAATGCATATTATGAGTAAAATAACTTGTTTTCTTCACTTTACTCACATCTTTCCTTATGAAATGACATTAGTTGTCTTAGAATTGCTGAATCGTATCACACATTAATACCCAAGGCATTGCTTGGGTCCAAAAAGGCAAAAGATAGTTTTGTGTCAAATTTGTGGAAAATTTCTAACCCTACTTAGAAGACTGAGGTGTTTTTCCACTTTTAAAGTTGGGACTTGGGAGTATATTGCGATAGTATGTGAAACTGGAAAGTTTGTGTAACCCAAACACCGCAAGCGTTGTTGAGACCCGACTTGAGGGGACAAGTATATCCGGCAAAACAGACCCCTACCCATTGACTCGACCCGGAATATCCATCATGATACCCATTTTCACCCAAAATAGAACTTAAATCGTCCGAAATAACTCGACCGGAAACAAATGGATCCGAATATGATATGAACATGTATCTACCCGACCCGAAATAACCCAACAATAATGACTCGAACTCGAAAATAATAATGAAATATTTTTCACAAACATTAATTTGCTAGAAAAAATTCGACCTTACCCGAAATGACCCAACCAAACAAATCCGAACAGATGGGAACCGACACGATGTTGACTTGACTTATCAACACTCCACCCGAAATTTCATGGACTCACACCGGAACGTAAACTCGACCCGACCAGGTTAACACGACCTGTATGACCCGTTTTCCACCTCTAGATTGGGATGGACATGGGTTCAAGACCCTAACCGGACCCTATGGGACCCGACCCTAATTTAGGGTTTGGGTCAAACTTTTTCTGGACGCTAAGGATCTGTGTTTGGGTCCGGATCTCGATCTTAATATTCTAGACCCATACCCTACTCAAACCCTACACTTGGACCCTAAAGTTATTTTTTTTTGGAAAATTTGTTAGAAACAACCTTTTAAATACACTTTTTTGCGAGAATCAACCTTTTAAATTTTTTTTGGAAAAACAAGACCTTTAAAATAATTTTTTTTGCGAGGAACAACCTTGACCCATTTTCTGGGCATTGACCATGTATTTTGCGGCTTCGATTCACTAAAATCAAACATGGCAAGGCACGTACGTAATCCACATTTCTTATGTTTCAACCCCATTTCCCTTCATATACTGATGAATTCAACGTCAGAAAATATTTGGTCATTGTTAAAAAATGGAGAAAAACAGAGTTGAAACATAAGAGATGCAGTTCACGTGCCCTCCACATGTTTGGTTTTAACGAGTCAACGTTGAAAAATGCTTGGTCAATGCCGGAAAATGGGTTGAGGTTATTTCTCGCAAAATACTTTTTTTCTTAAGGTCTTATTTTACCAGATTTTTTTAAAAGGTTGTTTCTCGCAAAAGCTTGTATTTAAAAGGTTGTTTCTGACAAATTTTCCATCTTTTTTGTCTTTTGTGTTTTAGAGAAAAACTTTCGTGTTTATCCTAAAATTTCAACTTTTGTCATTTGGACCCTAAACCCTAGACCCATACCGTAAACCCTATAGATCATAGGCACGATCAAAAGTCAAAAAATGTAAATGATATTGAAAATTGGGAAAAAATAGAGGAAATAGGGTAGACCCTAGACCCTGTAGACCCTAAGGGTTTGGGCCCAACTTTTCTAGATCTTTAGGGTCTGGGTATGGGTCCAACAAAAATTTTAGGGTCCACGTCAAGGGTCTGACTGGACCCGACCCAGAACCTACCCATGCCCATTCCTACCTCTCGGGACAAGTCGACTAGGTTTGTGAAAATCAAAATATAAGCAGTTTTGCAGTTCAGGTTTTGACGGCTTTACTCTTTGTAAAGTTGGATTTACGAAGGGGCACGTCGCTAGTATTTGACTATACTGTATACACCACTATCCTCCCTCTGTATTTTTTTTAAATCCATCCTACTTAGGTTTAGGGTTCAATTCCTACCCCAAGCATTTGCTTGGGATTTAAGGGGGAGAGGGTTAGAGGGTTGTCTGGCTTGTAATGGGCCTCTAGGTGGGGGCCTTGTGCGAGGGCAGCCCAGAGAATTTATTCTTACCAATTTTTAGAAAAGGTGGATGAAGTACGTAATAATGTTAGAGTTATTATTTGTGTCTTGTATACAATTTTTTTATTTTTTTATTTTTAAGGCCATGTCTCATATATACATTAATGACCCTTTCAATATATAGGTATATATATAGGTAAGATGAAGATTCTTTGTAAGTTGAGGGAAATATGAAGATCCTAATTTGTAAGGGACTAGAATTGAAATCTTTTATAAGGGTGGAAGGAGCTCCTACTAATGAGTTAACAGTTAACGTATCAATGATAATTTTCCTAAACACCCTTCAATTTTATTCTTTTGGAAAATTTCACATTTATTTGCCATGGCTTGTGATTTGACAAGTAAAATAACAAACTAACCTGGTCATATTACACACCAAAAATTTATACAACAAATATATATGTATTTTTATGTTTTTTTTTAAAAAAAAAGGGTAAAGATAAGCATTGTTATTTGATGAAAATAATGTATATGACAATGACAGTTTTGTTATTATCCAGGGAGAATTTTTTTTACCTCAAACACCCCTAATTTGATGAGAAATACATCTCCAAAATACTCATATTCTTTCCCCAAACTTACACTATATTCCCCTATAAACTATTGGAGGAGCAAGAAGAGCTGAGAGAAGGCCGCCAAAAACTTCAAGAAGGGGAGACATCCTGATCTGTTTGTTCCGCCACATCCCGAGGATCCGCATCCGCTATGGCATCCTCGTCGGCAAATTTTGGATCCCCCTCGAATGGCGACAGGTGCTGGCCGGCAGCGTGAGCCTCCTCGATCACATTCCAGTCAAATCCTGGAACGGTCTTGCAAACACATCTCATGGCAGCCGCCCATCTACCGTCATACCTCTTATGGAGGGCCGCAGCATATTATCAGACTGTTTGAACTCAGCAACAGCCTTGGCGACCTCCCTGGCCTGGTTTGCCTGGGACGATAGGACGTCCGGCAAAGGAGGCCGCCATTGAATCACTCAGCGGCACTTCTCTCTTCTCAATCCACTCACCAAATCGAGAGAAAATGCCGGGAGATAAGCTAGATAGAAAACTTTGAGAAGTAATCATCTCCCGGATCTTTTGACGAATGGTGGAAAAGGAGCCAGACAACCAAGTACCACCGCTCGGGATACCGGGATCCGTGGCCGCGACCTCCACGTGCCTTTGACTCCCAGGAGCATTCACGTCCTGGTTTTCCATATGGACGATTTCATCAGCGGGAGTAGAAGTGTCAGGACCTGCCAAGGTCGGCCGCTTGTTAGCGGAGGAGTCCGCCGCGGTCTGTTCTCGCGGCCGTCTCCTAGTCACGCCTCCCCTGGCCACCGGCCGGGAAGTTGAAGACCTCAGAGGAACAGCAGCAGGCTGCCCACCAGAGCCGGCAACAGCAGTGCTGGCAGCCGGAACAGGGACGTGAGCAACGGTTACCCCGCCGCGACCACGGCGAATATTCTGCGGTCCATTGCGATTTCCTCCTCGACGGCCGCAAGTGTTACCGTGCATTGTCTCGTACTCGAAGGAGGGAGCGGGCGGCAGGTGTGTTAGCGGCTTAAGGTTCTCGTCAACGCCGAGTGCGTCGAAATCAAGGTGGTCAAAGCCTGTGGACATACAGAAGGCAGTTAAAAAATAAAATAAAATAAAAAATAAAATAAAATAAAATAAAATAAAAATTTTATTACTTTCATCAGATGGACCAGTCCGACAACAACACTTACCATTTTCACGAGTAGAACTGAGCAGCATGGCCGACAAGGGTTTGTTCCCCAGGATGTACTTGGAATGAGGAATCCAATATTTAGGCTCTTTAACCTTCACCTCCTTCCCGTCCTCATAGGTGACTAAATAATCCTCCGTGTCAAAGTAATCGAAGGCCGCTAACTCTTCCTCGGTTAGCGGAATAAGGGGTAAATGCTCCATGTGCGGGCGGGGCTCGGTAAAACGACGACGCACTGGGTAATCCTCAGGAACCCGTAACCAAAAGAAAGCGTCCTGTCAGCCCTTCAAACCAGTCACTTTAGGCTGGACTGTCATCTTCTTGTCGGCCGTAGTCAGCGACCACCAACCTGCCTGCCTAGAAGATCCATTTTTCTTCAGCCAATGGATGTGGCGGAACAAATTCAGCGTTTGCGGAAAATCCAAAAAACGCACAACCCAGATGTACGCTATCAAATTTCGGACCGCTAGAGGAGTCAATTGAGCCAAGCACACGTTGAAAGTATTTAAGATCTTTACCAAAAAAGAGTCTAGAGGGAAGCGGAGGCCAAACTCGAAATGATGAGTATACACGGCCACGTGACCGGGAGGACACTCCGTCACAATAGCTCCCTCTGGTGGGACTATCAGCCGATAACCCGACAGAACAAAGTATAAATCCCGAGCAACTCTCGGGTAGGCAAGGTCAGTGGCGTCCTGACGTTAAGGTAAATCAATCTCTACACTGAGAGGACCGGCACTGAAATCATCAGGCAGCCATAAAGCATCAGAGCCCGGTCCGGTCTCAATCTCCTCCATCGGATTCGAGCTGTCGACCCTGAACTCGGCAGCACGGGAAGATTCCCCAACCACATGTGCAGACGAAGGCACAAAAACGTCGATATTTGCGTCCGCAGAATCAATCGCATCCTCATTGACGCGGACAGCAGGACTCGCAGCAGTGCGACGATGATAAACAGTCTCCTGACGGACCATGACGGTAGCAATAGAGTCGCTGTCGTCACCTAAATCAATAATATGAGAGTTAGGAGCCGCAGATTGTTGTAAGCGGTCGAAAAAGTCAACCGTTATTTCCACCCCAGCATCCGCCAAGCTATCCAACCAAGCATGCTCTCTAAGAGGTGCTACATCAAGGCCGGGAGCGGCATCGGTCGGAGGATGCCTAACGGATCGTCTAGCAAGAATCTGATGCCTAAGCTCCCTAAGCGTTTGTCGGTCACCACTCTGACTGGCGGATAGATACCTCCTAGTCAAGTTATGCTCCTCAGGGGTAGCAGGGTCGTTTAAAAACTTTCACGTTAACTCTTTTTCTCTCTCAGCGGTAAGAGGTATGTCCGCTAACAACCTGCTCCTCCCCACTGGACTTGAGCTAGAAGCAAGTTCACTATTGGCCAGAGGAGAAGAGGGTTCGTTATCGGACAGAGGAGAAGAGGGTTCGTTATCGGCCAAAGGAGAAGAAGGGTCACTCTCGGTCATGAACGCCTCACTAAGAGCATTCTGGCTATCAGACTGGTCCGACATGATGAATACGCAAAGAAACTTAAGAAAACAAGGAGAAAAATGGAAGAAATACCTGGAAACGAAAGGTCGCCGGAAAAAAGTATAGTAAGTGAAAAACGCCGGAAAAGGTGAGCAAAGTTCCCAAACAGTGAAATCGCACCCAAAAGACTCGAACTTGAAGCAAAAGAACCACCGGAAACGTAAAAAGGACGCCGGAAGAACACGAAACTTCAAACAAAGAATCCCAGAAAACCTTCGTCAAAAAATGACGAAATTTTTTGTGCAAGGAGACCGGAAAGTGAAAACTGAGAAGGTTTGGTAACTTTTCAAAGTAATTTGAGCACAGGAAAGGTGATTTCTAAGCAACTCAAGCTTCGGCTATGGAGGTTTTGTCAGAGAAAAATGGAGAAGGAAAGAGAAAGCTTTGAGAATAAAGATAAAGAAATCCAAAAAGGACAACTGCTCCAATATAAGGCACGAATGAACGGCTGAGATTGAAAGACCTCTCAACTCCCTCTCCGATTCCAGCCAAGTGTCAAAACACGGTAAACCCTAATAAAGTAATGGGCGGGATTTTCAGAAAAGTAATCATTAACTTTTCGAAATTTTTCAACTCCCTACGACGACACGTGGCACCCAACTAATTAACTTCTTTAAAAAATTGAGCACGGCAACAATGATTCGCTTCCACTAACAACATCATTAACGGTCAAGACCCCAAATGATGCTGGGGGGACTAGTTGTATGGGTATAACCCAAGTACGTTAGCGGACCCCTGTGATAAGTCCCGAACGCCATAACGGACGTGAATACTGTAAATGTTGCCTACAGCTCTAACAAGTCAGTACATCAACATGGTCCGACAACGTTGGCGGTCGCCCAACAAGACAAAATAAGTGAATCTTCCCAACTGTCAAAAGCACCACGACCGTACACGTGTAAAAGGATTACGCACCCTGTCAGGAGAATAGTACTTCTATAAATACCCGACTAGTACTATTCTGCAGGTACATTCTCTCACACTCAGAATTCTTATCTCTCTCTCTCTACTTTCTCTCTCTAAATCCTATTTGGACACGTGCTGACTTGAGCGTCGGAGGGGGTTTCCTCGCATCCCCCCCGAGGGTAGTTCACGTTTGCTTCTTGTGCAGTTATTCACTAGCGGAGTCTAACCCCAATCTTTGGCGGACTTCTTTCGAGACCGACAACCGTTTCAACACCGAAACAACTTGGCGCTAGAAGGAGGGGACCCCCATCATTGTGAAAGCCATCATGGAAAGAACAAACAATGACGGCCGTGATCCATCAGAGTTAGACGCTGGGAACGTCAATGAGCAGCAAACTCCTGGGAACAATGTGTCTCAGGTAAACACTGGAAGCGGATCATTTAACCTGGCTCAATTAAGTCAATTCTCCCCTGAGCAGCTAAAAACTGTAGCGTCTTTCATCCAAATGTTACAAGCGGGTACTCAGCCTAACAACACCCCCACTCCTAATGCGAGGGTTGGTCAGCTTCGTAGGCGTATGTCGACCATGAATGGTCGCAACGTCGATGGCACCCCCGTGAGAAGAATGCAGACCTTCAATCAGGAAGGACGCCAGATGGAAAGGTAAATTGAGGACCCAGAATATGAGGAAGTCATCCTAGAAACTGAGGATCAACAATTCTGAGGATGAGAATCAAAGTCGTTCTCACCGGGAACACAGCATCAGTGGCGCAAGCAATTATTCTGCTGGCGGGCACTTATTGATCAAGCCTAAGCAGTCTCCTTTCATTCCATAAATCTTGAACCACCCCAAGCCGCGAATCAAGATGCCGTCCTGCAAGTATGATGGCACCTCAGACCCGGACGATCATGTGGCCGCTTATGAGGGGCACATGTATTTATACACTCAGGTGGACGCTATCTGGTGTAAGGTTTTCCCATCTACTTTGACTGGGATTGCCCAGACATGGTTTAAAAGCATCAGGGCTGGTAATATTTCTAGTTTTTCTCAGCTTTCATCTATGTTCAGCACTCACTTCGTGAGTAATAGGCGCCGCGAGCGCACAACTGGCGAGTTGTTGTCAATCAAGCAGAGGGAAAATGAGAGCCTACGAGATTTCGTCGGCCGTTTTAATGCTGAGGCGGTCACCATTCCCCGCCTTCAGCAGGACGTGGCCGTCCTAGCTTTGATGACCGGGCTGAGGGAAGGGTCCGCGTTTAGGAGTTATCTGGGCCGTAAAACCTTCACATCCCTTGAGCCAGTCTTGAGGAAGGCAAACGACTTCATCAGGGGGGAAGAGTTTGATAAGGCCGCGAGCAGCCAAAGTCGTGAGCCAGATAAGCAGAAGAAAGAAAAGGGTCGCGAGAATGATCGCGGTCGGGATGAAAGGAAGCAAGAGTCAAATGTGGTCAAGAAGGGGAACACCTTGTAAATTTGCAATTTGAAGATACGCGTGTTGAAGAAGAAACACATGCTAAGAACAATTGTGTGTATCAATGAGGGTATAAATTTTTTTTTTATAAAAAATTGTTGGGCTAAATTATGTGTTTAATTTTGACTAATTGTCTTCTAGGATGTGGTACCTAATAAGTTGGACCACTCAGAAAACTTTGCTTTCTTTGTTAAAATTCATGAGTTAGGATTTGTTGGGTTTATATTAAGAAGCAAAAAGATAGTACAAGGAGGGATGAAATATTTAAATAAAGAACGTTGCTTTCTTTGTTAGAATTTAAGAGTTAATTAAGAAATACAAAGGTTGAACAACAAGGGATGAAATATTTGAATCTATTACTAGCCTTTAGTATTTAACATCAACAATATAATTTATTTTTGTATTCTTTCTAATGTTTTTTAGGGAATGAGTTGAAGAATCGATGGTGATGATCGATGATTAGCAGAAAGTGGATTTTGGAAAGTTTATGATGATAAATAGATAGTGATGATGATGATATGTTGGTTATTAGTATTATTGGGTGAGTAGGAGTTAAGCTTTTCTAGAAACAAAATAGAATGATGAATATGATAAATTAATGAAGCAATGAGATGCAGCGTGATGACGATCAGATCATGTGGATTGGCGTGAGATTAGAGGATGAAGAGTGGCGTGAACGTGATGATTGGTATTTTGGTGTGGAATTTGTGCGATGTGGCGCAAGTATTAGGAGGTGTTGGTGATTAAGGGTGGGCAGGTGTAGGTGTATGTCTAGGAAAATACGTGGATGATGATGATCCGGTGGTGGTGGTCATGAGGATTAGTTGCATTAGATGATGTGGTGATGTGGCCTTGAATATATAAGTAGAGAAATCTGTATAATAGGCGTAGGTAAAGGTCATTAGGTGTATTAGGTGAGAGGAAATTTGAAGGTTAGGGGTGGTGGTAGTGTTAGGATAATAGGATTTAATCATGGAATTTGTATTATATAGGTGTAGACATCAGGGAAGTAACAGCTAACTAATAGATTTTAGACTCCTCTCCCCTCTCTCCTCTTCCTCCCAAAAAAAAAACCCTAATTTTTTCTTCTAGTTTGGAGCTACCATCATCCTTTCGATGGTGGTAAGCCCCCAATTCTTCTTTTTTCTTCTAGTTTTTATTGTTTTTGTTATTAATAATATTCCATTCTCTCTCTTTTTGAGAGTTTTCTACCCAATTTTTGGGTTCTTTCTCTCCTCTTATGGGAGTTTGGAGTTTAGTTTTAGTCTCTTCCCACGTGGAAGTTTAAAAATTGGTATGAGAGATTGTTCCTATTGGTTGAAGTTCAAGACCATCAACATCGAAGTATTGGAAATTCGGATGCGGTCAACCTGGTTAAATCAAGAATTTTCTTCCCCAAACTATGTCAGAATGATAGACTTCCCCATCAATAGCTGCGTGATTCAGTAAATACAAGGGGGCTGCGCTGTATTGCTCGATCTGGTTCATTGTAGTTTCTTCGAAGATGAATTTGATTTGATCTTGTGTGATTATATCTTGTTTTTCTTTAATACTTATTGTAGATGCCGTTTGGCCTTAATTTAATGAAATTTCTCTTTCAAAAAAAAACTAATAGATTTTAGAAATAGTAAACGATATTTAAAAATACTGTAGAGAAAGATAAAATTTTATAAGAGACATTTATAAAAGATACTTTTTAAAATATTTTAGATAATTAATAAAACTAATTAATATAATTAATTAACTCTATTAATTAAAGTGGGCTAGAAAAATGATTTTAGAAAATGAGATTTCATAAAACTATTTTTAAAAGGTTTTCGAAGATGCGCTTTTATAAAGCTATTTTAAAAAGTTTATGAAGGTGGACTTTTACAAAACTATTTATAAAAAAAGTTTTCGAAAATGAGTTATTAAAACGGGTTAGAATATGCATTGGGCTTAAACCATTTTATTTTAGACTCATTCTTTATTATTTCTTCGATCTGGACCAATTAAAGCGGAAGTAGTAGTGGGGTTCTACAATGGGGAGACACGATTAGGTGTCTAAAACTGTATTTACAATGATACACAAAAAAAACTTAAGGCGATAAATAGAAGTTTGCGTTTATTTTCTAGTTGACAAATCTTGTTATCCAAATAAGTGTTCTGTTCTCACACGAGCATGTACACATCAATGCAAGCATGCACACCCTTCACACTAAATTCATAATTGAAATTTATGATAATACACCAACAATCCAACATATTGTTGGTTGTTGCCAAGCTTATGCAGGATATACCACAATAACAGACCTCGCCCCTAAAATGGGTAAGATCTTATAGTCACTGAAGCCAGCATTGTTGAAGAGATACTTCCATTGTTCTTCAGTTCTTTCTTTTCCTCCTAAGACGGACAACATTTGCATATCCATGAGAAATTGGGAATTAGAATGACTTGCATTGTCACTTGGGATCCCCACCACCATTTCTATAATTATCACCTTGCCTCCTTCATCTTTGCTTGGAATTGCTTCTCTACATCGTTGAAGTAACTTTATGCAATGATCATCACTCCAATTATGCAATACCCACTGCAACACACAATCAAATAATGAGCTTGTCCCAAATTAGAATCGTAATATGAGAATAGTAGCATATAATAGGGGAATATAGTGTAAGTTTGGGGAAAGAATATGAGTATTTTGGAGATGTATTTCTCATCAAATTAGGGGTGTTTGAGGTAAAAAAAAATTCTCCCTGGATAATAACAAAACTGTCATTGTCATATACATTATTTTCATCAAATAACATTGCTTATCTTTACTCTTTTTTTTAAAAAAAAAAAACATAAAAATACACATATATTTGTTGTATAAATTTTTGGTGTGTAATGTGACCAGGTTAGTTTGTTATTTTACTTGTCAAATCACAAGCCATGGCAAATAAATGTGAAATTTTCCAAAAGAATAAAATTGAAGGGTGTTTAGAAAAATTATCATTGATACGTCAACTGTTAACTCATTAGTAGGAGCTCCTTCCACCCTTGTAAAAGATTTCAATTCTAGTCCCTTATATTACAAATTAGGATCTTCATATTTCCCTCAACTTACAAAGAATCTTCATCTTACCTATATATGTACCTATATATTGAAAGGGTCATTAATGTATATATGAGACATGGCCTTAAAAATAAAAAAAATAAAAAAAATGTATACAAGACACAAATAATAACTCTAACATTATTACGTACTTCATCCACCTTTTTTAAAAATTGGTAAGAATAAATTCTCTGGGCTGCCCTCGCACAAGGCCCCCACCTAGAGGTCCATTACAAGCCAGACAGCCCTCGAACCCCCTCCCCCTTAAATCCCAAGCAAATGCTTGGGGTAGGAATTGAACCCTAGACCTAAGTAGGATAGATTTAAAAAAAATACAGAGGGAGGATAGTGGTGTATACAGTATAGTCAAATACTAGCGCCGTGCCCCTTCGTAAATCCAACTTTACAAAGTATAAAGCCGTCAAAACCTGAACTGCAAAACTGCTTATATTTTGATTTTCATAAACCTAGTCGACTTGTCCCGAGAGGTAGGAATGTGCATGGGTAGGTTCTGGGTCGGGTCCAGCCAGACCCTTGACGCGGACCCTAAAATTTTTGTTGGACCCATACCCAGACCCTAAAGATCTAGAAAAGTTGGGCCCAAACCCTTAGGGTCTACAGGGTCTAGGGTCTACCCTATTTCCTTTATTTTTTTTCCAATTTTCAATATCATTTATATTTTTTGACTTTTGATCGTGCCTATGATCTATAGGGTTTACGGTATGGGTCTAGGGTTTAGGGTCCAAATGACAAAAGCTGAAATTTTAGGATAAACACGAAAGTTTTTCTCTAAAACACAAAAGACAAAAAAGATGGAAAATTTGTCAGAAACAACCTTTTAAATACAAGCTTTTGCGAGAAACAACCTTTTAAAAAAAATCTGGTAAAATAAGACCTTAAGAAAAAAAGTATTTTGCGAGAAATAACCTCAACCCATTTTCCGGCATTGACCAAGCATTTTTCAACGTTGACTCGTTAAAACCAAACATGTGGAGGGCACGTGAACTGCATCTCTTATGTTTCAACTCTGTTTTTCTCCATTTTTTAACAATGACCAAATATTTTCTGACGTTGAATTCATCAGTATATGAAGGGAAATGGGGTTGAAACATAAGAAATGTGGATTACGTACGTGCCTTGCCATGTTTGATTTTAGTGAATCGAAGCCGCAAAATACATGGTCAATGCCCAGAAAATGGGTCAAGGTTGTTCCTCGCAAAAAAAATTATTTTTAAGGTCTTGTTTTGCCAAAAAAAATTTAAAAGGTTGTTTCACGCAAATGTATTTAAAAGGTTGTTTCTAACAAATTTTCCAAAAAAAAAAATAACTTTAGGGTCCAAGTGTAGGGTTTGAGTTGGGTATGGGTCTAGAATATTAAGACCCAGATCCGGACCCAGACACAGATCCTTAGGGTCCAGAAAAAGTTAGACCCAAACCCTAAATTAGGGTCGGGTCCCATAGGGTCCGGTTAGGGTCTTGAACCCATGTCCATCCCTATCTAGAGGTGGAAAACGGGTCATACAGGTCGTGTTAACCTGGTCGGGTCGAGTTTACGTTCCGGTGTGAGTCCATGAAATTTCGGGTGGAGTGTTGATAAGTCAAGTCAACATCGTGTCGGTTCCCATCTGTTCGGGTTTGTTTGGTTGGGTCATTTCGGGTAAGGTCGAATTTTTTTAGCAAATTAATAAAACACATAAATTAATGTTTGTGAAAAATATTTCATTATTATTTTCGAGTTCGAGTCATTATTGTTGGGTTATTTCGGGTCGGGTAGATACATGTTCATATCATATTCGGATCCATTTGTTTCCGGTCGGGTTATTTCGGACGATTTAAGTTCTATTTTGGGTGAAAATGGGTATCATGATGGATATTCCGGGTCGAGTCAATGGGTAGGGGTCTGTTTTGCCGGATATACTTGTCCCCTCAAGTCGGGCCTCAACAACGCTTGCGGTGTTTGGGTTACACAAACTTTCCAGCTTCACATACTATTGCAATATACTCCCAACTTTAAAAGTGGAAAAACACCTCAGTCTTCTAAGTAGGGTTAGAAATTTTCCACAAATTTGACACAAAACTATCTTTTGCCTTTTTGGACCCAAGCAATGCCTTGGGTATTAATGTGTGATACGATTCAGCAATTCTAAGACAACTAATGTCATTTCATAAGGAAAGATGTGAGTAAAGTGAAGAAAACAAGTTATTTTACTCATAATATGCATTTGAAATATTATAGCTTAACTCTTAGTTTTCATTGAAGATTCATAATATCATTATTAATCTTTATAATAGAAGCAATAAAAATGTAGTGGAATAGTAGATAAAACTCATTTTCCAATATTACTTGAGGATGTGGGTTCGAAATTTCACATTGACACATAATTACCTAATTAATACTCCCTCTCTATTAAAATCGTAAAATAATTGCTACATACAGTTGACACATTTTATAAGAGAGAATGAAAATGTTGATAAGGAAATGTGGATCCCAACTTTAAAGAGACATCTCAAAACGGAAAATGGAGCGAATACAATTTGATACATTATTACACAATTTTTGAAACTATCAGATTTAAATTTATCATAGAGAGTCTAAATAAATCTATGCCAAATCTCATAACATCAAAGTAATTTTAATTGTTTGTTATTAGATTAGTTGAGATACTAGATAATAGATATAAATATTGCAAAAGCATTGCAGGCCCGAGGAACCCTTGCCCATAGTAGAGCCTGATTGCCACCCAACGGCTGATACACTATGGGTTCACTGGATTCAGATGAACATAATGAATTTTGGAAAAAAATTGTGCAGCTTTTCAAAAAAAATTAACAAAACATTATATAGATTTCGTATGTAAGACTAAACACAATAACGAAGAGTACAAGCAAGATGGCTTTGCTTGTTAGTTGAGTCCGCCTGCCTTGAGTCCATTGTCGCGGGATTGAGTCCCAGCAATGCAAAAGCAAAACTGGTTTCTTTTCTTTTCTTTTGTTTTGGTTTTCTCTAAAGTCTAACCTAGTCATTGCACTTACTTACTGCCTCTGCCTCCACGACCACACTCCTTAGTCATATTTCTTGAGAGAGATCTTTTATTTTGTTCAAGTTAGTGATGATGGTGTATTAAAATATTTTCAAAGTATGAAAACTCGTAGAATGCTTTTGTGATTTTTTTTATCGATGTAATGCAACGGTTTAATATCTTATTTAGCTATTGTAATTTGATATTTTAATTAATGTATTGAATTTTTCAAGTAGATTATTGTAGTTTATTTTTTGACTGGCTCCACATCAACACGGTTGAGTTCGTGGATCCGCAGTCCGCCAGTGTTGCCACCTCTAATAATTAGTTATATATGGAGTAAAAGATTCTGGCTGCTACTATATACGTAAATCATTGCATTGTAAATGTTCATTAAGCAAATTGAGAAAGGTTCACCTTGAGTAAGACGACATGAGCACGAGGAATATCCTCAAACATGTCGCCTGCAATGTATCTCAAGTTTCTTCCATTTCCTTGTAACCCTTTGACTACATGTGGTAGATCAAACACGATACAGTTTAGCTTAGGATAGTCCTCGGCAATTGCTTTAGCCATAATTCCAACACCACCACCAACATCGACTAGCGATTCAATGCCTTCTATTGAGGCTTTGAACTCATTACTAGTCAGCAGCAAGCTCGAAATCAATCGCGAGTCATTTGCCATGGTTTGGGTAAACAACTCATTGAATTTCGCCATATTAGGCATACGTTCATATAAATTCTTTCCTTGAGCCATGTGAAAAGGGGACTCATCATTATTATCTTCTTGACGAAACCAAACACTAAAACTATATGATGGCTCAGTTAGAACTTGCTCCATTTCCAAAAGTGCAAAAGTTGCTTGAGTGAATGGATGATCTTGTAAGAGAAGTTGGGAGTTTAAGGTAAGAGAATATGCTTCTTCTCCATTGACAAGTTTTGTGGTGGAGAAGAAGTGGGAATGAACAAGAAGGTGCATCAACTGTTGTAGAGATTGAGCTTTGTTTGGATGGATTGAAAGGGAGTTGGCTAGCTCATCAATGGTAATGGGTTTGCCATATTTTTGAATAGCATCAGGAATGCTTAGTTGAATTGCACACTTTAAGGCCATGGAATTTAGGAAAGAGAAAGTATGGTTCCATATATGTGTAAGTGCATCTAGTAGCTCTTTTGAGTGTTCGATGCAAATATTGTTGGCAACCATTTTTTGCTCTACTAATGCATGCTACCCTCTAGTGTAAGATATATATAGAAAAATCTACTCCCTTATAAGTGTAATGTGATGCTACTTCCTCCGTTCCATATTAATTAGTTGTCATGTTTGGGGAATGAAAATAAATAAGGGAACATCATTTGTTATGTTGTTTCCCATCTATTATATTACTTATGACCAATAGAAATGAAGTTCAGTGAAACTTTTGATGCTTTTGTTGATTATTATTGGAAACTTGACAACTATTTTGGGACATCTGAAAAAGGAAAATATGACATGATGACCTACCTAATACCCATACGGGCCATACCCATTCCATCAACCTCGCTTTAAACGTTTATTATTAGGAAACATATGGTTATGCCATACCCACTAATTCCATCAACCTCGCTTTAAACTTTTATTATTAGGAAACATATGGTGTTATGGTGTCAATTGTTTATTTCAGTATTTCCTGCTATTGATTTGCCAATGGATACGAATTTTTTACTTTTTGAACAAACAAACCAATCATTTAGGTAGTAGGTCATTTAGGCTATGTTTAGTTCACCTGAAATTTACTGATCTGAACTTATCTGATCTGATCTGAACTTATTTTTTCTGATCTGATCTGAACTGAACTGATCTGATCTAATCTGATCTGATCTGATCTGAACTTATCTTTTACAAAATATATTATTACTAATATTATTATTACTTTTTATTTCATTATTAGTATTACTATTTTTATCATTTTATTACTATGCACAACTTTCAATAATAATAATAATAATAATAATATAATATAAATAATAATAATATAATAATAATAATAATATAGATAACATAATAATAATAATAATAATAATAATAATAATAATAATAATAATAATAATAATAATAATAATAATAATAATAGAATAATTAGTTCTTTTTTTTAAAAGAACACATTAGTATATGAACATACAATTAAAAATAAAAGACTAAGGACTCTTGGGTCCAATGGTATGTCTTCTTACCTCCCACATGGGAGATCAAGGTTCAAATCTTGGTGGAAGCATATATTTCAATACTGTTGGGTGGGGGAGGGAGGTTGGGGTTTGTTAGGTCTCTAGGTGAGTGACCCTGTGCGAGGGCAGCCCAGAGGAAATTCATCTTACCACATGTTCAAGGTCCGTTAATAATAAGAATTTAGGTAGTAATGAAAAGAACATATAATGATATTAAAAAAAGAACATATACTGAAAGAGCATACAAGATCTATTTAAAGAACACATTTTAAAAATAAAAGATAGATGTTATTTTTATATTGATGACATGTTTGGATTTAACTAACAACATGTTCTTTGTTATATCAATAAATTATTCTTTTTTATTATAAATAAACCTATAAATATATATAATCATATGATCTTGAACAAAATGGTTAAATATTCTTCTTACATCGTTGTCTTCTTTTATATAAACTTTGTTTTTAAAGATAAGTTGAAATCCTTTGTAAGGAAAATTTTGAACGTGATGACAACACCATTAGGTTATCCCATGCTACTCATGTTATATAAACTAGTAATATATAATTTATATTATTCTACCAAAATTGTTTTAAAAAATTGACATCATATACTATTGTCATGTTCGTTACATGTACAACATCAGAAAGAACATCACATATCAAAATTATTAATTAGAACAAATATAAAAAAGAACACGTATAAATGCCAAAAGAACATTCTTCTTCTTGAACACAAATAGCTTCAAATAGTGATATCAATGACATTTATAATAATAGCAACTACATTAATAATAATTACCAATATTAATAATTAATAAGTACAACAACGACAATAATAATAATCTTTTTGAACAAATGTACTAATAAATAGTAATATTAATAGTAATAGTAATCGTATAAAATAATAATAATAATAATTATTATTATTATTATTATTATTACAATAACAATAATAGCATTAGTAATACTAATAATCATAATAATCATGATAATAATAACAATAATAATAAGTTTTTAAATATAAGCATAATCTGAACTTATCTGATCTGATTTGAACTTATCTGATCTGATCTGAACTTATTTGATCTGATCTGATCTGAACTTATTTTTTCTGATCTGATATGGTCTGATCTGATCTGATCTGATCTGGTCTGGTCTGGTCTGATCTGATCTGATCTGAAATAAGCAAAAATAAGGTGAACTGAACATAGCCTAAGTATATCAATCATAATGTTGAATTTGAGTGACCATTGAGAATCTAAAGCTGAAATATCATGAATTAAATCTCCATATTATGATGGTGGAGCCTCGAGGTTGTCTCCACCGACGGCCACTTATTGTTCAAGGGAATTCTAAAATGCGCACTAATAGAACGCAATGCGAGATAGTCGTTTCTTAGGGGGAAAAAACGACCAACAAGAGTTGGCTCAAGTGGTAAGCAACTTGATGTCGCTTAAGGGAGGTCTCGAGTTCGAGCCTCACCGTATGCAGAAACTCTTGTTGGGAGACTCACCCACCAAAGCCAGGTGTGCGACCCGGGTCGGACTCGAATGTAGTCGGAGTAAAGCTCCGGTGAACCGGGTGGGCAATCAAAAAAAAAAAGGGGGGGGGGACCGAATATAAAACTTGATACCAATATTTTTTTCAATGTTACAATGATTTTCATCATAACACTTTTTGGTACTGCACTACTGCTAGAGATATCATTGGATCTTTTACGACCCATAAAACCCGCTCCTTGAATCTGATAAAGCTCAACCCATATCGTCATGGGTTGAGAGAATTGGCCCACCACACCAGCCCACTCAGCCCACAAAACTCGTGGTCGGGTCCTAGGCTATGACGAGCCAGCTCAGCCCGCGGCTCGGTCCGTCTAAACCGCCCATTGGCCACCCCTACAGTGTAAGGGTGTAAGTGGACTGCAAAAAGTCAAGAGTCCAATCCAATCTAGTCTAAACTTGTCGGACTGGATTAGACTGAAAAATATTTGGACTCGGACTCAAATTTTTGATTCTAAATATTTTCAGACTGAATTTGGACTCACTCCTTCGGAGTCCAATAAGTCAAATGCAGTCCAAAAAATATTTTAGGATACAATATATAATATATTCAGTTCAAGAAATTGGACTCAAAAAATATTCTTTAACATTTTTCTTTTGAAATTTTGGACTTTTTAATATTCCTACTCTAAATTTTTTACCTAGGCCAACATTTGCACTTGCCCTCTAAATGTCCAAAGTGAGAAGTGAAAAGACAAAAGTTACTTTAACCCTTTGGTATTATACAATTTATATTTTTATTAGACTTTAAAGATGTATATAACTTACTTTATGGAATGGATGTAACGAATCCAACTTTTCAAATTACTTGACTTAAAGATGCAGGCTACATGAACGATCCGCGTCAAATTGCTTTAAATCCAACCAAACTTAAAACATCTTACATGATTATCTCTATCTTTAAGTATATATCCTTATTTTATAATCTCCAAATAGAATCTTGTTATACTTTTTTTAATGAAATCTTGAAATTCTTAACCTATGACTTGTGGCATAGGTTAGAAAAATCCTATGAAAATTTCTTATTTTGTTAGCATCTCTATTATATAAGACAACACATGGGGTACACCAGAAAATAAAAAAGGAAAAAAAAAATCAGGGGATAACTAAATGCTTCTTTTCAACGAAAAAGAGAAAAAAAGTACCGCATACAATAATTTTTTGAAAAAAGAAAATGCAAAGACAATTCTTTATATACGCTTTTGCACGCATTGCGTGCATATAAGACTAGCTAATTATTTTAATAAGTCAATAAGGCTCTATTACAATTTACATCTATCTCTAACTTCATCCATTTCACTTTTCCATCTAAAAACTAGTTATTAGCTAGGCCCGGGTTATGTCCCGGGTAATGAACATTTTCATTTATTAATATTATACTTTGGAATAATTAATGCTAAATATCAATTGGTCTAGTGGTTAAGACTTTAGTACAAACTTGGAGTCATGGGATCAAACCCTATATTATGCAATTTCTATTTTTTTATTGCATGTGGATTATAGGGAGTAAAATACCCTTAGGAAGAGCGCTATGTGACACCGTTTCTTGTTTAGGAAAGCTTTTTAATATATTAGTATAAATTTGACAAACACAAATTATTAATAGGCGGTCTAATTTTAACATTAAATTAGACAGATTCAAGCCAAACTAGTTACTAAATGGATTAATAAATGTGATTATTGAATTGAATAAACTGGTCATTAAATAGATTAAATTTGTCATGGAATAAACTAATCACTATATTCATAAAAGGTGATTCGTTCTCTTCTTAATACTGGATTTGGGTTGTTGCTAAATTTTAAATTAAAATTAGACGGTCTCCTATAAGACAAATTATTTGACAAATAACAAATCCCATTCGAATTTTCATATTCCGAATGCGTGGAGCAGATAAGAAGACAGAGAGAAAAGACATTAAAAAAATTCAGGTTTATCTTGTCTTGGCGACACCAGAAACTTGGGTATTCCGAAATTTGAAAGGTATGTTTAGGACCAATTTTACTGTAATTTCAAAGATTTGAAATGTGTACCTTACACATATTTGAGTAAGAATTCAGAATTGATTTGTTCATTTATTCATCCTTATTCTTTTCACTGGTAAGCTCAAAAAATTCAGATTTTGATTTTTGGGGGTTGAGTTGAACCCACTAATTCCCCCTGTAATTTTTAAATGGGTAATCAGTAATCACAATTATAACTTATGGTGCCAAACTATTTGCTTTGAGCAATTATCTTCAGGGTTTTCTTTTGTAAAGGTAGTAGAAGTTTGTAGAGAATTTTAAGTTGCTTTAAGTTTTCATGGTGATGGGAGTGATTGTTTGGTAGTTGATGAAATGCTATCATTCTGCTGCAACCAGTTGATAAATTGTCGTTGCTGCCTACTGGTTCAAAGGGAGTGATTTGTGGCATGTAGGGCTGCTGCGGGTTGCTGACCTGCGCGCGGTGACCAGCGGACTTGGTCCCGCCTTCGCGGTTTCTACGTCTGGACTGCTATTGCTTTGGGCTTGTGGTTGTGGTTAGCTAATTTATGGATTCTTAAAATCACAGTTGGTGAAGAAAGAATTGTTCAATAATTTATGGATTTATGATTATGCAGTTGGTAAATTGTTAGAAAATTGTCGATAGTGTGAATTGTTAGTGAATCACATTTTGTATGAATATTCTGTGAATTAGTGTTGTTAGTGATTATAATGTGTGCGAATTGTTTGTCAATTATGATTTTAGTGAAAGTTTACTGAATCTAAAATTTTGTGAATTAAGTTAGCATTGTCAGCGTAGCTAACCGTAAATTGTGATAAGTACCTTTTTATTTTGAAGTGAAACACATTGTTACAAGAGAGAATGAAAAAGTTGATAGTGAATGTGGATCCCAACTTTAAAGAGACATGCCAAAATGGAAAATGGAGCGAATAATTTGGTACAATATTACACAATTTTTGAAACTATTAGATTAAAATTTATCATAGAGATTCTAAATAAATCTATGCCAAATCTCATAAGTCATAATATCAAAATAATTTTAATTGTTTGTTCTTAGATTAGTCAGGATACTAGATAATAGATATATATAAAAATTGCACAAGCATTGCAAGACCGAGTAACCCTTGCCCTTAATAGAGCCTGATTGCCACCCAACAACTGATACACTATGGATTCATTAGATTCATATGAACCCCATAATTTTGGAAAAAATTGTGCAGCTTTTTTTAGAAAAAAAATTAACTAACTGTTGTATAGATTTCGCATGTAAGACTGAACACAAAAAGTAAGAGTACTAGCAAGATGGTTTCGCTTTTTGAACTTCTATTCATCGCCCCAAATTTACTTAAAATCGCCCCAAAAAAAGTTGAAATTACATTTATAACCTTTTCTTTCTTTTTCCCTAAACCACCACACCCACCAGCCACCTCACTCTACCACCATGCACCTCCTGCCACCACACCCACCACCCACCTCTCTCCACCCCTGCCAGCAGCCCCCCACCCCAACCCCTGCAACCACCACGAGAAAGCCGAAAATAAAATAAAATTTTGGGGCGCCATCGCTGAAACGTCCAGCCTGGACGTTACCGCCATGGTGGAAACGTCTAAGCTAGACGTTTGGCCTGGACGTTTCCACGGTGGGGCCCAAAAAAAATTTTAATTTTTTTTTCGGCTTGCTCGTGGTGGTGTGCGTGGCCTCGGTGGTGGTTTACGTGGTGGTTGTGGGAATGGAGGGGGTGGTTGTGGAAAAGAAAAGCAAAACTCGTTTTTTTCTTTTCTTTTGGTTTTATCTAAAGTTTAACATACTTACTACCCTTACTTACTGTCTCTGCTTCCACGACCACACTTCTTAGTCATATTTTTTTCTTGAGAGAGATCTTTTTGTTCAAGTTAGTGATGATCATGTATTAAAATGTTTTCAAAGTATAAAAACTCGTAGAATGCTTTTGTATTTTTTTTATCGATGTAATCCAACGAATTAACATCTTATTTTGCTATTGTAATTTGATATTTGAATTAATGTATTGAATTAAGTAGGTTATTGTAGTCTATTTTTTGACGGGCTCCAAATAAACCTACATGGTTGAAATCCTGGATCAGCTAGTGCTGCCACCTCTAATAATAGATTATCGCTGCTACTCCCTCTGTATTTTTTTTATCTTTCTCAATTGAAATCTTGACACTATTAACAATTAGAGAGAATCTTTTAAATTCTTCCCAATATATAAGAAAAAATATAGTCATGTGGGCGTTTTGTTTGATTCGTCTCAATGAGTATTTTGTTAATATTCAATCATTATAATTTTTTTATTAATATGTAAATGAAAGTTATTTATGGTTGAATAAGTGTATTGGCAAACGTGCACAGTCAAAGTAGGAAAGATAAAAAAAATACGGAGGGAGTACTACGTAAATCATTGCATTGTAACGTTAAGCAAATTGAGATGGGTTTACCTTGAGTAAGACATCTTGAGCACGAGGAATAGCCTCAAACATGTTACCTGCAATAACACGTACGTCAAGTTTCTTCCATTTCCTTGTAACCCTTTGACTACATGTGGTAGATCAAAGACGATACAGTTTAGCTTAGGATAAGCCTCGACAATTGCCTTAGCCATAATTCCAACACCACCACCAACATCGACTAGCGATTCAATGCCTTTTATTGAGCCTTTGAACTCATTACTAGTCACCAGCAAGCTCGAAACCAATCGTGAGTCATTTGCCATGATGTGGTTAAACAACTCATTGAATTTCGTCTTACTAGGCATAAGTTCATTATTATTCTTTCCTTGAGCCATGTAAAAAGGGGACTCATCATGATCATCTTCTTGACGAAACCAAACACTAAAACTATGTGATGACTCAGTTACAACTTGCTACATTTCCAAAAGTGCAAAAGTTGCTTGAGTGAATGGATGATCTTGTAAGAGAAGTTGGGAGTTTAAGATAAGATAATGTGCTTCTTATCCATTAACAAGTTTTGTGGTGGAAAAGAAGTGGGAATGAACAATGAGGCGCATCAACTGTTGTACAGATCGAGCCTTGTTTGGATGGATTGAAAGGGAGTTAGCTAGCTCATCAATGGTAATGGGTTTGCCATGTTTTTTAATAGCATTAGGAATGCTTAGTTGAATTGCACACTTTAAGGCCATGGATTTAGGAAAGAGAAAGTACGGCTCCATAAATGTGTAAGTGCATAATAAAATATTCTTTTGTTATATTCTTTTTTTTCCCCTCTTTTTTGTACCAAATTTCTCATTACTTAATTCAACATTTTTTTTAAAGGACCCCATAAAGGGAAACTATATTAGATCATCACTAGCAATTGAAACAATCAAGTCCGGCACATCATCCATCCAAAGCCTTTTCCCAACTTCCACAGGTTGGAAGTGAGCTAAATCATGAGCTACCCTGTTACAAGAACGTTTAACAAAAGACCAAACAATAGCATAAAAACTAGAAATCAAAGCAAGGATATCTTCTATAACTAGATGAAAAATACTCGACCCCTTCGAGCTTCCTTTGAGAGCATGAATCACAAGTAAACTATCACTCTCGATCACAACCTTCGAGCACCCCAACTCCACAGCTAGATGCACTCCTGCCAACACCGCCTTAGCCTCCGCAACACGCACCTCCCACTCCACCAATTGTTGGATAACAACACAACCCACCACCATGCCCCTGCTGTCCCTACAGACCATCCCCAAACCCACGCCCAGCTTGATAGGCGTGTCGCGCACCTAACAAAAATAAATAACCTAACTAATCCTCCTAACTATGTAGTAGGGTAAGTTAGAGTCGATCCCACAGAGAGAAAGTTGTTCTATGATTAGCCATTAAGTAATGGTAAGACTAAAGGAGATTTAATATCAAGAATAATGGTGGAATAAACTATACTAATCAATCTATAAATAAAAGACTCTATAGTTAAGTATCTCCACTAGCATGAATTAATACAACAATAATTTCTACCCCAAACTAGTCAATTAAATGCTCACAAGGAAAAGTACACCCTATAACATACCATAAACCTCTCCCGAGTATCTATGGCTTCTCTAATATGCACTCAAGCCTACTCCCGTGGAATCATGCAAATTAAAGACATTAAACGCGGCACTCTAACTTCCTAACAATCCATTCTACCTACTCCCGTGGAGAACTTCATGTCCTTAATTGAAATATTCAAATCCGTCAAAACCCAACTCCCGTTGTGATCAAGACAAAGGAATCATAACAATACTAGTTATCCCTAATCCAGTATTGGAATATGCACAATCAATTAAGCAAGAACAATTCAACAATTAGTTTGGGATTTTAAAGAAATAATCATGAATTAATTAACACTAGGGTTCAACTTAACCATAGATTACAAAACTATGTAAGCATAATTGAAATAAATAAAGAAAATAGAGAAGAATAATAAAACATCATAATATAAAACAAGGAGAAAATAAGAAGAAAAGAGATACTTGAATTAATGGAAGGAAGGTGGAGTCTTGAAGAACAATGGAGATCTACAAGTTTCTCTCTCTAACTTCTCTCTCTAAAAACCCTAAGTATAAACTAATAATGATGATATAATTACCAACTCCAAAAACTCCCCTCGAAAATAAGGGTTAAAGTCCTATTTATATGCTAAGATTAACATAAACCGACATAAGTTAGGTCACGCGGAAGACACGACATTACAGCAGGTTGCACGGGCAAGCAACATATTGCACGGGCGTGCAGGGTCATGCACGGTCGAGCAAAATCTCACTCGGTCGTGCGAGCAAGGCAGAAGCTTCAGTGACTTTTGATTGCAGGTTGCACGGCCGAGCAGATATCCTCATTATCATTCTTGATTCAAAAGTTACGAGTGAAATGGTGAAGAGGTATCATATTTCGCACAAGTACACAAAGTCATGTGTATCTTCTTCACGTTCAATCCGTTTTGGGCACATGATATATCGTTTTGAAGGTCATCTACGCGCCTAAATCATCATGTCCTCAAATAGGAGTCCAAAGTACCTGAGATTACATCAAAAGACCAAACAACCCGTGAAAGCATCGTAGCTTACGAAAATGGACCTAAATATGGATAAATGCAAGTAAATGCTCTAATACTACATGAAAATGCACCCTAATATGCAACTAAATGATGTTAGAATACGCACTTATCAAACTCCCCCAAGCTAAACCATTGCTTGTCCCCAAGCAATAAGACATAAACATTGGAAAAGAAAGACGACCTACAATATAAGACTACAACAGGGCTAAACACTCAACTGAAAACACAAGAGATAACATCACTACACAAACCAAGCATCAATACAAGCTCGAACAAAGCCGCATAGCATGCCATGTATCGCAATCGACTCTCCAATCATACCACATACCATCTTTCCCAATTTGGATTTAACCAAACCTGACAGACCGCACTATAGTCATGTGCGCTCAAATCTCTCATGTGTTTAAAGGATAAATGATAACACTCAACCTAAAACAAGTCGACTCAGATGAAACATAAACTCTTTAACTTTGACTTTTTGACTCACTTAATATTCAACAATACAATACACAATGATCAAGAGGACTTTTAAGGGTTGTAATGGGGTTGAGGTTAAAGGTATGGAAAATAATTTGGGAATTGTGGTGGAAAAACCAAGAAGGGGGAGCATTATATAACTGAAAACATGACCAAGAAAGGTCACAACAACTCCGTGCAACAACCAACAATCTCCAAATATAATCAACAACACTTTTCACTCAAGAAATTCAATCATAACCCTTTTTATTTCACTTTATTCACAACGTTTTTTTTCTACTTCTTTTTCATTTCATTTTTCACCTTTTTTTTCCTTTTTTTTTCGAACTTTCAATTCAATTTCAAAGCTCACTAAACATACTTTTCCATCCTTCTAAACTACAAATAGAGCACTTCAATTCAATACAAACCAAACCAAAACTAATACTCGCTCCCCCAAGCTAGGCTTAGGACAAATATCGAATGAGGCCAATGGCTTGTAATGTAGGTAGCAATCAAACATAGTCAGAAAGGCTCAGCGGGGTTAGAGGAAGGATAATATGAAAACAAGAATAACTCTGGAGCTGAGATCATAAAATAGAATGCCTCAATCATATCAAAATGTATGCACTAGCAAATATCAAGGAGTACTAAGTCAAAATCAAGATCAATGCGACAACTAAGGAACTAATCACACATGAAAGAACATAACTGACACAGATACGTCAGTTTATAGGCACAGAAGCTCACTTAGTTTAAGGTGTCTGCACAATAAAGTTAAATCGAGCCAGAGAGAGATCAATCAATCTTACCACAAACAATCAATTGCGAAACAATCGTGCTATGAAGAATCATGAACAAGATGAATTATGCTTAGGAATTGTAGTAAAATATCAGCAAGGTTCTCAATAAGTGCTAGCAATAGTCCCATAGATGCAACTAAAATGACATGAAATCTAATATGAGATGAAATATGCCAATGCAACTATGAAAGCAATACAATGTTTTTGGTTACACGTAAACTCCTACTCCTAGTGAGCGGTACAAACCGTGCAACATCCTACGAAAGCAATGAAAAAAAAAACTACTCTAGATGCAACTAACATGCGCTAAGTAATGATGACAAACATCCTCCCCCAAGCTAAATGACACATTGTCCTCAATGTGACCAAAGAGGAATTAAATGAGGGAGATGTACAACTTACAAAAGGGGTGGGTAATCAAAGAGAGTGTCAAAAAGCATCGACACCTCCACCACAATCGATAGTTGTAATGAGGCAGTGAACTTAGCCAAAAAAAATTGGCTATGCTTGTACCTAGCAACAGACTTCGTCACACATTAGCAAAGTTAGTCAAACCAAAATAAATAAAAAAATGAACAAAGTCGGGTTGCCTCCCGATAAGCGCTGATTTAAGGTCTTGCATGACCGTTTAAGACTAGTAGATCACTCATAATAGTTCAATGCTCTAAGAAGCTTATCATATGTTCCTGCAAACATCTCGGAGCATATTATATAAGAGTGGAAAGGAAAAATGAAAAAAAATAGTACTAAAAAATTACTAAAACTACAAAAAGAAAAATCAAAGGAAAAATTATATTTACAAGAAGAAGAAAAAGAAAAATTGTTAGTCTTTTTACATGACTCAAAAGAAGGAAAAGAAACTAAATTTACATTATTTACATTATCATAAAAGTCATTCAAGAAGGGAGGAAGAAGGAACGATGGAGGATATAATATAGGGGAAGAAGGAATAAGAGTTATGAGGATGATGATCAAATTATAGGAGAGAGCAATGTGATGGATATTTTAAAGGAGGAAGAGCCCTTTGTTGAAATTTCCTCTTTGGAGGAAAGTCAAGTCGAGAGTGAAGTGATTTATGAGTCTTTATCGGTACCACCTATAGTTTTTGAGTCTCATGTTCCTTTTTCTAAAAAACTTGATCTTATTCCTTCTTCCCCTATATTATATCCTCCATCATTCCTTCTTCCTCCCTTCTTGAATGACTTTTATGATAATGTAAATAATGTAAATTTAGTTTCTTTTCCTTCTTTTGAGTCATGTAAAAAGACTAACAATTTTTCTTTTTCTTCTTCTTGTAAATATAATTTTTCCTTTGATTTTTCTTTTCGTAGTTTTAGTAATTTTTTAGTACTAATTTTTTTCATTTTTCCTTTCCACTCTTATATAATATGCTCTGAGATGTTTGCAGGAACATATGATAAGCTTCTTAGAGCATTGAACTATTATGAGTAATCTACTAGGGTTAAACGGTCATGCAAGACCTTAAATCAGCGCTTATCGGGAGGCAACCCGACTTTGTTCATTTTTTTTTATTTTTTTATGGTTTGACTAACTTTGCTAATGTGTGACGAAGTCTGTTGCTAGGTACAAGCATAGCCAATTTTTTTTTGGCTAAGTTCACTGCCTCCTTACAACTATCGATTGTGGTGGAGGTGTCGATGCTTTTTGACACTCCCTTTGATTACCCACCCCTTTTGTAAGTTGTACATCTCCCTCATTTAATTCCTCTTTGTTCACATTGAGGACAATGTGTCATTTAGCTTGGGGGAGGATGTTTGTCATCATTACTTAGCGCATGTTAGTTGCATCTAGAGTAGTTTTTTTTTTCATTGCTTTCGTAGGATGTTGCACGGTTTGTACCGCTCACTAGGAGTGGGAGTTTACGTGTAACCAAAAACATTGTATTTCTTTCATAGTTGCATTGGCATATTTCATCTCATATTAGATTTCATGTCATTTTAGTTGCATCTATGGGACTATTGCTAGCACTTATTGAGAACCTTGCTGATATTTTACTACAATTCCTAAGCATAATTCATCTTGTTCATGATTCTTCATAGCACGATTGTTTCGCAATTGATTGTTTGTGGTAAGATTGATTGATCTCTCTCTGGCTCGATTTAACTTTATTGTGCAGACACCTTAAACTAAGTGAGCTTCTGTGCCTATAAACTGACGTATCTGTGTCAGTTATGTTCTTTCATGTGTGATTAGTTCCTTAGTTGTCGCATTGATCTTGATTTTGACTTAGTACTCCTTGATATTTGCTAGTGTATACATTTTGATATGATTGAGGCATTCTATTTCATGATCTCAGCTCCAGAGTTATTCTTGTTTTCATATTATCCTTCCTCTAACCCCGCTGAGCCTTTCTGACTATGTTTGATTGCTACCTACATTACAAGCCATTGGCCTCATTCGATATTTGTCCTAAGCCTAGCTTGGGGGAGCGAGTATTAGTTTTGGTTTGGTTTGTATTGAATTGAAGTGCTCTATTTGTAGTTTAGAAGGATGAAAAAGTATGTTTAGTGAGCTTTGAAATTGAATTGAAAGTTCGAAAAAAAAAAGAAAAAAAAGGTGAAAAATGAAATGAAAAAAGAAGTAGAAAAAAAAAAGTTGTGAATAAAGTGAAATAAAAAGGGTTATGATTGAATTTCTTGAGTGAAAAGTGTTGTTGATTATATTTGGAGATTGTTGGTTGTTGCACGGAGTTGTTGTGACCTTTCTTGGTCATGTTTTCAGTTATATAATGCTCCCCCTTCTTGGTTTTTCCACCACAATTCCCAAATTATTTTCCATACCTTTAACCTCAACCCCATTACAACCCTTAAAAGTCCTCTTGATCATTGTGTATTATATTGTTGAGTATTAAGTGAGTCAAAAAGTCAAAGTTAAAGAGTTTATGTTTCATCTGAGTCGACTTGTTTTAGGTTGAGTGTTATCATTAATCCTTTAAACACATGAGAGATTTGAGCGCACATGACTATAGTGAGGTCTCGGGGTTTGGTTAAATCCAAATTGGGAGAGATGGTATGTGGTATGATTGGAGAGTCGATTGCGATACATGGCATGCTATGCGGCTTTGTTCGAGCTTATATTGATGCTTGGTTTGTGTAGTGATTTTATCTCTTGTGTTTTCAGTTGAGTGTTTAGCCCTGTTGTAGTCCTATATTGTAGGTCGTCTTTCTTTTCCAATGTTTATGTCTTATTGCTTGGGGACAAGCAATGGTTTAGCTTGGGGGAGTTTGATAAGTGCATATTCTAACATCATTTAGTTGCATATTAGGGTGCATTTTCATGTAGTATTAGAGCATTTACTTGCATTTATGCATATTTAGGTCCATTTTCGTAAGCTACGATGCTTTCACGGTTTGCTTGGTCTTTTGATGTAATCTCAGGTACTTTGGACTCCTATTTGAGGACATGATGATTTAGGCGCGTAGATGACCTTCAAAACGATATATCATGTGCCCAAAACGGATTGAAAGTGAAGAAGATACACATGACTTTGTGTATTTGTGCGAAATATGACACCTCTTTACCATTTCACTCGTAACTTTTGATTCAAGAATGATAATGAGGTAATTCTAACTGGGTTCGAATCTAGACTTCAATAGCTTTCCAACGATATATTGCATGTGTGAAACAAAGCTCTGCATCAAAAGTTATAGCTGTTCAAAGTTGAGCTGAAGCCACTGTCTCGACCGCACGCCCGTGCGGATATCTGCTCGGCCGTGCAACCTGCAATCAAAATTCACTGAAGCTTCTGCCTCGCTCGCACGACCGAGCGAGATTTCGCTCGACCGTGCATGACCCTGCACGCCCGTGCAATATGTTGCTTGCCCGTGCAACCTGCTGTAATGTCGTATCTTCCGCGTGACCTAACTTATGTCGGTTTATGTTAATCTTAGCATATAAATAGGACTTTAACCCTTATTTTCGAGGGGAGTTTTTGGAGTTGGTAATTATATCATCATTATTAGTTTATACTTAGGGTTTTTAGAGAGAGAAGTTAGAGAGAGAAACTTGTAGATCTCCATTGTTCTTCAAGACTCCACCTTCCTTCCATTAATTCAAGTATCTCTTTTCTTCTTCTTTTCTCCTTGTTTTATATTATGATATTTTATTATTCTTCTCTATTTTCTTTATTTATTTCAATTATGCTTACATAGTTTTGTAATCTATGGTTAAGTTGAACCCTAGTGTGAATTAATTCATGATTATTTCTTTAAATTCCCAAACTAATTGTTGAATTGTTCTTGCTTAATTGATTGTGCATATTCCAATACTAGATTAGGAATAACTAGTATTGTTATGATTCCTTTGTCTTGATCACAATGGGAGTTGGGTTTTGACGGATTTGAATATTTCAATTAAGGACATGAAGTTCTCCACGGGAGTAGGTAGAATGGATTGTTAGGAAGTTAGAGTGCCGCGTTTAATGTCTTTAATTTGCATGATTCCACGGGAGTAGGCTTGAGTGCATATTAGAGAAGCCATAGATACTCGGGAGAGGTTTATGGTATTTTATAGGGTGTATTTTTCCTTGTGAGCATTTAATTGACTAGTTTGGGGTAGAAATTATTGTTGTATTAATTCATGCTAGTGGGGATACTTAACTATAGAGTCTTTTATTTATAGATTGATTAGTATAGTTTATTCCACCATTATTCTTGATATTAAATCTCCTTTAGTCTTACCATTACTTAAGGGCTAATCATAGAACAACTTTCTCTCTGTGGGATCGACTCTGACTTACCCTACTACATAGTTAGGAGGATTAGTTAGCGAAAAAAAAAAGAAAAAAAAAATATATTCACAAAAGAAAGGAAAAAAAATATATACAGTCTAGTCTCACCAAAAAATAAAAACTAAATAAAACAAACTATCTCCCCGGCAACGGCGCCAAAATTTGATAGGCGTATCGCGCACCTAACAAAAATAAATAACCTAACTAATCCTCCTAACTATGTAGTAGGGTAAGTCAGAGTCGATCCCACAGAGAGAAAGTTGTTCTATGATTAGCCCTTAAGTAATGGTAAGACTAAAGGAGATTTAATATCAAGAATAATGGTGGAATAAACTATACTAATCAATCTATAAATAAAAGACTCTATAGTTAAGTATCCCCACTAGCATGAATTAATACAACAATAATTTCTACCCCAAACTAGTCAATTAAATGCTCACAAGGAAAAGTACACCCTATAACATACCATAAACCTCTCCCGAGTATCTATGGCTTCTCTAATATGCACTCAAGCCTACTCCCGTGGAATCATGCAAATTAAAGACATTAAACGCGGCACTCTAACTTCCTAACAATCCATTCTACCTACTCCCGTGGAGAACTTCATGTCCTTAATTGAAATATTCAAATCCGTCAAAACCCAACTCTCGTTTTGATCAAGACAAAGGAATCATAACAATACTAGTTATCCCTAATCCAGTATTGGAATATGCACATTCAATTAAGTAAGAACAATTCAACAATTAGTTTGGGATTTTAAAGAAATAATCATGAATTAATTAACACTAGGGTTCAACTTAACCATAGATTACAAAACTATGTAAGCATAATTGAAATAAATAAAGAAAATAGAGAAGAATAATAAAACATCATAATATAAAACAAGGAGAAAATAAGAAGAAAAGAGATACTTGAATTAATGGAAGGAAGGTGGAGTCTTGAAGAACAATGGAGATCTACAAGTTTCTCTCTCTAACTTCTCTCTCTAAAAACCCTAAGTATAAACTAATAATGATGATATAATTACCAACTCCAAAAACTCCCCTCGAAAATAAGGGTTAAAGTCCTATTTATATGCTAAGATTAACATAAACCGACATAAGTTAGGTCACGCGGAAGACACGACATTACAGCAGGTTGCACGGGCAAGCAACATATTGCACGGGCGTGCAGGATCATGCACGGTCGAGCGAAATCTCGCTCGGTCGTGCGAGCGAGGCAGAAGCTTCAGTGACTTTTGATTGCAGGTTGCACGGTCGAGCAGATATCCGCACGGGCGTGCGGTCGAGACAGTGGCTTCAGCTCAACTTTGAACAGCTATGACTTTTGATCCAGAGCTTTGTTTCACACATGCAATATATCGTTGGAAAGCTCTTGAAGTCTAATTTCCAACCCAGTTGGAATTACCTCATTATCATTCTTGAGTCAAAAGTTACGAGTGAAATGGTAAAGAGGTATCATATTTCGTACAAGTACACAAAGTCATGTGTATCTTCTTCACGTTCAATCCGTTTTGGGCACATGATATATCGTTTTGAAGGTCATCTATGCGCCTAAATCATCATGTCCTCAAATAGGAGTCCAAAGTACCTAAGATTACATCAAAAGACCAAACAACCCGTGAAAGCATCGTAGCTTACGAAAATGGACCTAAATATGGATAAATGCAAGTAAATGCTCTAATACTACATGAAAATGCACCCTAATATGCAACTAAATGATGTTAGAATACCCACTTATCACAGCTCCCCCACACTACCAGCATCCACATTCACCTTCCACCACTCCTCCTCAGGTGCCGACCATTTCACCTCGTGCTGGGCAACACCGCAGACTCCACTCACCTTTGAATGATCAAGGCTCGCTTTCCTCACCTCCTCACACGTCCTTACAACAAAGTTATAAGTCTCAGAAGGCGTAAAAAAATCTTGCGCCATCACAACCTTACACCTCGCATTCCAAATCGCCCAACAAAGAGTAAGAAATAATTCAATCTCAGCATCATCCATTGGTTTCAAACAGTAATACCACAAATCAGTAATTTTTGTTCCCTCCAATGGTTGATGAAATTGAAACTCACTTAGGGGGCGTTTGGTTTGTAGGTTGGTATGGGTTTGGAATCAGGAATCAAATAAGGGTGGTATGGGGTTGGAACTTGATTCCTAATACCATGTGTTTGGATCAGTTTTGGAATCAAAATGATCCCCATACCTAGTGATTGGTATAAAATGTCTCTGGAATCAAGAATGAAATTAAGATTATTTTATTTTGTCTTATGTCTTATTTTGAATAAATCAAATGTGATACTATAAAGTAATTAGTATCAATTAATACCAATTCTTATCAACATCCCTCTTCTCCTCCTCTTCTTTCTTATACATTGACTTTATTACTCGCTGCAAATAGTGGAATGGTAAAAAGTATAGAATACAGTTACGATTGTGAATTTTATAATACTTGCATATTTTAGTATACAGATTACAAATTTACAATCACAACTACTATCAACAAATTAACCAATACTTATAGTTTTTTTTTTCTACCGAAAAATCTCTTGGATCAAGAAAAAATTTGCTAAAACACCACAGAAGTTTATCTCGTTTTCTTTGTTATCAACAGTTATATTTATGTAGAAGAAAATTGTAGTAGAAAAGAGAAAATCACAATAGAAAAAAAATTTGTAGTAGAAGAGAGAATAAGGAAATACCTGGAGACTAGAGTTCAGGCCACTCGGCAGTATACAGGGAAGAGAATGAACCAACGTTTCTTTTTTATTTTTGTGTACCAAGATGTTTTATCTTAAATAATTGATGATACTTAGGGTTGGTATAAGCCAAACCCACCTCCCCCAAGGGTTTCTAAACCCCATACCTCATGGGTTTAAGGTATTGGTTTTAAAATTAAAATTTTACTAACCTAACACTAGGTATGGGTTTTGCCCATTCTAAACCCATACCTCATACCTATATTTTGTGAACCAAACACCCCCTTACTTCCCACACACCTTGCTCCCTTGGACACATGTGAATGCATGAAAGCTTGACTCATTCGCAAGCCCACACATAGGACAATCAGCTGCAATACTAGTGATGCGGTGGCTCAGACCTAGGCGAGTGGGTAATGCTTCATGACAGGCTCGCCAGGCAAACAACTTGACACGCGGCAACACATTTACACGCCATATGACCTGCCACAATTCCGAGGACGAAGACGTGGCTTCATGGAAGCCTTCGGAATCACCTAGCAAGGCTCGGTAGGCAGATTTTACCGAGTAGCAACCATTGTTCTCCAATTCCTAGTACATAACATCTTCCGGTAACCTTCTGCTCAAGGGGATGTTTTTGATAAATTTGATATGACTGAAAATGGGCCTAGGCAACCCAATACGGAGTAGGAGAGTTCGGTCCATATACAAGCCCAAAGGAGCTTCCATACTAAAACCAATTGGTAATAGTAGGAGTAGCTCCTCTAGCTTATATTATGGTACTTTCTCTCCTCTTTCTTCAATGTGGGACAACTCACATGTGCACAACATATATGGGGTTCAACACTCTCCCTCACATGTGAGCGTCCTTATAATTAGAGCACACTGGTCAGGTACACATTAATAATCCTCATTGGGAACGGCCCAACAACCTGGGCTCTGATACCATGATAAATTTGATATGACTGAAAATGAGCCTAGGCAACCCAATACAGAGTAGGAGAGTTCGGTCCATATACAAGCCCAAAGGAGCTTCCATAATAAAACCAATTGGCAATAGTAGGAGTAGCTCCTCTAGCTTATATTATGGTACTTTCTCTCTTCTTTCTCCAATGTGGAACAACTCACATGTGCACAACATATATGGGGTTCAACAGTTTTTAATCCTCTCCACTTCAAAGGGCAAAAATAGTTGTTGTAACAGCTCAATTTTCCAGCAATTATTATGGGGAAAATCAAGATTCCAACCTCCAGATTGCGAACAGCATCCCCCCTAGGAGACACAACTTTGGAGTTAAGCGTTTCTAGAAACAAAATAGAATGAGGAATTAATGAAGCAATGAGATGCAGCGATGACGATCAGATCATGAGGATTGGCGTGAGATTAGAGGATGAAGAGTGGCGTGAACGTGATGATTGGTATTTTGGTTACACCTCATTACAACCAATGACCAATGTATTTAAAAAAATCATAAAGTTTCCAACAACAATAAATATTCATTCTTTTTAGCAAAAAAAAACTTGAAATATCCCTCTCATTTTATCCTGAAAATTAAATTAATAATTTGAATTAGATTAAACAAGTCAATTGAAAAGGCCATCCAATATGTACATCATACATCATCATTAATTCAATGAAATCCTAAATAGCTAAATCACATAATTACTAATTCCTAAATCACAATACAATCACCACATCATTCAAAACAACAACAATGATTTCAGTATTAAGTTCTAAATGACAGAATTATACCAATTTCTTGTTGTAGGTGTTCATGCTCTTCTCATAATCAGCCTTCTTCTTTTCGGCTTTCTGGATGTAAGGAGCCTTCTCCTGAAATCAATAACAATTCAACATTCAGTTTGATCCAATACACAGACAAACTTAAATTAACTATACAAAACTGTTATCGAACTTACAGCATCAGTCAAAAATTTCCACTTCTCACCACCAGCTTTCCCAACCTAATTAACCAACAGAACAGGACACCGAAAACATGCCAAACTGATAAAACATTACAATATATCAAAATGCAATTATCAAATGCACAAGAAAAGCAGATCATAAATATCAATTGCTACGATCAAGAATTAATAACTTGAAAACAATTGCTACAATAATAGGTAAAAATATTCGAACATCTCGAAAACAATTGATATAATCAAAAAGTCGAACAACTCATAAAACAATTGCTACAACTAAAAAATCGAGCAACTAGGAAATAATTGCTTCAGTCCAACAAATAAAAAAAAGAGCAGACAAATTGACAAGAAGATCTCAGATCTAAAGAGCGAAACATCGGTGGAAAAAGAAATTCAAAGTCGAAAGACCTTGTTATCTCAACCTCAGTATTCTCATCAGATATTCAATAACAAAATCGAAAAACAAAATTTGCAGTAAAATCACAATGAAATTTTTATTTAAAAAAAAAAACAATAAACGAAGCAAATCTGAAACTCAATATTCGACAAAAACTTCAACCACGAAAATCAAAATTCATAACAAAAAGCTCAAAATTAAACAAAAAAAAGCATTCACCAACATGGAGTGTAACACCCTAGTTTTTGAAACAGTTTATTATTTATTTTATTAACTATATTATTTATTTATTTTAGTTTATTTAATATTAAATTTATTTATCTTTAGGAATTACCTTGTAAATAATTTATATGGTTGTAGTAGGGCAAGTTTAGTGAATAAATTTTAGCTTAATAGTAATAAGAGGGAATATACTCACATATATGTAACAAGGAGGAAAAGGGGAAAATAAAACAATAAAACAAAAAGAAAAGAAAAACAAAGAAAACCTCATATACATTCTTCTTCACCTCTTCTCCATCTCATTCTCTCAAGTCTTTCAACATTCATCCTTCACACACAAGCACCACCATTACCAATTCACCTTTGCCACCGACCACCACACCACCGAGTGACCACAACAACTCCGTAGAGGCGGCGGATAGGCGGCACAAGGGGAGAGCAAAAGACCCGACGCTGCTTCGTTTTGGAGTGTCTAGGGCTTGTTTAGGGGCGTTTTGTAAGTTATTTTTCATTCCTAATCTTCTATATTAGTGGGTAAGTTGAATTCCTCAACTAATTTAAGTTTTTCTTTTAAAATTATGAAGTTAGGGTTAATGTTTATGAAGTTGAATTGGGGGTTTTGTTTTTAATTGTTTGGGTGTGGAATTGAATGAATAGAATGTTTACTTAGGTGTTTAGTAGTTAGTTTAGATTAATGAAATGTTAAGTAAACTTGTTGTTCAAAGAAATTTGTGGTGTAGTTCGTATAAATTACCTGTCAGTTTCGTAAAATGTTGTTTAAAGCAGTTTCTGGGCATTTTTAGCAAAAATACGATTTCACAAAAGTTATTCGTATTGAAATTTTATCCAAGATAGGCTTAAAAAACGCTCGATTTGGATCTCGTAGGAGGAAGTTATGTCCATTTTAAATTTCTTTTAAAATTGATAAATTGTATAGTTAGTTCCGAGTGTTTCAAGTTTGAATGTTTTCTTATGAATGTTGATTTAATATAAACTAAGGGAGATTTTAATATTGTTGGTATTGATTACTTTGATAATTAAAGGTAAATGGCAGTTTAAGTAAATAAGTTATAAGAATTAGTTATAATTACTTTTATATATAAAAAAAGGGGGTTGATGTTTTATAAAACTAAAGTTAATAAAAGCTCATTAACTATTTTAGCCAAATCTATTAATATTAATTAAGTACATGTATGTTTATATTGTAGATCCCGGTTTCATTGGGGAGCCGTATTGATTGAGCTAGTTGGTTTGCTATAGTTTAAAATTAAAGGTAAGATTCCTTACTCAAATCTTTAATAGTTACGAGAAAGGTCTACAAAAGATAAGATTTCAACTAAAACTTTCATAGTTACGAGAAAAGATTATACAGGTATGTAGCTCTCTTGAGTTGAGATTGGTTTGAATAGGAGGATGTTCCTCCTAATACAAACAGTTTGTTTTCAAACCTTGAATTATAGAATAGTTACAGAAAAAGATTGATGGATAGTTTTATGTTTTGAAACGGTTGGGATTGCCTTTGTGGTGTCTCAAGGAATTGGAACCTTGTCGGGATGGTCTCGACATTACAGAACAGTTGGGGGGTACGTTGATCAGTACCTCGGACTTAGATCTTCTGCTACGGTTTGGCCGTTTGTGGGGTGTGCACACTAGGGGTCTTTGTCTAATAGTTATCCGGAGGGCCTAGCTAGCCCAATGGGAAAGAAAGTTCATTCCATTCCATAGATTTATGATTCTAAGATTATGAAAGAAATTGTTTTAGCAAAGAGAATAGAAGAGTATTTGGTTTGGAAAAGAAATGAAGAAAAATGTTTTTTTATTGTGGTTGCAAAAGTAAATGATTTGTAGGATATAATTAATGCATCCTACCTGCATATGTATTTGGCTTTACAGTATTGAATCTTGCTCGGCCTGTGTGGCAGATACTACATGTCTGATATATGCAGGTACATGAGGGCTTTGAGCTGGGGTGTGGGCGGAGAGCAACGTCCACTAGTTTTGCGTAAATATAGTTATAATAGTTCTTTTCTGGTGTGTTTCTTATATATATAATCAATATTTTGAGACTTAGGGTTGTAAATATTAATTCACCTAAATCTTTATTCGGTTGGGTTGTAATAGTTTAAATTAAGCTTTAAATTAGTTTTGGTACAGGTAGTTCTTCCTTAGCGATTATTCTCGTAATAATAGTGGAATAACACGTTTGGATTTCGAGTAATTACACAGGAATTTCGTTGGCATTTGAGCTGGGTGGAGTTGTTGGGAATTTGGGATATGGACTGCTGATTTGTTGAAACAGGTTTATAATTCGGACGCCAGTCCTAAATTAAATTTTAGGCAGTCCATATTTCAGACGGAACTCTGCCGAATTTTCTATAGAATTTTAATATTATTTAACTTAATTGATCACTCGAAATTCAAGGGTGTTATAGTTGGTATCAGAGCCAAGGTTTATAAATGACATGACAAAGATAAAGATGATAGCAAATTAAAAAAAAATTGATAAGCCGCAGTGAGATAGTGAGATGGGTTATACACGGGAAGTGTATATGTTGTGTTATTTGCTTGTTTATGTTAGCCGCGTGATTGTTTCTTTTAGCGTGATACGAGAGAAGGTTCTTCAATGTCAATTAAGAGTTATATCCTTTCGATATTGGGTTAAGTTCCTTTATCCTATGTAGTGCAGTGAAGATGGATAAACGTGATCGGACTAAGCCATCAAAGATGAAAGCTTTGATGCGCCAAATGCCTGAGTCCAATAAAGCCATGAGCGAGGTTGTTCAGTTGCTCGTTGAAGCACGAGCTGCTACTAGTACATGCAAAGTAGCTATGACTGAAGTTGCAGCTGTGCATAAAGCAATTGACGGGAACAAGCCGCCTAAGTACGATGGAAAAGGCGACCCCGTGAAGATGGAGAATTGGATTAGAGAGTTTGACAAGATCATCGTCACTCTCCAGGTCCCTGAGGAGATGAGAGTAGACTCCGCAGCCTACCATCTCACCGAAGATGCTGATATCTGGTGGACCAACAACCAAAGATAGTTTTAACACCAAAGTCACATATGATGAGGATGGTTTCGAGGAGGTGAAGACAAAGGAATTTGGTTGGAAAGGGTTCAAAAAGGCGTTATGCGCTGAATTCTTCCCACCTCACATGAGGAAAAGGAAGAGATCTGAGTTTGAACAGCTGGAGCAAGGAGATATGTCCGTCCAAGACTTCTATACTAAATACCTTGAGTTGTCTCGTTTCGTGCCTGAATTGGTCCCAAATGAACAAGAAAGAGCTCTGAGGTTCGAGGAAAAACTTGATTATGAACTTCTTAGCAACATGGGAGCGGCCGACTTCACAACCTTGAACGAAGTTTATACTCGTGCTAGCAATGCCGAGAGAATCAAGGAGAGAAGGAAAGCCGCAGATAAGATGAAAGCTCCTACAAAAGAAAGTACCCAACAACTGGATAAGGGTAATAACTTTAGTCAGAACAAGAGCAGAAACTTTGATAATCGGGGTCCTAGGGTTAACTTCAGTAGAGGAGGTCAGAGTCAACAAGCCTCAAGGAGTGCTCAGAGTTCGTTTCAACCCCGTAGCCAAGCCCAGAGTCAATCTCAATTCCAAAACAACCCAGGACCTGTTCGTCGTTATTTCTGCAAAAGATGTGAAAACAATCATCCAGGGAGGGATTGTGAAGGCAATAAGGTGTCATGTAATTATTGCAAGAAAGAGAGGCATAGAGCTTATGTGTGTTTCACTAACCCTGATGCTAAGATTGACCGCAATTATGAGGTGTTGAGGGCACCCACTGCTAGTATAGCTAGTAATTGCCCAACTACTTCTGCAGCTCCAAATCGTACCGCAGGAATGGCTAATACTGCTCATGCTTAGAGAGGTCCCGAGAAGAAGAACACGGGCAGTAATCATCTGAAGCAAGCAGATGCAGATGACCAATTCTACACCTGCCTACGTACTATTTGATTCAGGTGCTTCACATTCATTTATATCTGAAACTTTTGCAAAAAGGCTAAACTTAGAAAGTGTCACACCTTGTGAGGCCGATATTTCCATTCCTTCTGGTCTAAGTGTCACGTGTAATAGGATGTATTTAGATGTCCCTATAGCTTATGGTGAAACTACCTTGTTCGCTGACCTAATAGTTTTTCCTTTGAAAGATTTTGATGTAATATTAGGGATGGATTGGTTAGAAAAGTATAAAGTTAAGATAGATTGTCCGAAACAAAAAGTCACAATAGAGAGTCATAAGGGTGGCCATGTGCTTTATAGTCGCCGTCCGGTGAAGATTATTTTTGCTCTTATATTGAAGTCTTATTTAAGAAAGGGATGTCCTATGTAACTTTGTCATATTCATGATACGAGCAAGGAAAGACCAGAACTTGGAGATGTCCCAGTTGTGAATGAGTATCAAGATGTGTTTCCAGACGATATTCTTAATATGCCTCCGAAGCGGAAGGTTGAGTTCAACATCGATTTGGTACCTGGAACGGGACCTATATCCAAGCCACCTTATCGGATGACGCCTGCTGAGATGAGGGAATTGAAAACTCAGTTAGAAGAATTGTTGGATAAGGGTTATATTCGGCCTAGCGTGTCTCCTTGGGGTGCGCCAGTTTTGTTCGTAAAAAAGAAAGATGGTACCCTGCGATTATGCATTGATTATAGAGAACTAAATAATGTCACTGTGAAAAACAAGTATCCATTGCCAAGGATAGATGATCTGTTTGATCAGTTAGCAGGTGCAGGAGTGTTCTCTAAGATCGACTTGCGATCGGATTACCATCAGCTTCGCATTGCAGATAAAGATATTTCAAAGATAGCTTTTCGTACCCGTTATGGACACTATGAGTTTACAGTTATGCCCTTTGGGTTGACTAACGCTCCAGCGGTGTTCATGGACTTGATGAACAGGGTATTTAGAGCTTATTTGGATAAGTTTGTTGTTGTGTTTATTGACGATATACTAATTTACTCGAAGAATGTGAGTGAACATGAAGAGCACCTACGTGCTATCTTGCAAGTGTTGAGAGAGAATCAGTTGTATGCAAAATTTTCCAAGTGTGAATTTTGGCTCGAGAAAGTTACTTTTCTGGGTCATATCATTTCTAAGGAGGGAGTCTCAGTCGATCCGTCCAAAATTCAAGCAGTTTCTGAATGGTCCACTCCGAAGAATGTGACTGAAGTTCGCAGCTTTCTTGGTCTAGCTGGTTACTATAGGAGATTCGTGAAAGATTTTTCAAAGATAGCTCAGCCATTGACGAGTTTGATGAAGAAGTGCACCAAGTATGAATGGAATGATGATTGTGAGAAGGCTTTTCAGACGTTGAAGGAGCGTCTTACTACAGCTCCAGTCTTAACTTTACCTAATGGGGATCAAGACTACGAGGTGTATACAGATGCTTCGAGAAATGGCCTTGGATGTGTGCTTATGCAGAAACGGAAAGTTGTGGCTTATGCGTCTAGACAATTAAAAGTTCATGAGATGAACTACCCCACTCATGATCTTGGATTGGCAGCAGTTATCTTCGCGCTGAAGATTTGGCGTCACTATTTGCTTGGCACTTCATTCAGAATATTTTCTGATCATAAGAGTCTCAAGTATATCTTCACGCAAAAGGAGCTGAATATGAGGCAAAGAAGATGGTTAGAGCTGATTAAGGATTACGATATGGAGATTTAATACCATGAAGGCAAGGCCAATGTTGTTGCTGATACGCTTAGCAGGAAATCTTCTCACTCATTGCACACGATGATTTCGAGAAGGTTGCTTAGAGATGAATTTCAGAATTTTGATGTCGAACTTGTCCGAGTTGGGGGACAACTTAACTCCCTTACATTGCAACCAGATGTGTATGAGGAGATTAAGGAGAACCAAGCTAGTGATGTGCTTCTGAAGAAAAAGATGGAAGAGGTTCGAGATACTGAAGATGCTTATTTCAAGATTCATGCGGATGAGAGTCTTCGCTATAAGGGTAGGTGGTGTGTTCCTGACATACCTGATCTGAAGAAGAAAATCTTAGATGAAGCTCATTTGACTCCATATTCGGTACATCCAGGAGGTGACAAGTTGTATAAAGACCTCAAAATCACCTTTTGGTGGCCTCACATGAAGCAACAGGTCGCCGAGTATGTTTCCAAGTGCTTGACTCGCCAAAAAGTCAAGTTTGAGCACAAGAAACCTCAAGGCGAGATGCAACCTTTGGAGATTCCAGTGTGGAAGTGGGACTCAATTTCTATGGATTTTATCTCTGGACTTCTAAGGACACATAATGGTAATAACATGATTTGGGTCATTGTGGACCGACTCACCAAGTCTGCCCACTACATGGAAACACCAAAAGCTAGCAGATGCCTACAGGAAGAATGTATTGCGATTACATGGTGTGCCGAAGGATATTATTTTCGATAGAGATAGTAGATTCTTATCTAACTTCTGGCAAAAGCTTCAAGAAGCTTTAGGAACACAATTGAAAATGAGTACCGCTTTTCATCCTGCTACGGATGGTCAGACAGAACGGACAATCCAGACACTTGAGGACATGTTAAGGGCGTGTGCCTTAGAGTTCCAAGGCTCGTAGGAAGATAGGCTTGACTTGATAGAGTTCTCATATAATAACAACTATCATTCTTCAATTGGGATGGCCCCATATGAAGCCTTGTATGGTCGGAAGTGTCGTAGTCCTCTTTTTTGGAATGACATTAGTGAAGCTTGTGTTCTTGGTCCTGAGATGATCCAAGAAACTATGGAACAGGTGAAATTGATACAACAGAAAATGAAAGCAGCACAAGATAGACAGAAAAGTTATGCTGATAAATACCGACGACATGCGGAGTTTGAAGTCGGTGAGAAAGTCCTCCTGAAAGTCTCTCCTATGAAGGGAGTGATGCGGTTCGGGATGAAGGGCAAGTTAAGCCCTAAGTTTATTGGACCGTATGAGGTTATGGAGAGGGTAGGTGAAGTTGCTTACAATTTGGCATTGCCTCCGGAGATAGCTCGAGTTCATAATGTGTTTCACATCTCTCAGATGCGCCGGTACATTAGTGACCCTTCACATATACTAAAAACCGAGGAATTACACTTAGAAAAAAACTTGTCATATATTGAGGTTCCAATGAAAATCCTTGATGGTAAAGTTCGAGCAACTCGGAATGGGGAAGTTAAAGTATTATGGTCGAACGATAAGGATGATGAGCATAGTTGGGAATCTGAGGATGCGATGCGTGCTCAATATCCCCACTTATTCCAATAGGTACCCTTTCAGTTACGAGGACGTAACTAATCTTTTAGGGAGGGTGGAATTAGTATGATTTCATTTCAATTCTGAGTATTTAAAGATCATTTTTGACTTATATTAAGTGTTTGATCCTACTTGAAAGTTAATGGCATGTTGATAGTATGCTAGTGTGATAGTTTATGTGGAAGTTTGATAATATATAGGTATTATCTTTCGTACTTTAATAATAGATAGTTGGCTAAACATATAAAGTTAATGAGCTAAAGTTTTGAAAAGTGATAGGATTTTCGCAACGAGTTTAAGAATTGTTTCAAGTTTCGAGGACGAAACTTATTTTAAGGGGGGTAGATTGTAACACCCCAGTTTTTGAAACAGTTTATTATTTATTTTATTAACTATATTATTTATTTATTTTAGCTTATTTAATATCAAATTTATTTATCTTTAGGAATTACCTTGTAAATAATTTATATGGTTGTAGTAGGGCAAGTTTAGTGAATAATTTTTAGCTTAATAGTAATAAGAGGGAATATACTCACATATATGTAACAAGGAGGAAAAGGGGAAAATAAAACAATAAAACAAAAAGAAAAGAAAAACAAAGAAAACCTCATATACGTTCTTCTTCACCTCTTCTCCATCTCATTCTCTCAAGTCATTCAACATTCATCCTTCACACACAACCACCACCTTTACCGACTCACCTTTGCCGCCGACCACCACACCACCTAGTGACCACAACAACTCCGTAGAGGCGGCGGATAGGCGGCACAAGGGGAGAGCAAAAGACCCGACGCTGCTTCGTTTTGGAGCGTCTAGGGCTTGTTTAGGGGCGTTTTGCAAGTCATTTTTCATTCCTAATCTTCTATATTAGTGGGTAAGTTGAATTCCTCAACTAATTTAAGTTTTTCTTTTAAAATTATGAAGTTAGGGTTAATGTTTATGAAGTTGAATTGGGGGTTTTGTTTATAATTGTTTGGGTGTGGAATTGAATGAATAGAATGTTTATTTAGGTGTTTAGTAGTTAGTTTAGATAAATGGAATGTTAAGTAAACTTGTTGTTCAAAGAAATTTGTGGTGTAGTTCGTATAAATTACCTGTCAGTGTCGTAAAATACATTTTTAAGCAGTTTCTGGGCATTTTTAGCAAAAATACGATTTCACAAAAGTTGTTCGTATTGAAATTTTATCCAAGATTGGCTCAAGAAACGCTTGATTTAGATCTCGTAGGAGGAAGTTTTGTCCATTTTAAATTTCTTTTAAAATTGATAAATTGTATAGTTAGTTCCGAGTGTTTCAAGTTTGAATGTTTTCTTATGAATGTTGATTTAATATAAACTAAGGGAGATTTTAGTATTGTTGGAATTGATTACTTTGATAATTAAAGGTAAATGGCAGTTTAAGTAAATAAGTTATAAGAATTAGTTATACTTACTTTTATATATAAAAAAGGGGGTTGATGTTTTATAAAACTAAAGTTAATAAAAGCTCATTAACTATTTTAGCCAATTCTATTAATATTTATTAAGTACATGTATGTTTATATTGTAGATCCCGGTTTCATTGGGAAGCCGTATTGATTGAGCTAGTTGGTTTGCTATAGTTTAAAATTAAAGGTAAGATTCCTTACTCAAATCTTTAATAGTTACGAGAAAGGTCTACAAAAGATAAGATTTCAACTAAAACTTTCATAGTTACGAGAAAAGATTATACAGGTATGTAGCTCTCTTGAGTTGAGATTGGTTTGAATAGGAGGATGTTCCTCCTAATACAAACAGTTTGTTTTCAAATCTTGAATTATAGAATAGTTACTGAAAAAGATTTATGGATAGTTTTATGTTTTGAAACGGATTGCCTTTGTGGTGTCTCAAGGAATTGGAACATTGTCGGGATGGTCTCGACATTACAGAACAGTTGGGGGATACGTTGATCAGTACCTCGGACTTAGATCTTCTGCTACGGTTTGGCCGTTTGTGGGGTGTGCATACTAGGGGTCTTTGTCTAATAGTTATCCTGAGGGCCTAGCTAGCCCAATGGGAAAGAAAGTTCGTTCCATTCCATTGATTTATGATTCTAAGATTCTGAAAGAAATTGTTTTAGCAAAGAGAATAGAAGAGTATTTGGTTTGGAAAAGAAATGAAGAAAAATGTTTTTTTTTTGTGGTTGCAAAAGTAAATGATTTGTAGGATATAATTAATGCATCCTACCTGCATATGTATTTGGCTTTACAGTATTGAATCTTGCTCGGCCTGTTTGGCTGATACTACATGTCTGATATATGCAGGTACACGAGGGCTTAGAGCTGGGGTGTGGGCGGAGAGCAACGTCCACTAGTTTTGCATAAATATAGTTATAATAGTTCTTTTCTGGTGCGTTTCTTATATATATAATCAATATTTTGAGACTTAGGGTTGTAAATATTAATTCACCTAAATCTTTATTCGGTTGGGTTGTAATAGTTTAAATTAAGCTTTAAATTAGTTTTGGTACAGGTAGTTCTTCCTTAGCGATTATTCTCGTAATAATCGTGGAATAACACGTTTGGATTTCGAGTAATTATACAGGAATTTCGTTGGCATTTGAGCTGGGTGGAGTTGTTGGGAATTTGGGATATGGACTGCTGATTTGTCGAAATAGGTTTATAATTCGGACGCTAATCCTAAATTAAATTTTAGGCAGTCCATATTTCAAACGGAACTCTGCCGAATTTTCTATAGAATTTTAATATTATTTAACTTAATTGATCACTCGAAATTCAGGGGTGTTATATGGAGTCTAAGAGAAAACACAACATTTCAATTTTGAATCACCATTCACCAACACACGAGGTTTTCCCCAAATTCTAGGGTTTTGAATGAAAAAATTTTATCTCTGAAAAAGGTAAAACGGATATCAATTGGTAGATCAAGGCGAGATGATAATTTTAGTTGAAGATTTGAAACAAAAACGAGATTCATGTAAAAGAAATCAAGAATTTTAGTTGAGGAGCTTGAGATTAAAGGAGAGAGGAAGAGAAGAGACGTGAGAGAGAAAGTGGAGTGTCTTTGTCAGGAGAGAGAAAATGCTTTGCTGTAAGTTTTGAATTTTTTTTCCCAAATTAATAGTTGGTCACGTGACCACCTGTGACTAAGCATAGATCCGCCACTGATAATAGGAAATTCGAAGGTTAGGAGTGGTGGTAGTGTTAGAATTTAATCATGGAATTTGTATTATATAGGTGTAGATAGGGCTGTTCAAAATTCGGTCTAGACCGGTAAATTGGACCGAACCTGTCCTGGACCGGACCGGACCGGTCACAACCGGTATGGTCTCCGGGTCAAGGATTTTAATTTTCCAGTCTTTGGTCCGGTCCGGTCCAAAATCCTATAAAAACCGGTCTTGGACCGGACCGGTTTTTCATTCAAAAATATGAATATAGAAGATAAAAAATAAAATTTTCTCCTTTAATATGATTGAAAATCTATTTTATTAGTAACTAATTTACATTAAAGTCTCAAAAAAGACCTTGAACAATTAGTTTTCATTGTTTATTTTAATAATATTTCCTTATAATTATCAAACGTATTAAAAAAAGTGTGGAAAAGTGCAAAACCGGTCTAATTCGGTCCGGTCCAAGGTTTGGATCGGTTTTTCCGGCCCGGTCCGGTCCCTGTCCAATAAAAAATCGGTCCGGTCTCCGGGTCTTAAATTTAAGAATTCCAGTCTTCGGTCCGGTCCGGTTTTTCCCGGTCCGGTTTGGACCGGTGAACAGCCCTAGGTGTAGACATCAGGGAAGTAACACGCAACTAATACTTAGATTTTAGAAATAGTAAACGATTTTTAAAAATACCGTAGAGAAAGATGGATTTTTATATAAGACATTTATAAAAGATACTTTTTAAAATATTTTAGATAACTAATAAAACTAATTAATATAATTAATTAACTCTATTTATTAAATTGGGCTAGAAAAATAATTTTAGAAAATGGGCTTTCATATAACTATTTTTAAAAGGTTTTCGAAGATGGGCTTTTATAAAGCTAATTTAAAACATTTTTGAAAGTGGGCTTTTACAAAACTATTTATAAAAAAAGTTTTCGAAAATGGGTTATTAAAACGGGTTAGAATATGGATTGGGCTTAAACTATTTTATTTTAGATTATTCTTTATTCTTTCTTCGATCTGGACCAATTAAAGTGGAAGTAGTAGTGGGGTTCTACGATGGAGAGACATAATTAGGTGTCTACAACTGTATTTACAGTGATACACAAAAAAACTTAAGACGATAAATAGAAGTTTGCGTTTATTTTCTAGTTAACAATTCTTGTTATCCAAATAAGTGTTATGTTCTCACACGAGCATGTATACATCAATGCAAGCATGCACACCCTTCACACTAAATTCATAATTGAAATTTACGAGAATACACCAACATAGAAGTTATGCAGGATATACCACAATAACAGACCTCGCCCCTAAAATGGGTAAGATCTTATAGTCACTGAAGCCAGCACTGTTGAAGAGATACTTCCATTGTTCTTCAGTTCTTTCTTTTCCTCCTAAGACGGACAACATTTGCATATCCATGAGAAATTGGGAATTAGAATGACTTGCATTGTCACTTGGGATCCCCACCACCATTTCTATAATTATCACCTTGCCTCCTTGATCTTTGCTTGGAATTGCTTCTCTACATCGTTGAAGTAACTTTATGCAATGATCATCACTCCAATTATGCAATACCCACTACAACACACAATCAATTGATGAGCTTGTCCCAAATTATAATCGTAATATAAGAATAGTAGCATATAATAGGGGCATATAGTGTAAGTTTGGGGAAAAAATATGAGTATTTTGGAGATGTATTTCTCATCAAATTAGGGGTGTTTGAGGTAAAAAAAATTCTCCCTGGATAATCACAAAACTGTCATTGTCATATACATTATTTTCATCAAATAGCATTGCTTATCTTTACCCTTTTAAAAAAAAACATAAAAATCACACATATATTTGTTGTATAAATTTTTGGTGTGTAATGTGACCAGTAAAGTTTGTTATTTTACTTGTCAAATCACACGCCATGGCAAATAAATGTGAAATTTTCCAAAAGAATAAAATTGAAGGGTGTTTATGAAAATTATCATTGATACGTTAATAGTTAACTCCACTAGTGGAAAAAAGTTCAACCACTCCAGTCAAAATAGGCCTTACAGTTTCGAATTTTGGTCCGGAGCGGTTGGGCTCGAAGCGATTGACAAAAGTCAACTGCTCCGGTCGAAAACCGGATCAGTTACCCTATTAACTGATCCGGTTTTCACCCAAAACCAGATTAGTTACATCCCCCAAAATATTTAATTTTTTTTTTGCGTTTTTTCATTGTTAATCTATACAAAAACAAACGAATTGAGGCAGACATGGTTGATATACACAATTTATACACAATTGATTCAAGCCAGATTGCAACAAGCGAATAACTAAAAACAAACGAACGAACCCTAATATACACAATTTATAGCCAAAATAAACCAAATTGCAACAAACGAATAACAGGCAAACGAAAATTACAAATCAAAATATGGTATTAAATATACACAATAAAAACCAAACTAAAATATACACAACTAAAAACGAAAACGAATAACCCTAAATCTGGAATTAAAAACGAAACTTAAAAAAGGAAAAAAATTGTGAGTCTAATGACAACGATCTGGAATTACAAATGAAACTAAAAAAAGAAAAAAAAATCGTAGATTTGGAATTACAAACAAGATTAAAAAACGGAACAAAAATCAGTAATTAACAACTAAAAACCTCGAACTATGATTTTGAAAGCGACAAAGAGAATTACAAACCACCGCTGACGAAGAGAACTATGATGTTGAAAGCGACGAAGAGAATTACAAAACCTCGAACTTTCGAACCACCGCTGTTGAAAAGCGAAGAGGGAAAAGAGGAGCAGTGGTGGCGCTTCGCTTGTTGATGAGAGAGAAGGGTTCGTGGCGGTTCGTCGTTGTTCGTGGTTGACGAAATCGGTTGGGGTTCGTGAGATCGAAAAACGAAAATGCCGGAGGTTGTTGACGAGGGATGAGGAATTGAGAAGGGACGAAGAAACGACGAGCGAAGAAACGACGAGCGAAGAAACGATGGCGGTTGGCTGTGGTTGTTGACGAAGATGGTGCGTAGATCGAAGAAGAGGAGAGGGGAGGATGAAAGAGGGAAGAGAGAGGAGGCGTTTGAGAGAAGAAGTTAGGATTTCATGGTTTCATCAAAGGAGAGGGAAGAGAGAGAATGGCAGCATTTGGGGTTTCATCAGAGGAGAGGGAAGAGAATGGGGAGTTAGGGTTTCATCAAATAGGGAGTTAGGGTTTCATCAGAGGAAAGGGAAGAAAATGGTGGGTCGTATCATTTATACGAGGGGAGGTTGGGCCAAATTATCAACGTTGGGCTTAAAATTTTTTGGGCCACAAACTGGTCCGGTTTGAGGGAGAACCGGATCAGTACAAAGTGATTCGGATCTCCTTCAAACCGGACCAGTTTGTGGCCTAAAAAATTGCGACAAAAAAAAGTTCAAACTTACTGATCCGGTTTTGGGGGAAACCAGATCAGTTGACTTTAACTGATCCGGTTTTGCCTAAACCGGATCAGTTAGGTTGTGTCATTTAAGGTTTTTTCTACTAGTGCTCCTTGGTAGGAGCTCCTTCCACCCTTGTAAAAGACTTCAATTCTTGTTCCTTACAAATTAGGATCTTCATATTTCCCTCAACTTACAAAGAATCTTCATCTTACCTATATATATGTATGTATGTATATATTGAAAGGGTCATTAATGTATATATGAGACATAGCCTTAAAAATAAAAAATAAAAAAAATGTATACAAGACACAGAAAATAATAACTCTAACATTATTACGTACTTCATCCACCTTTTTTTTAAATTGGTAAGAAGAAATCCTCTGGGTTGCCCTCGCACAAGGCCCCCACCCAGAGGCCCATTACAAGCCAGAACCTCCCTCCCCCTTAAATCTCGAGCAAATGCTTGGGGTAGGAATTGAACCCTAGACCTTACTAGGAAAGATAGGAAAGCTCACCGGCCACTTGAGTCAACCAATACAGAGGGAGGATAGTGGTGTATAGTCAAATACTAACACTGTGCCCCTTCGTAAATCCAACTTTACAAAGGGTAAAGCCGTTAAAACCTAAACTGCAAAACTGCTTATATTTTGATTTTCACAAACCTGGTCGACTTGTCCCTAGAGCCTAGAGGTGGAAAATGGGTCATACGGTTCGTGTTAAACCGGTCGGGTAGACTTTATGTTCCGTTGCGAGTCCATCTCGAGTCCATGAAATTTCGGGGGGAGGGTTTGTTGATGAGTCAAGTCAACATCGTGTCGGTTCCCATCTGTTCGGGTTTGTTTGGGTTGGGTCAATTCGGGTAAGGTCGACTTTCTTTTCTAGCAAATTAATAAAACACATAAATTAATGTTTGTGAAAAATATTTCATTATTATTTTCGAGTTCGAGTCATTATTGTTGGGTTATTTCGGGTTGGGTAGATATAGGTTCATATCATATTCGGATCCATTTGTTTCCGATAGGGTTATTTCAGACGATTTCAGTTCTATTTTGGGTGAAAACGGGTATCATGACGGGTATTCCGGGTCTAGTCAACAGGTCGGGGCCTATTTTGCCGGATATACTTGTCCCCTCAACAAAGCTTGCGGTGTTTGGGTTACACAAACCTTCCAGTTTCACATACTATTGCAATATATACTTTATAAGTGGAAAAACACCTCAGTCTTCTAAGTTGAGTTAGGAATCTTCCACAATTTGACACAAAACTATTTTTTGCCTTTTTGGACCCAAGTAATGCCTTGGGTATCTTTTTTTTTTTATGCAAAGGAGGGAACTAGCCCAAAAAGAAAAATAAACTAAAGACTAAACAACCAAACGAGGAGTAGTAACTCCCATAATATCCTCACGGAGAAGGGATGTAATTTCATGCACAGGCACATTATAATACATCACATTCTCCACCTGAGCCACACCTAAATTAGCTAATCTATCAGCTACCTTATTTCCTTCACGATAACAATGAGATAAATGAACTTCCCAACCCGGAGAGGTGATTAGCTTGCGGCAAGCCTTCAACAAGTGATAGCATTCTCCTAATGTGTGATACGATTAGGCAATTCTAAGACGACTAATGTCATTTCACAAGGAAAGATGTGAGTAAAGTGAAGGAAATAAGTTATTTTACTCATAATATGCATTTGAAATATTATAGCTTAACTCTTATTTTTCATTGAAGATTCATAATATCATTATTAATCTTTATAATAGAAGCAATAAAAATGTAGTGGAATAGTAGATAAAACTCATTTTCCAATATTACTTGAGGATGTGGGTTCGAAACTTCACATTGACACATAATTACCTAATTAATATTCCCTCTCTATTAAAATAATTGCTACATACAGTTGACACACATTTTATAAGAGATAATGAAAATGTTGATAAGGAAATGTAGATCCCAACTATATAGAGACATCTCAAAACGAAAAATGGAGCGAATATAATTTGATACAGTATTACACAATTTTTGAAACTATCAGATTTAAATTTATCATATAGAGTCTAAATAAATCTATGCCAAATCTCATAACATCAAAATAATTTTAATTGTTTGTTCTTAGATTAGTTGAGATACTAGATAATAGATATAAATATTGCAAAAGCATTGCAGTCCCGAGGAACCCTTACCCTTAGTAGAGCCTGATTGCCACCCAACGGCTGATACACTATGGGTGCAGCTTTTCAAAAAAAATTAACAAACCGTTATATAGATTTCGCATGTAAGACTAAACACGATAACTAAGAGTACTAGCAAGATGGTTTTGCTTGTTAGTTGAGTCCGCCTGCCTTGAGTCCATTGTCGCGGGATTGAGTCCCAGCAATGCAAAAGCAAAACTAGTTTCTTTTCTTTTTTCTTTTGGTTTTATCTAAAGTCTAACCTAGGTGCCTGTTCTCTTCGGCATAAAACAACTGAACTGAACTGATCTCGAACCGAACCGAACCGAATTAACCGAACCGAACCGAACCGAACCGAATGAACTGAACTGAACTGAACTGAACCGAATTAAATTATAACTAATTAATAGTAATGATAATAATTTAGGAACCGAACCGAACCGAACCGAATCGAACGAACCGAATCGACCGAATCGAACCGAACCGAACTGAAAATAAGTTGGAGAGAACAAGCCCCTAGTCACTGCGCTTACTTATTGCCTCTGCCTCCACGACCACACTCCTTAGTCATATTTCTTGAGAGAGATCTTTTTGTTCAGGTTAGTGATGATGATGTATTAAAATGTTTTCAAAGTATGAAAACTCGTAGAATGCTTTTGTAATTTTTTTTATCGATGTAATGCAACGAATTAATATCTTATTTAGCTATTGTAATTTGATATTTGAATTAATGTATTGCATTTTTCAAATAGATTATTGTAGTTAATTTTTTGACTGGCTCCAAATCAACACGGTTGAATTCGTGGATCCGCCGGTGTTGCCACCTCTAATAATTAGTTATATATGGAGTAAAAGATTCTGGCTGCTACTACGTAAATCATTGCATTGTAAATGTTCATTAAGCAAATTGAGATGGGTTCACCTTGAGTAAGACGACATGAGCACGAGGAATAGCCTCAAACATGTCACCTGCAACGTACGTCAAGTTTCTTCCATTTCCTTGTAACCCTTTGACTACATGTGGTAGATCAAAGACGATACAGTTTAGCTTAGGATAGGCCTCGGCAACTGCCTTAGCCATAATTCCAACACCACCACCAACATCGACTAGCGATCCAATGCCTTCTATTGAGGCTTTGAACTCATTACTAGTCAGCAGCAAGCTCGAAATCAATCGCGAATCATTTGCCATGGTTCGGTTAAACAACTCATTGAATTTTGCCGTATTAGGCATACGTTCATATAAATTATTTCCTAGAGCCATGTGAAAAGGGGACTCATCATGATCATCTTCTTGACGAAACCAAACACTAAAACTATGTGATGGCTCAGTTAGAACTTGCTCCATTTCCAAAAGTACAAAAGTTGCTTGAGTGAATGGATGATCTTGTAAGAGAAGTTGGGAGTTTAAGGTAAGAGAATATGCTTTTTCTCCATTGACAAGTTTTGAGGTGTAGAAGAAGTCGGAATGAACAAGAAGGCGCATCAACTGTTGTAGAGATTGAGCCTTGTTTGGATGGATTGAAAGGGAGTTAGCTAGTTCATCAATGGTAATGGGTTTGCCATGTTTTTGAATAGCATCAGGAATGCTTAGTTGAATTGCACACTTTAAGGCCATGGAATTTAGGAAAAAGAAAGTATGGTTCCATATATGTGTAAGTGCATCTAGTAGCTGTAGCTCTTTTGAGTGTTCATTGGAAATAGTGTTGGCAGCCATTTTTTGCTCTATTAATGCTACAGTCTACACCCTCTAGTGTAAGACATGTTGTACATATATATATATAGAAAAATCTACTCCGTTATAAGGCCCATATTAGCTGTCATGTTTGGGGAATGAAAATAAATAAGGGAACATCATTTGTTATGTTGTTTCCCACCTATTATATTATTGAAATGAAGTTTTATGGATCTTTTAATGCTTTTGTTGATTATTATTGGAAACTTGACAACTAGTATTTTGGGAAATCTAAAAAAGGAAAATATGACAACAAAATTGGGGTGGTGGAGGATTATATACGGTTGGATCTGAGGACAATGTTGATCCACATGTATTTAAAAAAGGCTATCAACCAAATAAGTAGTTAGGTTTAACCGCCTCCTAAACTATTTGAGTTTAGCTTGTAATTTTCATGAGCCGAACATCGATAAGTTCAACTTGAGATACTCGTAAATAGGCTCGGAATAATTTTTAGCATATTATTGGTAACATAGTTAACTACTTAATTGGATGTTAATAGTAAAATTATTCAATATTGAGTACCGGTATTAGCCGGTAGGGAACTCTTAATAATAGGGAAGATAACAGTTATAAAATTCTAACAAAGTTTTCAAACTCAAATTGGGTTTTAACATAAGTTAAACTTGCAAAATAACCTCGAGACTTGGCTTAAAAATCTAAAATAATTTGAATTTCAAAAAATAATAACACCACTATACATTAAGGCCCTGTTCTTTTGGACTTATTTTCAGTTTTTTATTATTAATATTTTATTATTATTATTATTATTATTATTATTATTATTATTATTATCATCATCATTATCATTCAGTTTAGTTTAATTCAGTTTGTTTCAGTTCAGTTTAATTTTTCATAGTTCAGGGAATAAGTGGACAGAAATAGGGTATGTCATGGCAAAATTGGGCAACAACCCCTACTTACGGAGACGGAGTATTCAAGAAACAAAGCGCTCATTCATTGATTCTTGTGTAATCAACTAGTCATGCATAATATACAGTATTCACCCTCCAAAGCCAATTCTAATCTTGTAAGCACCGCTCTTTAGGTAATTACCTTGCACTTTTTTGTAGGTAAGATAAACATTCCTTACAAGTGGTGGTGGGGGGAAATTTGAGAATCCCACTTTAAAGTTTGTAAGGGACAAGAAACAAAGTCCTATTACAAAGTTGGAAGAAAGGCCTCAAACCAATTAGACTAACCTTAATTCTTATTTACCTTATAATTAGCATCCTACATGTAAAACCGCTCGAAATTAGCAAAACACACAAGTACTGCTACACAACAACCCCATGTGACCTGATGACCCACCCAATGCCCATACGGGGCATAGCCACTTATTCCATCAACCTCGCTTTAAACGTGTTCTATTAGCCTATTAGGAAACATATGGTTATCATGTCAATGGTTTATTTCAGTTCTTCCTGCTATTGATTTGCCAATAGATACGAAATTTTTACTTATTAAAACAAACAAACAAAATGACAGATCACTTATTGTTTCTTGTCCCTTTCATGAGTGGCCATTGACAGATCACTTAGTACACCAATCATAACAAACAAACAAAATGACAGATCACTTAGTACACCAATCATAACGTTGAATTTGAGTGGCCATTGAGATTCCAAAGCTAAAATATCAAGAATTAAACCTTTCATGATAGTGGAGCCTCGAGGTTGTCTCGTGTCTCGACTCTCGACCACTTATTGTTGAAGGAAATCCTTAAATGGTCGTTTCTTAGGGGGTAAAAGAAAATTGAATTTAAAACTTGAATTGTTACCCTATATATTGTTGATATTAACTTAAATGGACTCTACAAGACAAGAACTTAAGATTCACCCCGGTTGGTAATTGATATTGACTTTATATAGTGAGATCTATAGAGATATAGTGAACTTATATACAATATAATAAGTTTTATAGAGATATAGTGAACTTATATACAATATAGTGGATTTTATCAATGGAAAACATATAGCAAAATTATATGCAATATAGTGGAGGATTTACTTTAAATGTTTTAACATACAGGAAGATGTAAGTTGTGTAGTATATATCGTGACACGTGCTTTAACACATAGAATGATGTAACTTCGCGGATATCATGTGAGTGTCGAACGATATAATGAAGCTTTACAACGATATAATGAATGTATGAATGATATAGTGGGTTGTTCAGAAATGATGCAGTTTTTGCATGATATAGTATGTTTCTGAATGATATAGTGAGTTTTTTCATGACATAATGGGTTTTTGAATAATATAGTGGATTGTTCAGAAATGATGTCATTTTTGTATGATATAGTATGTTTTGAATAGTGTAGTGAGTTTTTTTCAAAATATAGTGGGTTTCTATGATATAATGGGTTTCTGAATCATATAGTGGATTGTCAAGAAATGATACGTGCTTTTGGCCTGGTGCACACTAATGTTAACGTGAATCGGGTCCACGTGAGTCAAATTGTATATTGCTGAAGTAAAAATATTTCCTACTTTAATTTGCATCAAAGTGTAAAATCATTCACAGCGTACCGTCCACATAGGACGGTACTGCGAAAAAAAAGTATTGTCTCAAAACAAAACCGCTAAGTGAATTAGCGGTTAACTTTGAGAGAAAAACCGCTACTCCCATTAGCGGTTTAATCAATTTAAATGAAAACCTGCTTCTCAAATCATTCAAGTAAACTAAATGTAAGAACAAATCAGTAATACTTCATAGCTCGTTTGGGAGGATATGTGTAGTAATTACATGTTGTGTTGCTAAGTCGAGGGTTCATTATGCATTGATTTCAAAGGGAACAAGAAAAATTCCTTATTGCTCTTCCCAAGATTCGAACACACATTGCATACAAAAACAAATAATGTCCTCACCATCTCTGCTCTTACTTGCAAGTAAACCGCTATTCCAAGCATTAGTAGTTAATCTAAATTGTAATATTCCGAAACTTTAAACATGTTTAATTACGTAATTAAGAAGGTTAATTTGAGGCTTAAATAATAATTAGTTAATTAAGTATACTTATGAACCTAAGTCATTAAAATGAAACTAAAATTGATTAAGTGTGAGATTAACAATAAGTACTTGTACAAATTAGAGAGTTGCAAGTTAGAACAAATAAGTAAAATAATAATAAAAAAGGGAAAAATTAGCCCAAACACCTAACTATACGCACACCCAACACCACCAACAATGACTAAGTAGCTTCAAACACCACCAACTACTGGGGTGCGTAGTCTGCACTACCAACTACAAGGGGTGCGAAGGCAACCGTACCATAAAAACCCACCGTCTTCGTAACATTTTAGGTATCCGGCCTCATTTATGGTACGGAATGCACCCCACCCCATAGGTGGTGTTTAATACTTGCGTCGTAGTTGGTGGTGTTGGGTGCGCTAGGCTATAGTCAGGGTGTTAATTTTCGCTTATAAAAAAAAAAGGGAAAAGAATTCCCCCAAAAACCCACGGCACCCCCCTCCCTCTCCCACTGTTTTCTTCTTCCTCTCCTCTCTTCTTGGAGATGTCCCTTAAACCATTGATGCCCAAAAACACCTTGCTGCCCAAGGACCCAACTCACCACTCATCTCCTCTTCTTCTCTGAATTTGTCCCCTTGAATTCGGCTATAAATAGCCATGAAAATTCAGTCTCGAAACCAGAATAAAAATCAGAAAAAAAATCAACAAAACTTCTTCCTTTGCTGTTTCACTGCTCGGCGCCACCACAAAGCCGCCGGAAAACCACCTACGTACCCTCGCCGGTGCACCGCCAGAACCGCAGCCCCCCCAGAGCCGCGTTTCTCCTCGCCGCCGTCCGCCGCCCCAGTCTTGCTGCCCAGATCGCCGGAAGTCGCCTCGCCGGAGCTTCTTTCCTCTCCTCTGCTGTCGTTCATCACTGCTCAAATTGAGCAGAGGTATAATACGTACCTCTACTCAATTTTCTGATTTCTAGTTTATTACTTTGAGCCCAAAATACCCATTGTTAGTTAGTTTGATATTTGGGCCTAAAAACTAATTCACTTAGTTAAGTGTTGGGGTGATTTTATGTTGTGAACTAAATTAATTTGATTAGCTTAGTTTAACTCCACCAATGCATAGATCTCACTTGATATTTAAATTTAGTTAGGTTAAATTAATTATTCACTTAGTTTAATATGAATTTTATAAATAAGTGGTAATATAGAATGGTTGAGCTTGTGTATATATTGTTATGACTAATTAGTTAATGGATTAATTAATATGTAAGTTTTTAGATTTTACGATAATATTGAGGTTATAAGTATTATAATTTCAGATAGCGAAAATAATGTAGATAATCGTTCTAGCTAAGTAATAATCACGCTTAAATTTATTTATGAAGTAAACGAGTGATTTGATAGCTTAATAAATTGTTAATCATTAGCCTAAAAGTGGTGAATCATGTTAAGAGTGGAAATATAATGTTGTTATAATAAAATATATTCATTTAGTACCAAGTACATGTAGTTGGTATAATTAGAACATGAAAATCCTTATTTGCAAGTCATTAAACATAAATTAGAAGTCACCATTAATTTATTAAAGCCACCTAAATATATGACTCTTATGTTTAAAAGACGTAATAATAATAACATGAATTGTAAGTCAAAATTAATGTTTATGCTCGCCTAAGTATGACACCTAATGAAATGATATTTTAGAAAAGTCGTCTTAGTTAAATAGTAACCAATTCCGTTATTCAATTCTTAATTAGATTAAAGGAAGGAATATTACAAGCCTCCCCCGGCTATCAAGTTGTTAAGCAGGAATTCAGGTAACGTCTACTACTAACACCCGCATTCCCCTTCGAAGTACGTTTTATGATCATGTTGATATTACGTTTTATATATTTGGATTGCGGGAAATGAAATGTTTTATGATGATTATGATGATATAAAGTTATAAGATGATGATGATGATGATGTTATGGATGAAATGAAAGAATATAATGATTCATGATGATTATGATATGCTTAAAAGAAATGAAACATGATAAATTCAAGTGAAAGACGGTTCTTGGCAGTATTCTGTTATCCTGGGTTGTGCACGTACCTCCCGGTCGGTTAACCACCTCCCGTTTAGTGAGGGCTAATGTCCTCGGGTGGCACCGCGCACTTCTATATTCTGGGCATTAACGCCACCTCCCGTTTAGTGAGGGCTATGTTCCTTGGGTGACTGCCTCCCGTTTACGATGTTACTATGTTCTGGGGAGACGTCCCTTCTGTTGTACTAGCCAAGTTACCAAATAATATGAACTATGATGATGAACATGATAAAGAAGATAATGTAATATGATATGTTTAGTTTGTGAAATAGTTTTACTTATTCTATCCTCTCTATTTATAAATAAAATGAGTTGAAATGGATTTACGATGTTAGAGTAGTATGTTACTGAGCCTCGGCTCACGACGTTTTGTTTTATGTTTTAGGTACTGATGATGATAACGGGATGGCGTAGCAGTGAGAAGTATATAATATCTAGACTTATGTAGACTCTTATGATTTTAATTTAAGTTAATGTCAGACTTTGTTTGGTAACTAAGTTTTATTAATGACTAATGTTGGATAATTGTTATATTTCCATGTTATAATATGTTTAAGTGTATGAAATTATGTTGCCTTGTATTTTCCTAATGGAAAGTACGGCAGTAACGCGCCGACTATCTAGGTTCCGCTGCTAATAATTGATTAATTAACTTAATAACGTTGATTAGAAGTCGGGGCGTTACAGGTTGGTATCAGAGCCAAGGTTTTCGGTATCTCAAGTAAAATCCTAAAGGTTTTACATAAATTAGTAAATAAAGTTTAAGTAAGTTTGTAAAATGAGAGTCATCACCATAAGTTACATGTTAACTTTCAAGGCTTATAATATGTAAATAAAGCTACCATAATATGAATAATAACATGTGTAGTTAAATAAGTGAGTAAAAATGAAAATGAGTGTGAGTGTTAGGATCGGGGAAGGGAATTTTTCTATATGATTTTTACGATGATATTTATGCCTCGTTTAACATGTTATGAACATGAAATATGTGATGTTTTAGAACATGGCAACAAGTGAAAGTGGACCTACTAATGTAGGAAACGGAAATCATGGGTCTGAAGTCACACTTGAAGAAATGAGGGCAAGGCTAGATACCCTGCGAAGTGACCCTGTTTTCGAAGAAACACCTGTAAATGCTAACAGAAATCAGGTGGACATAATGAAGTTGATGATGGAATTCATGCAAGTAAACCGGCAAAGGGCCAAGACAGAGCAGGAAGAATGCTCAAACATGTTCAAAAGGTTTTCTGCTCATAAGCCACCAACTTATGATGGAAAACCTGACCCCACAGAGTTCGAGGAATGGTTAAACGGCATAGAGAAACTCTTTGATGCCACCCAGTGCCCAGATAAGTGGAAAGTTAACTTTGTTGTGTTCTACTTAAAGGGGCACTGTGGTGGAAGACTGCTAAAGAAATGCAGAATCAGCCTGGGTTTGGATGGGAAGGCCTAAAGGAGACTATGAGGAACTAGTTTTACCCCCAGTCTCTACAGCTCTAGATGAAATCTGAGTTCATCCATCTGAGGCAAAGGGGTATGTCAGTTCTGGAATATGCTGTCAAATTCAATGAGTTAGCTCGATTTGCTCCTGGTCTGGTGTCTACTGATCATCAAAGGATGAACCGGTTTGAAGGAGGTCTGAATCTAGATCTTCAAGAAAGGCTTGCTGCAAGCATGAGTAAGTCTTATCAAGAGTTATATGACCGGGCTATAAATGTTGAAAGGAAAGTGAAGCTGCGGAAGGAAGTGTATGATGGCGGAAAAAGAAAAGGGAAATCTCATGATGGCAGCTCCAGCAACAACTTCAACAAGAGGTCGAACACGGGATACTCGGGAAATAATCAAAGGCAAATTCCTCAATGCAACAATTGCGGAAGACAAGGCCACATGGAGAATGAATGTCGTAAGGGAAGTGATCAGTGTTATCGGTGTGGTAAAACAGGTCATGTGATTAAGAATTGTCCGACTCCAGATTGGCGAAGTGGGAATGTCATTAACCGTGGTCAAAGAAACGGTCAGAACTCTGGATATGGTGGAAAGGCAAGCAATGCAAATAGAAACCCTCCACGTGGACCCCCACAAGTTGGAAGAGTGTTTATGATGCAGCGTGAAGAAGCAGAAGCAGACTGTCATTACCGGTACTTTCCCTGTCAACTCTGTTCTTGCTTATGTTCTTTTCGATTCTAGAGCTTCTCATTCGTTTATATCTGCTGCATTTTCTAGAAGTTTGAATGCAAAACCATGCTCTGAATTCTCTGCCATGTCCGTCCCAAAAGGTGAATCCATCTTATGTGATGTCATGTATAGAAACTGTCCTATCTTTATAGGAGGCTGTGAATTTCAAGTAGACCTAGTTCAATTTGAATTGACCGACTTTGATGTGATATTGGGAATGAATTGGTTGTCTAAGTATAAAGCCGACATAAATTGCCTTAACCATGAAATGACCCTCAGAAAACCAGATGGGTGTATGGTTTCTTATCGAAGAAGAAAAGTCAAACCCAAACCTGAAATTATCTCAACCTTGAAAGCCTTCAAATTACTTTCAAAGGGTCATCATGGATACTTATGTAATGTGGTAGACCTAACCAAACCTGAACCCTCCTTGTCCGACATTCCCATTGTTTGTGAGTACCCTGATGTATTCCCTGAAGAGATACATGGCATGCCTCCAGAAAGAGAGATAGATTTCAGCATTGACCTTGTTCCGGGATCTGCTCCTATTTCCAAGGCACCTCATCGAATGGCACCTGCTGAGTTACAAAAATTGAAAAAGTAACTCGATGAATTACTCGAGAAGGGTTATATTCGACCTAGTGTATCACCATGGGGTGCACCAGTGCTATTTTGTGAAAAAGAAAGATGGAAGCATGAGATTGTGTATTGATTATCGGGAGTTGAACAAGATCACTATCAAGAATAAATATCCAACTGCCTCGCATTGATGATCTTTTTGACCAGCTTCGAGGTGCAACCATCTTCTCCAAGATTGATTTGAGATCTGGATATCATCAACTTCGCATTAAGCCTGAAGATATTTCAAAAACTGCTTTCAGGACGCGATATGGTCATTATGAATTTACAGTAATGTCCTTTGGGTTAACCAATGCCCCTGCTGTTTTCATGGATCTGATGAACCGAGTATTTAAATCATACCTTGATAAGTTTGTGGTGGTATTCATTGATGATATCTTGGTGTTTTCAAGAAACTCAAGCGAGCATGAAGAACATTTGAGAAAGGTGTTGGAAGTGTTGAGAGAAAAGAAGTTGTATGCAAAGTTAAAGAAATGTGAATTCTGGTTGAAATAAGTTGCCTTTCTAGGGCACATCATTTCAGATACTGGAGTCTCTGTTGATCCGTAAAAGATAAAAGCTATCATGGAATGGCCTAGACCCACTAATGTCCCTGAAGTTAGGAGCTTTATGGGTTTAGCTGGATATTATAGAAGATTTGTCCAAGATTTCTCCAAGATAGCCATTCCTATAACTCGATTGGTAAAGAAGACAGTTAAGTTTGTATGGAGTGATGAATGTGAAGCAGCTTTTAAGGAGTTGAAGAAGTGTCTCACCACTACTCCTGTTCTTACTCTCCCTTCTGGTACTGGTGGATTTGTTGTGTACAGTGATGCCTCTAAGCATGGATTAGGGTGTGGCTTGATGCAGAATGATAAAGTTATAGCCTATGCTTCTCGTCAACTTAAACCCCATGAACAAAACTACCCAACCCATGACCTTGAACTAGATGTGGTTGTGTTTGCTCTCAAAATCTGGCGACACTATCTTTATGGTGTTCCGTGCAAGATCTTTACCGACCACAAAAGCCTTAAATATATTTTCACCCAAAAAAAATTGAACCTGAGGCAACGTAGATGGCTTGAACTCATAAAAGATTATGATGTTGATATCCTATATCACCCTGGCAAAGCTAATGTTGTAGCTGATGCTCTAAGCCGAAAATCCTACCTAAACACAACCTTAACCCTGCCAAAAGAAATCAAATATGATTTGAGAAAGATGGAAGTAGAGATTATGCAGCCAAAAATGGAAGCACAGTTGTATGCATTGGAGTTGAGGCCGACTTTGTTGGAAGAAATAAAAGAGGCACAAAGTGGAGACTTGGAGTTGCAAAAGATAAAGAGTGATGTGAAAAAGGGGAAATCACCGGGATTTGTGATCCAGGATGATGGCACGTTGAGATTTCAAGGTAGAATATGTGTTCCTGATAATGAAGCATTGAAAAAGAGAATTATGGAAGAAGCTCACAACAGTCCTTTCTCTGTTCACCCTAGAGGAAACAAGTTGTACAAGGATTTAAAGCAAACATTCTGGTGGAGCAATATGAAGCAAGAAGATGCAGAATTTGTGTCAAGATGTTTGACTTGTCAAAGGATAAAGATAGAACATCAGAGACCTGCAGGATTGTTGCAACCATTAGATGTTCCTGCATGGAAATGGGATTCAATTTCGATGGATTTTATTATGGGATTGCCACCATCATTTCGAGGCATGAATTCTATTTGGGTCATTGTGGATAGAATGACAAAATCCGTACATTTCTTGGCCATTAGAAATTATTGGAGCTTGGATAAGCTAGCTGAGTTATATTTGAGCACAATTGTCAGATTGCATGGAGTGCCAAATTCTATTGTGTCAGACCGTGACTCGAGATTCCAAACAAAGTTTTGGAAAGAGTTGCAAAAGGCCCTTGGCACGAGGCTGGATTTTAGCACGGCTTTTCATCCAGCAACAGATGGTCAAACAGAAAGAACCATTCAGACTCTTGAAGATATGTTGAGAGCATGTATTTTGGATTTTCAAGGAAGTTGGGAGAAATACTTGCCATTGGTGGAATTCTCTTACAACAACAACTATCAAGCTAACATCCAAATGGCACCATATGAAGCACTATACGGAAGAAGATGTAGAACACCTCTGTGTTGGAGTGACATTGATGAAGCTCGGATGGTTGGACGTGACTCGATACATGAAACAACAGAAAAAGTATGATTAATTCAAGTCAGGATGAAAGCTGCACAGAATAGACAAAAGAGCTATGCAGACCGTCGAAGGAGACCATTGGAGTTCGAAGTAGGTGATCATGTTTTCTTGAAAGTTTCACCTACTAAGGGTATTATGAGATTTGGTCAAACTGGTAAGCTAAGTCCGAGATATATTGGTCCGTATGAGATTCTTGAACGAGTCAACGAAGTAGCTTATCGCTTGGCATTGCCGACTGATTTGGATAAAGCTCACAATGTTTTCCACGTGTCAATGTTGCGGAAGTATATACCAGATCCTAGTCATGTGATTAGACACGAACCTCTGCAGCTAAGAAATGATTTGACTTATGAAGAGAAACCAATTGAGATTCTCCATCGAAACGAAAAGCAGTTTAGAAACAAAATAATTCCTATGGTTAAGATTTTATGGGCTAACCATTCGTCGTCGGAAGCCACCTGGGAAGTCGATGATCAAATGAAATCGAAATATCCGCATCTATTTGCTTGAATGACTTTGTTGCAATTATGTGAAGCAACGAATATGTGTTATCTAATGCTATGTATGTGTGTTATGTGATGCTATGTATATGTGAATATGTAATGCGGAATTCTATTAATGAAATGCATGATGTATTGCACTTGGCTATGCCTTTTAAGTTTCGAGGAAGAAACTTTTTCTAACGGGGTGAGGATGTAATATTCCGAAACTTTAAACATGTTTAATTACGTAATTAAGAAGGTTAAATTGAGGCTTAAATAATAATTAGTTAATTGAGTATACTTATGAACCTAAGTCATTAAAATGAAACTAAAATTGATTAAGTGTGAGATTAACAATAAGTACTTGTACAAATTAGAGAGTTGCAAGTTAGAAAAAATAAGTAAAATAATAATAAATAAATAAATAAATAAGAAATAGGAAAAGAATTCCCCCCCCAAAAAAAAAAACCCACGGCACCCCCTCCCTCTCCCACTGTTTTCTTCTTCCTCTCCTCTCTTCTTGGAGATGTTCCTTAAACCATTGATGCCCAAAAACACCTTGCTGCCCAAGGACCCAACTCACCACTCATCTCCTCTTCTTCTCTGAATTTGTCCCCTTCAATTTGGCTATAAATAGCCATGAAAATTCAGTCTCGAAACCAGAACAAAAATCAGAAAAAAAATAAACAAAACTTCTTCCTCTGTTGTTTCACTGCTCGGCGCCACCACAAAGCAGCCGCAAAACCACCTACGCACCCTCGCCGGTGCAGCGCTAGAACCTCAGCCCCCCCCAGAGCCGCGTTTCTCCTCGCTGCATCCCGTCGCCCAATCCTTCCTCTTTTTCTCTCGCACCCTGCTTGCCTGCGCTGCTGCCCAGCTCGCTGGAGCTCCGCCTGCTTGTGTCTCCGCCGTCCGCCGCCCCAGTCTTGCTGCCCAGATCGCCGGAAGTCGCCTCGCCGGAGCTTCTTTCCTCTCCTCTGCTGTAGTTCATCGCTGCTCAAATTGAGCAGAGGTATAATACGCACCTCTACCCAATTTTCTGATTTCTAGTTTATTACTTTGAGCCCAAAATACCCATTGTTAGTTAGTTTGATATTTGGGCCTGAAAACTAATTCACTTAGTTAAGTGTTGGGGTGATTTTATGTTGTGAACTAAATTAATTTGATTAGCTTAGTTTAACTCCGCCGATGCATAGATCTCACTTGATATTTAAATTTAGTTAGGTTAAATTAATTATTCACTTAGTTTAACATAAATTTTATAAATAAGTGGTAATATAGAATGGTTGAGCTTGTGTATATATTGTTATGACTAATTAGTTAATGGATTAATTAATATGTAAGTTTTTAGATTTTATGATAATATTAAGGTTATAAGTATTATAATTTCAGATAGCGAAAATAATGTAGATAATCGTTCTAGCTAAGTAATAATCACACTTAAATTTATTTATGAAGTAAACGAGTGATTTGATAGCTTAATAAATTGTTAATCATTAGCCTAAAATTGGTGAATCATGTTAAGAGTGGAAATATAATGTTGTTATAATAAAATATATTCATTTAGTACCAAGTACATGTAGTTGGTATAATTAGAACATGAAAATCCTTATTTGCAAGTCATTAAACATAAATTAGAAGTCAACACTAATTTATTAAAGCCACCTAAATATATGACTCTTATGTTTAAAAGACGTAATAATAATAACATGAACTGTAAGTCAAAATTAATGTTTATGCTCGCCAAAGTATGACACCTAATAAAATGATATTTTAGAAAAGTCGTCTTAGTTAAATAGTAACCAATTCCGTTATTCAATTCTTAATTAGATTAAAGGAAGGAATATTACAAGCCTCCCCCGGCTATCAAGTTGTTAAGCAGGATTTCAGGTAACGTCTACTGCTAACACCCGCATTCCCCTTCGAAGTATGTTTTATGATCATGTTAATATTACGCTTTATATATTTGGATTGCGGGAAATGAAATGTTTTATGATGATTATGATGATATAAAGTTATAAGATGATGATGATGATGATGATGTTATGGATGAAATGAAAGAATATAATGATTCATGATGATTATGATATGCTTAAAAGAAATGAAACATGATAAATTCAAGTGAAAGACGGTTCTTGGCAGTATTCCGTTATCCTGGGTCGTGCACGTACCTCCCGGCCGGTTAACCACCTCCCTTTTAGTGAGGGCTAATGTCCTCGGGTGGCACCGCGCACTTCTATATTCTGGGCATTAACGCCACCTCTCGTTTAGTGAGAGCTATGTTCCTCGGGTGACTGCCTCCCGGTTGCGATGTTACTATGTTCTGGGGAGACGTCCCTTCTGTTGTACTAGCCAAGTTACCAAATAATATGAACTATGATGATGAACATGATAAAGAAGATAATGTAATATGATATGTTTAGTTTGTGAAATAGTTTTACTTATTCTCTCCTCTCTGTTTATAAATAAAATGAGTTGAAATGGATTTACGATGTTAGAGTAGTATGTTACTGAGCCTCGGCTCACGACGTTTTGTTTTATGTTTTAGGTACTAATGATGATAACGGGATGGCGTAGCAGTGAGAAGTATATAATATCTAGACTTATGTAGACTCTTATGATTTTAATTTAAGTTAATGTCAGACTCTGTTTGGTAACTAAGTTTTATTAATGACTAATGTTGGATAATTGTTATATTTCCATGTTATAATATGTTTAAGTGTATGAAATTATGTTGCCTTGTATTTTCCTAATGGAAAGTACGGCAGTAACGCTCCGACTATCTAGGTCCCTCTGCTAATAATTGATTAATTATCTTAATAATGTTGATTAGAAGTCGGGGCGTTAAACCGCTAATTGGAATAGCGGTTTTGTCTAAAAGAAATTAAAAAAATAATTTCTCACACCCAGTGCGTACGTGGACGGTACGCTATCTTGTAATTATTTCATACTTTGAAGCAAATTGGGGAATATTTCTTGTTTTTGCAATATCTAGGGAAAAAGTTCTTAAAACTTTTTTTTTGATAATTAAAAAAATTCTTAAAACTTGATACCGCTAAAATATTTTTCAGTGAGCGAGAGGTGGTAGCTCAGTGGAGTACCACCCTGATGAGTTCAGAAGTAATACTGCAAGTGCACGGTGTCTGTTATTAGTAGAGACTTAGCAAATATGGGTCAATCCATAGGAAGAGGATTTCTATATATTAATCTTCAATTATTTAACTATTTCAAAAGAAAGATCGTTGCATGTATAATAACTAGTACTAAAGTAAACTAAATCAGATATGGATGTAAATCAAATAATTAAAACCTAGGGAATTCGTTCGGTCCACCATGCTTATACTAATTCAATCAACACAATATAATTCAACAATACTTGGATTGAAAGATGAGTAATTAGAGTCTTTTGTTAATACTACAGTCGGGTCTTAATACTCTTGGATCAACATATGCAGTACGGTCACTAACATAATCAGATCTACTAATTGTAACAAGCCTCTAATGAGTATGATCCTTCAATTCTAACTTTTAATAGCTAATTAGTAAGTCATGATATTGCGCAATCACATGAATTAAACAATGATAATAAATCAATAGAAATTACTCTAATCTCAATCCAAACATTGAAGAACTTTAAATCGTAATAAAAAAAAGGTATAAACATGGCTTCCCTCACTTGGCCTAGAAATAGACTACTCACTCATAATAATAAAGAACATAATAAACATAACAAAGTAAAAGAATTCATGAAATTAATCCAAGTAAGAAATAATACCGAATAATTAAAGAACAATGGAAGTGAAATCAACGATCTTTATAATTTTTAAAGAGTAGAGTGCATACCAAGCTAGAGAGAAATTAAGTGTTAGGGGATGGGTTAGGGTTAGGGTTAGGGTTAGGGTTAGAGGTAGGGGTTAGGATTAGGGTTAGCATTACGGGGTTTAATTTGGGTTTAAAACAGAAAATTAGGGTTAATGACTAACGACGGTTAACGCCGTTAGTCATTAAGGGTATTTGAGGGTACCACGTGAATTATTATGAAACTTAGGGGTACCCTGTGTATTTTGAAAAGTTGGAGGGTACCACGTGAATTTTTTGAAAACTTGGGGATACTTGGTGAAAAAACCGTAGTATTAATACTGATATTCGAAAACGTAAAAAACATTAATATTAATGTGAAAAATAAACATATACTTCGTACTTACAATTTATTTTTACAAAACATTGGATTGAAAATGAAGATAAGATAAGTTGGTTTATGCTTACTTTTTCTCATCAGGTTCAACTATTTTGCTTGAATAACATCTTGACTTCGACAATTATGAAATCGAAAAATAAAAAGATGAGTTATACTCTTTTTTTCTCGGAAATTTTATGAATTTTAAATTTTTTTTGTTCTTTGTAATTGTTATTGAATATTAAAGTGAAAGAAAACTTTGTATTTTTTGCTTTACAATTGTTGGAAATTTTCTTTGTTATGTTAGTTTTCTCATCGTAAGTAATCTTTTAATGGAAATCTTAAACTTTTTTTATGTTAGTTTTCTCTTTTTACAACTTTCTTTATTATGCATAATTGTAAATCAGGAAATGAATGTGAAATTTTCAATAAGTTTTTTTATGTTTTAAATCAAGGGTATATAAGTATTTTCAACTTCCCCTTGACTTATATAATAGAGATATAAAAAAATTGAATACTACAATGCTTATTTAAGAACCATATCATCTTATCACTTTTTGCTACTGCTAGAAATATTATTGGATCATTTTTTTATAAATCAACAACAAAAACTTGTACTCGATGGATCAAATACTTTCTAGTACCAACAAGAATTTTATTAAATAAAATTTATTTTCTAACATTTTATAAATATTAAATTTCCTTAATCAAAATAACATTGTTAAATAATACTTTTATAAGTATTATTTTATTACATGTTAGTGCCTATTCTGGGCACTAGCTATTAGTGATGACCATCTACATTTTGTAACTTTACTATGTCATTTTATTAGTTGGAATTACAACACTAAGTATTAAATTCTAGCCAACAAAATCCATTTTTGAACATTTACATTTGCATTTTGGAACATCTTGGTACTAGAACACTAAGCTAGTCAGTTCTACAACACTATAATATTTCCAATAATAGTTACTGCGTAATTTTTCGACATGTTCAATTACCAATATAAAATGTACATCTATAATTGAACGACTAAATCATCAGTCAACAACAACTTAACACTATAGTAATTTTCCCACAAAATTATATTTTCAGGAAAAACGATTGCCAAGTGATATCTTAATAAAGGATTACATTTTTGCTAAAACGGATTTCTAATGGATTAGTATATAATTGATCTTTTTAGGTTCAATAAAAATTACTAAATTATACATCCTGTGATACAAAATAGTCTTAACACTTTTCTTTTTTATTTGTCCCAAATTTGTTTGAACACTTTAATTTTGATATGGTCTCACCAGTCACCATTATCATATAGTTTTCTAACACCAGCCTATATTAACTCCTATTACATCTACTTTTCAATATAAAATAATACTTTATCAACTTTTATCACATCTACTTTAAAAATAAAAAAATTGATAACCACATTACAACTTATATCCTAAAGTACGTATCCGAACAAGTGCATATAATATTATTTCGACTGCATAGTATTATAGTTTTTTATTATGGAAATGCCTATAGAGATGCAAAAAAAATTAATTATTATTGATATGATAAACTTAGACTTTTCCTTCCCTTTTACCCCTTTCCATTAACAACTAGTTATTGGGCCGGGGCGGTGCCCCGGGTTATTAATATTTTCATGTCAAAAGAATAGCATCTAATGTTACATAGTTCATTGGTTAGAATTTTACTATATTAACTTGAGGTCACGTGGTCAAATCTTGTACGGATCATGTTTCTAATTTTTTTAATGTTTATTGATGACATGGAATGAAACAAGTAAAGGGACATTGCCACGTGGCGCGTAGACTCGCTTTAGAACGCTTTTTAATATATTTGTATAGATAATTTTAAGAACGAAAAAGGGAAATTAAGTACAAAATAAAAGAGACTAGTCTTAAAGAGCATTTTTCCCTATGTAATTTTAGAAATACAAAAAAAAAATCTCACTTTACATCAAAATCAAAAATAATTGCCCCCCTTACCCTTCCACATATGACTAAATATACGATTATTAAAAAAAACAGTTCCAAACAAAGACAGTGACTTTTGGTAAACCATTAAGTTAATTAGCTATTCCTCTTCGTTAATAGATAGGTATCTTCATTAATGTCATCTGTTAGAGATGTTTAGTATACACAGAACTAGAAAAAAAAACATAATATCATTCTTCTCAAAATAGAATATGACTATCGGTTTCATATAATAAAAATTGGTTAACCATTTTCTAAAAAGCATAATTTTTGACCATTTTTTTAACACGAATTGAATTGTTTAGTCTTCCTGACTTGGTTAGTTACCGAAAAGCGGATCTATACAAAATTGCAAAGGAGTAAATTAATTTTTTTTGTTTTCTTAACGAGTCTATTTCATCTTGTGTTCGTATCCTCGTCCAGAAAATCTTGGATCCGCCTCTGACCAGTGACCACCGTTCCTTATTCTCTCTCCTTCGCACACAACCTATTTCTCCATTGCTCCCTCCCCCCCTCTTTCTCCACCACACACCCAAGTGACCCAATCCACTACACACATTCTCTTAGGGGTGATAATGAGCCTGGCAAGCTCGCGAACAGTTCAGGCTCGGCTCGGTCAAAGCTCGGCTCGTTGTGACTCGGCTCGAGTTCGGGCTCGGCTCGAGACTTAAACGAGCCGAGCTGAGCTAAGCAAAGCTCGGCTCGAAAAGCTCGTGAACAGCTCGATTAATATTTTATACTAAACAAATATTTTATATAAACAAATATTTTATATTAAAAAATTATTTATATATTAAAAATTATATTAAGTATTTCTTTTAAAATATTAACTCAACTAAGGTATATACAGATTTTTCGCAAAATAAATTTCCCAAACGAGCTCGAGCCCATAACCGAACTCGAGTTCGAGCCGAGCCTGAAAACGAGCTCGAGCCTAGCCGAGTCGAGCCCATGAAAAGTTAAAAGAGCTCGAGCCGAGCTCGACTCCCCCAAGCTCGTCGAGCTCACGTGTAACGCCCCGACTTTCATACATCCTTATTAAGTTAATTAATAAAGATTAGCAGCGGAAGACTTAGCTTAGTCGGCGCGCTACCGCCGTACTTTCCACTAGGGGAAAATACAAGGCGACATTAAACATTAACTTACATGGACATTACTTAGATTTGTCACTCTTTAAAAAAAAACACTTTAATAATATATTAATATTTTCTAGAAATTTCGGCAGAATTTCCTTTGTAAATTGGACAACCCAAAGTGGGAAAATGTTTGAAAAACCTGTCACAATCAAATATTTCCAAATCCATAACTCAACGCTTTCGCGGAGTAGCAGCTAACGAGAATCAGGAGCACTATTGCTCATCCAACACTCGAAATAAAACTAAATCATTACTTATTATCTATTACAAAGTGGAACGTCCTCGCCTCGAAAAGAAACATAAAACAATCATAGCTGAGCTCTTAGTACATAACTGCTTCCATCTTGGAAAAGATGCTCCAGAACTCCAACCTGAAACTATTGTAACACTGCCACCCACCAAGTGACAGGCCACGATAGTGACAAAACAAGACATTGACAGGACACATCAAGACAACGCCGAGTACTAACCCATAAAACATTCTTAAAACATGTTTTGGTGTCTACGACTCTCACGAAATCAACATGTTCACATCGTTCATCACAACATTACCATAACATAACAACATTCACTTTATTCATAACCTTTCATGACTTATATGTTCTCACAGATATCATAGCAGAGTCGTAACATCATCATAGTTCTCTCATATCAAAGCGGAAAACATACTTTCATAACATCAAATTCACCATACTTCATAGCATTAAATTATAAAATCATCTACATAACAGATATTTCGTTTCATATCATAAGCCTCATCATTATCTTTTCATTTTACTTAATCATATTGGTAACTTGAAAGAGCATGCATTTAATAGAGGGAAGAACAACATAAATCATTTCATAACATATCATATCGGTTCATAATATCATATCATATCATATGATTCATCATTATCTTTTCATTTACTTAATCATTTTGGTAACTTGGCAAGTATAACATAAGGGACGTCTCCCAAAAGCATCATCATCATAATCATAGGGCAATAGCCACCAGGGACAATGTCCCTAACCAGAAGGTGGCATAAAGCCATGCATAGTGCGGTGCCACCAGGGACAATTGCCCCTAACCAGAAGGTGGCGTTTCCGCCATAGAACAGAATGGTACGTGCACGACCAACATAACATCGTAATACTGCCAAGAACCGTTCTTTCACTTAGCTTTATCATGTTTCGTTCCTTTACGAATCATAATCACATTACCTAATGGTAATCGTAATCATGATACGTAATCATCATCATAACGTAACCATAATTACATTACATCATCGTAATCATAATCATGGAACGTAATCACAAGCAAACATATTCATAATCACATTACCTCATGGTAATCGTAATTATGATACGTAATCATCATCATAACGTAACCATAATTACATTACATCATCGTAATCATAATCATGGAACGTAATCACAAGCAAACATATTCATAATCACATTACCTCATGGTAATCGTAATTATGATACGTAATCATCATCATAACGTAACCATAATTACATTACATCATCGTAATCATAATCATGGAACGTATCTTAAACATAACATAACCATAACTACATTACATCATCGTCATTTCATAGCATCGTATCATCATAACCATCATAAAACATTTCATTTCCCGAAATCCATATATAAAACATAATATTAATCATGACCATAACGTCTACTTTTACATAATCGGAAATTGTAAGCATATCTCATAACTTTAAATACTTTTCAGAATACATAGCAGAAGCATAGCAATGGCATAGCAGAAACATGACAAAAGCCTAGCAGTCTTTTTGTATTTTATATCATTTATGAGCCATTCACGCTTTCAGATTGTTTCATATAAGAAAGTATACTTTTGCGAAATCGGAAATTTATAAACATAACTCATCACCTTAAGTATATCAGAAATACATGACAAGTCATAACATAAACATCATGGTAATCCTTTCATACTTTCAGATAACTTACGGGGGCATAGCATAAGACCCCTGCTTATAACATCATAATTTCATACATGTCATTTCCTTGTATATAGTTTACATCTCGCCATTCATAATACATGTAAGTCACATGTATGTAGGGACATCGATAACGTCGACTATTAACTTTCCTTATCTTATAGTCATCATCTTATCTCAAAATATAAGTTATCCCTACCAAATCTCAATTAACAAAGACAAACCCGGAAAGCCATCCTATATTTGGTGTAACATCCATGACGATCAGAAGTCTGGTGTTAGAAATTAATTAAGGATACTTAATCGACTTAGGCTTAGTTATACTCTGAATTGACATATGGTACATATGTATATCATTGGAGTATCCGTAAATATCGCGATCATTTCAGTGGATCATAACTCACTTTATTAATTCGGGGTCTAATATACTTTAGTGACCATTACCCATAAATTTACTCAACCTTGTTCATTAATTTACGACCATTCTATAGCATTAGTAACCTCTAGTTTCATTCGAATCTCGTCAGTTGGCTCTGTTAATAATAGATCTGTTTTAAGACTTTTAGTAAATACTTAGTCTCAATGCATCCTGTATATTTCTTAAATGGAATCAACCAATTAACACCTTCATATAATCATTCAACACACTCAACATCAATTTAGAATTTCAGTACACCAACAAACCATAAATTCATCATCCTCAACAACATCACATAACTAATATTCACCATCCACAATTGAATCATAAATTTTCATCCAAGAATTTGAACCATAAAAATAAGAGCAAAGGAAGGAGTAAGAGGTTAGTACCTCTGCTCACTTGGAGCAGGGACGAAACAAAACAGGGGAGGGAGACGGAGCTCCGGCAGCGGCGGAGAGCATCGGCGAGGCTGGCGGCAGACGAGGGAGGGTGGCTGTCGATAATCACAGCAGCCCAACAACGACAACATAGCAGCAACACAACACCGCCAACAGCAACAAAACAACAACAACTCGAGCAGCAGCAGCGACCAACAACAACGAGCAGCAGCAAGGCGGGCAGCGTCGCGGCGGCGAACAAGGCCAGCAGCAGCGACAGGGGGTGGCGGCGAGCACCGCCTCGAAGCAGCAGCAGCAGCGAACGGAGGAGAGAGAACAGAGAGAAGAGGGAGGAAGGAGGAGAGAGAAGATTTGGGGTTTGGGGTTTTTCCACCGGGATAGAGAAAGAAATAAATGGGGAGTTGGGGTTTGGGTGTCCTCGAGGAACACGAGGGTGTGAGAGAAATTTGGTTTCTCATTTGGGCAAATACTATTCAATTAATTGTACACGAAATCTAAAATATATTTATTGTAGAAAATAACTTGGCCATGGTCATTTTGAAAAATTTAGAATGCAATTAAGCTAATAAGCGTAATTAGTAAATAATAAAATGAGATAAAAATTCGGGGTATTACATCCTACCACCCTTATAAAAAGTTTCGTCCTCGAAACTTGCAATAAGTTAATCGAGAAAACAAAAATCAAATTCGTTTAGACAAAACCCATATCTCAAGCTTTCATGACTTCGTTAGATATCCAGCCTCCATTCCGCCATCAACTTTTGTATCTCTACTTCAACTCGACTCGCGAAATCGAGGAGCAAAGAAAACAAAAGGGGCAAACTTGTTGGCAATGAACTCCAACTAACTCATTTATTGAGATCTCGTTTGAAATTCAGTTGGTTTCTCAAATCATATAAGTTTTATAAATATATACTTTGAATAAATACATATCATAGACAAATACAAGTCAATGCACGATACATCACACATAAACTAGTAATTAACATAGAAAATCACATGCGCCACATCTTTACATAAACAGATTCACATTGCACACGCAAAAGCGCAAACTCTCAAACGGCTTGGTTCATTTATACCTAACTTTTTAGCCAACCCATTAAACATATTTAGAACCTTTACGCCATGATATGGAGATCATAGCGTACCTGAATCTAACCTTAGCTCTGATACCACTCTGTAACGCCCCGACTTTCATACATCCTTATTAAGTTAATTAATAAAGATTAGCAGCGGAAGACTTAGCTTAGTCGGCGCGCTACCGCCGTACTTTCCACTAGGGGAAAATACAAGGCGACATTAAACATTAACTTACATGGACATTACTTAGATTTGTCACTCTTTAAAAAAAAAACACTTTAATAATATATTAATATTTTGTAAATTGGACAACCCAAAGTGGGAAAATGTTTGAAAAACCTGTCACAATCAAATATTTCCAAGGATAAACTTCTTATAAGCTGTCTTACTTCCTTTGAGCTCCATAAACCAACGTCCGAAACCACAATATAAATAACAAAAAGAATCAGAACCCACTCACGGATCTTTATATTCGAAAAATAGTCTAACTTACTCCTCCTAATATAATCCCATTCACCGATCTCACTTCATTGCTATTCTTTGAACGTCAACTAATTAATATGAATCCCATAGGCTAGCTCCAATTACTCCAACAATAATAACAATAACTATTCTAAATTTAATCTCAACTACTACTGCAAATAATCTCACAAGTGAACTTAGTGAAATCTGATTTTCATTTTGCAAATCAAGGAAGAAGGTGAGGAGATCAGTCCAAATAAAGCATCAATCGAACTAAATGGGTTTGAATCTTAAACTCATAACGATGAACTTTATAGAGAAGAATAAGAGGTAATTATACCTCTGCTCAACTTGAGCAGGGACGAAGCAAGGCACGAGAGGGGAGCTGAGCTCCGGTGAGGGCAGTGGTGCAGGTGAAGGAGCATCGACATGTCTGGCGGTGGCGGCGACAACCACGACGGCCCAACAACGACAACACAACAGCAACACGGCGAGAACAACAACAGCACACAAAGAGAGAACGCGAGCTGCAGTTGAGCTCCGGCGAGCCTGGGGAACGCCGGCGATAATGGACAGCAGCAGCTCGACGCCAGCGGCAGGATTCCGACGGCCGTTCGTCGGGTCCCGGTGCAACAACAAGGTAGAGGCAGCAGCAAAGGAGAAGAGAAAGAGAGATGTGGAGAGGTGAGGGTTTGATGAGGTTGGGGTTTCTCACGAGGAAGAAGAAAGGAGTTTTGGGGTTTCTTTGGGTGTGAAATGATGAGAGAGAAAAATAAGGGGGTTTGGTTTTCTTTTGAGTGAAATGACGAGACAGAGATAGAGTGAGATGGGTTTTCTTTCTACCAATTTTAACCGAAAAAGGTGTTAGAAGAGTAGACTAATTGTATTTCTCATTTTGGCCACATACAACTCAATTAATTACACATAAAACCCAAAATGTATTTATTTTAGAAAATAATTTAACTATGATCATTTCAGAAACATTTAGGACGCAATTAAGCTAATAAACATAATTAATAGCTAATAAAACGATATTAAAGTTCGGGGTATTACATCACGAGCCGAGCCGGGCCCATGAAAAGTTAAACGAGCTCGAGCCGAGCCCAGTGCTGTTCTGGCTAAGCTCTTTCGATAAGCACCCCTACATTCTCTGCAACCACTATAGCTCAGCTCATCACTCCTCACCATCTCGCTACTCCTTTTTAGGCCGTAATTAAGTTCTTAACTTCTACTCCCTCTGTTTCCTTTTAATCTACATATTTTCCTTTTTGGTCTGTTTCTTTTTAATCTACACACTGTTACTTTTTCTATATTTCGTAACATGTCTCATTTACTTTCTCCTCTTTTATCACATATGTCATCCACTTTTTAATATTTTAACCCACTTTTTAGTTTCTCTCTCCACCTTTTCAGTTTCCCTCTCATACTTTTGTACTTCCTCCTTGATTCAGTGAGTTAACTAAACAGAAATGGAGGGAGTATAAATGATTTTGTAAGTGTAGGGTCCAAAATATGCTTGTTGTTCGACATTGGGAAGGTAGATTGTATGACTTAATTTTTAGACTCATAATTCATGTTGAATTAATTATGTTTAGCTGTTAATTTGTTAGGAATTAGGAATAGGAAAATGTTTGAGCGACCCTCTGCCAACCCTCTTAGACACATAGAACAAAATATTAATATATAAGCAATAAATTGAAGAGAGAAATGTAATAAAATTAATATCTTAACGTATAATTGACAAAATGAAGATTCAATGTTAAGAGGGTTGACAATCCTTTTGGTCACCAAATCACTCCCCGAGGGAATATATGTTAAATTATTAGCTATTGTAAGAAATTGGGAATTCTAAGTTTTTAAGTTAGGAAAATCATGCTTAATTTCAACAAAAAAAAAACAAATTGCTAATTGTCACTAAGCAAACATAATTGGCAATTAGCAGTACTACTTATTTTGACCACTAATTTTACTTCTTATTTTTTTTAATTTCTATGTTTTCTAGCCTAGTTGTTTCTTTCCCCATTCAAAAAAAAGTAAGTGGCCCTGTTTGGCAATGAGCGGATAGCTGTTAGCTATCAGCTGATTGTATTAGCTGATAGCTGATTGTATTAGCTTATTTGACTAGCTGATTGTATTAGTTATTTGTATAAAAGTATTTGGTAAGTAGCTAATAGATGATTGTTACATAATTGTGTAAAATGACCAATTAAGACATGTGCATAATCTATTATTATACCTTTTATTGTTTATTAATGTAATTTTCAACAACTTTAGGACATAAATTTAATTGGCACACTCATTCCCATACCTCTAATGTCAAAAAGCTCATCCCCTTAACTTTTTTTTAAAAAAGTTTTTTGAGCCAAATCAGCTAATTGGAACCTCTCTTTACCAAACACTCAAATTAGAGGATTGACTAATCAAATACTTAAATAGGAGTTCAAACCTCTAATTTTGCCCCAAACCCCTATTTACCAAACAAGTACAAGTCTAGTATGAAAATTTCTTGTTTTATTAGCATTATTTATATGCACGCGATGTGTGCGAAAATATATAAAAATCTTTTGATATATATTTTTTTCTTTAAAAAAAACAAAAATTAGAAAAGTTGTAAGTGCAATTCTCAATTCGCTATATTTATTTAGGGTTTAATGGTAAAATATGATAGACATCAAGTCCTTACCTAGTTACCTCTTCGATGAAAAAGCCAGGTAATTTAATGAAATAATCTAATTATTCGGATCGGATTCCCGATCTGATAAATTATACTTCCTCCGTTCCATAATAAGTGAAACACTTACTATTTTAGAACGTTTCAAAATAAGTGAAACATACCTTAAATGGAAAAAAGAAAGTGACAAAATGACAAGAGTACCCATCACAAACTTATGTGGTTTGTTTTTCTCTCTCCTCCTTTTGATAATGAAAAGGGTATTTTATGACTTTTTGACTTTTGAAAGTGATGTTTATTAAATCTTGTGCCCAATCCCTATGTTTCACTTATTAAGTTATTATGGAACGGAGGAAGTATAAATAGCCGGATCGGGTTGGGTCATAGGCCGATTAATGGGGTAAGCGATTACTCCGACTACCCGTAAATTTAAAAATCTAGATGTTTGGCAGATTTCTGGCTCAGTGCTAAATACTAGTATCATTTGTTTTCATTCTCTTCCCCAAACTCTCTTTCCTCTAAAGTCTAAACTCATCTATCTTCTTCTTCTCATCTTCTGCAGATCTTTGTACTTCTCTCTCCTCCACTTACCAACAAGTACACCGCCATAGAACGTCAGTAACCATTTCCACAGATTCACCACACCAGCGCACCTCACCCCTTCCATACTTCATCTTCTTCTTCTTTTGGTTCTAATTTACATCTCTCTCTAACTTCATCCATTTCAGTTTTCCATCTAAAAATTTGACAAATAACATTTTCCATTCGAATTTTCATATACCGAATGTGCCGAGCAGATAAGAAGACTGAGAGAAAGACATTAAAAAATTTCAAGGCAAGTTAACCTTCTCTTGGCGACACCAGAAACTTGGATATTCCGAAATTTTGAAGGTATGTTTAGAACCAATTTTACTGAATTTTAAAGATTTGAAATGTGTACCTTACATATTTTTTTTATTAAGAATTCAGAATTGATTTGTTGATTTATTCATTCTTATTCTTTTCACTGGTGACTTTGGGGGTTGAGTAAATGGGTAATTTGTAATCACAATTATAACTTATGGTTCCAAACTATTTGCTTTGAGCAATTATTTTCTGGGTTTTCTTTTGTAAAGGTAGCAGAAGTTTGTAGAGAATTTTAAGTTGCTTTAAGTTTTCATGATGATGGGAGTGTGATTGTTTGGTAGTTGATGAAATGCTATCATTATGCTGCAACTGTATACCTTTTGTATACTTATATATGTGGTCCTTTTGTTTCATTACTCAGTTCATTCTTTGGTGATGCCACTGGTGATTCTCCAGCCGAGTTCGGTGACGCCGGTAATAGGAGGTACCCTTTTACCTTTCTTTATGTTACCTGAATTGGGTTACTCTTGTCGGATACGGGTACATATCCAAGTGTTCGACTCGACTTCTATTATAAATTTCCATCTTTTGGTTTAATAACAATTTTAAGTGTCCACAACTCCACACTGGTGGAGTGTTGAGAATCTGATTTGCGTACTTTGAGCTGAAAGGAAGAGTTTAAGTAAAGTGCTTTCCTTTCACCATCTCATCCTTGGATAAGGAGATTGTTATCTACTTGTGCATGAATCAAAGTTTCTTAAATGCAGTTGCTACCTTCTTTGTTAATGTTGGCGAAAGGTGCAGCCCATTGTTTGTTGGATATTTTCCATTTTATGTAGATCTTTCATTCCATCTTTTGGTCCTTACAGGGACTTCATCTCATCAACAAGCATACTGCATGCATTCAAGCTATCTTAATGAACGTGGCTTGGTTCTTCGTCATAATTTACCCAGTGTTTCCTACAGCAGACAATCAGAGTTTGTGAAGTCCAATGTCTTCTCTGATCTTGGCTTTGTTAACCATTTGAAGGTATGATGGATCTGAGACTTTTGATGCTTTATGTGTTATGGTTTAGGTACACAATTGAAGCTGCAATCTCTCTGTCCCTCCTTGCTTCACTCCACGAATCCTTTCTACCTGTATCACCTAGTTATCATTTACCTGGCCCTAATAAAGGGAAACATTTAGCTGAACTGCGAGTTGTAGTGGAAAATCCGGCATGTCAAACAACTTAATCAATGACGAGGCCTCTTTTCCTTAGCTTTGTAATTCACTTGAAATTATGACCTCGAAACATAAATCTAAGGTGAAAATTCAATGCATTGTGCTAACTAGGAACTTTTAATTCTGTGATTTGACGTGGAGCGAGAGCGGACAAAAGGGTGTTCGGCGAGTGATGCTGCCTGAATGGCGCCGTTACAACCTTGAACACTGGTGATCAATAGTTTCCCTATGTCAGAAGGCTAATGAAAGTCAGAGAAGTTTAAGGAAAATGAAACAATAAAGAAAATATGTGTAGGAGTCTGCTGCCATTCTGAATATTGGTTTTTTTTTTGTCATTGATGTGAATTTTAAGTTGTAGCCCACAAAAGCAAGTTGCTAATACCAAAAGTGTAGATGGGTGAGCTTGTTCACTGGATGAGAACATATGGCCAACATACTACTTCTTAAGTCACTATCCCTGCTGTCATTAGATCTTAAATTCCATTAGCTCCCACTATTTTTAATCTATAATATAAAAGAAGGAAATTTAAATGTTTCATATGAGTAGAAGGAAACAAAGGGAACAAAACGGAAAGGGGTAAGCTGCAGAAGCCTTTCCTAGCCCCAGGCTTCCCCTGTACTTGTCCCTTCCACTTCTTATTAAACAAAGTTTACAAGTCTTTCATGTGCATTGAAACTGATGAATGAAAGCAATGAGAAAGTGAAGACATTAGAAGAAGTTAGAATGATAAAGGGGAAAGACATATGGAAGAGGAGATTTGAGAGAAGACGAACCAATAAGGGAGAAGAGGAATCATAGTAATAAAATTCAAACCATCCTGAGTCAGATCTAATGCCAGAACATTTGGTTCCCAATCTAAAAGATTTTACTGATTGCTTTCTTTATAAATTACGGTCCTAGAAGAACATGAGACTTTTTTTTTTTGTGTGAAATGGTCATTATATGGATTTTATGTTAATCTTTCTCTGTAGTCTCTGTAATTACTAAGTATGATTTGTGATATGTTTTTACTTAAAATTTATCCTATGTAGTTAGTTTGTTTGGATTTCTGGACTAATTATGAGGGGTTATCTTATTGTAGGTTTGTGGCAATCTATCCAAACTTCTATTGAAATATAGAATTGTGCTGCAAACTTCAAGCCAGAATTCTTCTTTGGTCATTAAGAATGATATTCCCCAAAATGCTGATTTACCTAAATATTACTCAAAGAAGGAAAAGAAGCCTTTTCCAATACCTATAATAGAGCTGAGGCGAGCAGCCAGAGAAAGATTAAAGAATAGCAGAGGCCAGCCTAGGAGGCCTGTGCCACCACCAAAGAATGGATTGCTGATTAAGAGCCTAATACCAGTTGCTTATGATGTCCTGAATGCAAGGATTCTATTGATAAACAATCTGAGGAAGCTTTTGAAAGTTGTGACTGTCCATGCATGCAAGTAATATTTCTTTTAAAATCTTATTCAATTCTTTGCCAGTAATAATATTTACCCGCATTTACAGTGCTAAATTCTAGCTAGTGATTTCACTCTGGTATGCGTTTGGACTGTAAGACTGTCACTGTATACCTTTCATTACCTAGCTTGTGGCATGCAAATTTTAGAAAGAATTTCCATCATTTGTCTTTACCTATTAGTTTGGGTACTCCAAAGATTCAACTCCTCGCTTTCTTAACATTTGCAAGAGTCAAATTTGATATCATGATGGTTGAATGACTACCATCTGTTCACTGTTGCATACACTTGCATCATTCATTCTGGAAAACAATTGTGATGTTCATCAATCTAGATTGTCCTTGTTATATTTAGCAATTCTGGTACCCAATTTATTGCAAATGTCAATGCTTAAACCTTAGCGTTTTGTTCTATTTGATGTCTTTGTGCTATAGTTGTGTAGAAACATACTTCTATAAGGCAATAAAAAGTCAAAGTTTTCTTAATATGGATATCTCTAAAATCTGCACCAGTTAACTAGGCTCTATTGAAATATTGTTGGTGCGCCTATAGCTGAGATAAAGCTGAACATAAAATAATGGATCTACCTTTGTCACTCCTCATCACAAGGAGACTTGCAAAGAAGAAAGGAACATATTAGGAAATCCTATCTTTTCTGATTAATGTTTTTGTATTGACTTTCATATTTAGTTATCTTTTGGTTGTGTAGATGCTGCAATGAGATCCATGTTGGGCCTGTTGGGCACCCCTTCAAGTCTTGTAGGGGTGCAGGAGCATCAAGTCGGCATGGTCTTCACGACTGGGGAAGTGCTGTGGTGGAAGATATTTTGGTCCCCGTGGATGCTTACCATCTGTATGACCGTCTCAGGAAGCGTATTGCTCATGATGAAAGATTTTCAATACCACGTATACCTGCTGTCGTAGAACTTTGCATCCAAGCTGGAGTCAATCTTCCAGAATACCCAGCCAAAAGGCGAAGAAAGGCCATTATTCGTCTTGGAAAAAATGAATTTATTGATGCAGATGAAAGTGATCTGCCAGATCCTGAACCTCAAAGTCCCAGAGTTCCAATATTATCTGAAATACCTGAATCAGAAATAGTACCCCCATCTAGTGCAGAGGAAATTGTCTTGCTTGCCGAAGAAACTCTCCTAGCATGGGAAAGGATGAGAAAAGGAGCCAATAAGTTGATGAAAATGTATCCAGTTAGAGTGTGTGGGTATTGCCCTGAGGTGCACGTGGGCTCTTCAGGGCACAAGGCCCAAAACTGTGGAGCCCACAAGCACCAACAACGGAATGGACAGCATGGCTGGCAGAGGGCAGTTCTTGATGACCTGATTCCACCCAGATATGTGTGGCATGTCCCTGACATTAATGGTCCTCCAATGAAGCGAGAACTTCGAAGCTTTTATGGTCAGGCACCTATAGTGGTGGAATTGTGTGTGCAAGCTGGGGCTGAAGTTCCTGACCAATATAAGCCAACTATGAGATTGGATATAGGAATTCCAGTAAGTATTGAGGAAGCTGAAAAGGTGGTTTGAATTCATAGCACTCTGCAGTCTGCACTGTTAATGCTTATGGAATTGCTCAAAACTAAGCATATTGAATCTGTGCACTATCCCTATAATTATCTTACTGGAATTAAACAGAGTTAACTGCCTACCAAGTAATTGTATTTCAAGGGGGTGACTTATTTATATACCACAGTAGTCTAACTCAATGTAACTGTGTAATGAACTTGCAGGAGTCTTGTTTTGTACATGGAGCCTTGTAATTGCTGTACTTGGATATACTGACAAAAATTAGCAACTCTTTCTAGAATTATGAAATATTCATTTCCTGAGCTATCAATAACAGTTGGAAGAGACTGGCCACCCTTTTTCTTGTACCATTCAGGTTATCGACTGATCTCTTCTACAGTTTCACAGCTTTGCCTCTTGTACTCTTGATTTCTCGTATGCGATACAATACAGAATACACTCCATTGCTCGCTTATGCGATGTGCTGCTCGTGTCGATTGTGATATCAAGTGTTAACCCAACCCCACTATAGCTAAGACCAAACTGAAATTATTTCTGGGGGAAATTCTATCTTCATCCTGGCAAGTCGCGAGACTTGATTGTCCTAACACAATGCATGGAGTCAATGACTTCTTTATTTTCAAAAGATATTTCGTCTTTTATGTTTTAGTCATAATCACATCATGCAAGACCTTATTCACCTGTCACTAATGTATCCTCATCGATTCTGCTTTCGACAACTTTTTCCCATTTCTTCCTTGATGATTTCTCAGTAGCAAATTCCAGGTTGTTTTTCCATCTGATTATTACTCTTATTTTGTTGGGTTAGTGATAAGGAGTCACCTCATATAAAGGGGCAAATTATCCTCTAAATGGATGGTTATTTGTTCATGAGATTGATCAACCTTGTGGACATTTTCGTCCTTCGAGGATCCGTCCTTACACCCAGACTTCCCATCTTTTTTGCAACAAAAATAATTTCGTCATTTTCAATTTGAGGCTTCTCCTGTTGAGGGGACTTTTTCGTATGGCTTCCATGGAGAAGCATGTACCATTCTAAAATCTTCACGGGATCAAACGCCTTATTCATAACCCCTTTCTCTATGGCCCAACAGAAGGGTATTAAGGTTGTACTTCACTTCCTTGTTTATAGTTTCTCATTAGGCGTTTTCGTTATGAGTAGGTTGTTTTCTTTTTTTAGTAAGTGTGGTAATTCTGCAAATAATTAGAGGAAGTTGTTTATCTTGCGTTGTTGATGTTGTGATTTGTGGTTGGTTATGGCAATCAAAAGATGATTGTCACTTGGGTAAGGGATGGTGGTTCAATTCTGCAATCGTAGAATATGTAGGTTTCTTGGAGTCTTTGATGAAGGATAAGTTGCATCCAAAGACTGAAACCTTTTCTGATGGGTATAGTCGATTTCCCGCCTTAAACTCTAGGAGTAGATCTTTCAAAGATAATAGGGTAGGCTACCTTGATTTTGAGCTTGATGAATTCTTAAAATTGAGGGTGAATAGGGAAAAGGGGTCTAAAGTGAGAGATCAAAATGGTCCTTACTTAGGACTCCGAAAAATGGAAGTTGAAAGTGGGGATTCAAAGGTTAGGAATCCCCCGGGCATTTTATCCAAAGAATGCGAGCGTGACCGAGGAAAGGGGAAAGGTTTTCATGGTTTGGACGTTTGTTCTCCGATTTTTTAAATCGGAGGTATATTGGAGAGCTAGTAGTACTTAGTTCTCTTTTTAGATTGGCATTGGTCTGGAAGACCTCTGCCTTTGAAAAATCAAATCTGAAGACGGCACCCCGGTTGAACCTGGTGGTTTACAGCGTGTCCGCTCAAATATGGTTCTCATATCAAACTGGGAACCATGAAATACTCTCTCTGGAGAGTAATGAGTCACCAAGGAACGTGACTTTTCGAAGAATCATGAGTCAATAATTCCAAATGACAAAAGGTTGTTGGGATTGCTCATGTGGTGAGATGCAAATCTCGCCTTTGGTTGTTTGTTATCCAAATTGTGAACGAAATTTGCTCCTCCCACCACTTCCAGCAGGTAAAATATACCCCGTTACTGCATATTGCCTTTATCCAAGAAGCTACAATGGCTCCTCATTTTTCGCTGCAGTCCAGCTATTGTCAATCCTATTCAGCAGAGTTATGATTCAATTACCGAACAACGCGATCCTCTATATCCAGCAGAATCTCAATAGTGTCACTTGTTTTTTTAACTTAGTTTGGTTTGTAAGAGCAAGTAAAGCTCAATTTAGTGTTCTTATGTTTTTGTTGTTTAGCCTTAGTTTGTATAACGTATTTTAATTATTGCAAATTTTCTCGATGTCAAAAAAAAAAAAAACAGACCGCAAACGAAGCTCAAAAGATTTAAATTTTTGGTACCTTATGTTCACCTTCTCTTTTTGTCCCTCCTTTCCATATGTTTCAAGGGTTATCTAATATCCTACTTAATTCTCAATATTATCACTCTCCCGTTGTGTTCAAATGATCTGTTGGAATGAAAGATTCCAGGTTGCCGATATTATTTTCGCATTGTTAATGTTGTTGTGACTAGGGCTGGCAATCAGGTCGGGTTGGGTCATTTTCAGGTCAACCTGATTTATATTTCAGGTCACTTACCCCTGACCCAAACCCGACCTTATTCTAATTTCAGGTCGAAAACCGTAACCTGAACCCGGCCTTATATGTTTCGGGTTGACCCGAAACCAACCCAAAATGACCTGAAATAAAAACCTAAATATACAATGATCAAAACGCTGCCAACTTCATTCAACATGTTCAAGTTTCAACATTCAACATTCAACATTCAAAGCCATAAATTGGCCACCAACTTCAAATTACAAAACATAAATTCAAGATTTAACTATTTCTTGCAAAACTTAAAATAAAATAGTTCAGTTCATTGAAAATTGAAATCTTCAGCTTTGACTATTTCCTATGGCAGCCTCAGCATGTGGACTTTGAGCAGCACTTTCAGGTGGACTTGGAGTTGGAGTATCATCAACTTTGAGAGCCATGACTCTCCCACATAGATCTTCCATTTGAGGATTTATTTTTGCTACATTAAGATGCATAAAATAGAAGTATCATCATTATCCAGCATAATATAATTAACCCACACATCAGATTGCAACCTTCTTGGCCTCTTCTTGCCTGAGGTAGAATCAGTAGTTGCTTTCTTCTTCTTCTCTGACTTGCCATTACTGAGATCAGAATCTGAATCATCTCCAACTTCAATCGGTCGCTCACATTTAGAATCAGCCATCTAATAAGAATATAAGATTAAACATCTCAAATAAATCAAAACGTCCAAAAAAAACAAGTACAATAAAATTTAAAACAAGCGAAATAAATGTCAAAAATGAATCGCAAGAAAATAAACAAAAAAATAACAATCAACATCATAAAAACGAACATTCTTCCTTCCATCATTTCAAGTATAGTAACCATCAAATCAAAATTAATAAGAATAATAATGATGATAATAAACATCTCAAATAAATCAAAAGCTTCTGAAAACGAGTATAATAAATCAAAAGCTTCCATCATTATAATAAATGAATCGCAAGAACGAAATGAAAGAGAAACGAAGAAATTTGAAAGAGAAACGAAATGAAAAAATAAGAACGAAATGAAATGAAAGAATAAGAACGAAATGTATACCGATTTCAGCACCAATGCCTTGTAAACCAGAGACGAAAAAAAACAACAAAAGAAGAAATTTGACAAAAAGAAAACATAAATAGAGAAAACTCAGAGAAGATTTAGAAGAACTTACAAGTTACGAGTTGAATAGTTGATGAAAACTCGAAGAATTTCGCACAAATTTGCAGGCCGTAGAGAGTTTCGCACACCTTGAAGAATTTTCAATTTTGTACCAGATGGAATTTCGCACTCTAGGGTTTTGAGTTGAGGTGTGAGAAAAGAAAACTGAGAGAGGAAAACGGCTGAGTGAAGTGAGGGTGTGAGTGTACAGTGTAGGGTTTAGAAATCTTTTTTAAATCGGGCTTGGCACTTGGCAGTTGGCCCAATATAAGTAACGTTAGTAACCCAAGTGGCCAAGTACCCAACATAATAATGTAATATAGTTATTTTTAAATCAGGTCATTTCGGGTTATTTTCAGGTTGAAAAACTCAACCTGAACCTAACCCATTATATTTTCAGGTCGGGTTGGGTCGACCCATTTTTTTTTCGGGTCGAAAATCTCAACCCAAACCCGGAATTTTCAGGTCAGTTTCAGGTCGGGTTATCAGGTTGGGTCAGTTTTTGCCAGCCCTAGTTGTGACCCTTTGTGGGTTAAGTATTTAACTCGAATCTAGAAAGAAAATATATCACAAAGGGAAAATACATCTTTCCATCTCCAATTAAACAAAGTAAATGGAGAACAAATTTTTGTCCAAGGCCCAAAACTTCATTCCACACTTCGGAATCCATATGACGTTCATGGTTTTACTTTTACAGATGCATTGGCATTGAAACACTACTACCCACAATTTCCTACTTTCGCTGTTATGCAGAAAGTAGTTTTTCGTCGGTCTCAATCGTCCACTCAACCTTATCATTTTTAAGCCCTTCCCACCTCAAAGAATAAATTCTCATTAAAACAAACCTAGTCAGAAACTAGGTGAAAAGCCCTGAAACTAAAATTCTAAAGGGAAAGAATTCTCTAAATTTCATATTTGGACACAAGGCCATATAATTTATGAGGTAAGCTAAGCTTGGTCTAGTGGTAAGGAAAGAACCTTATAACCTTAAGGTTGGGGGTTCGATCCCCATTAGGGGCACTTTGAGATAGGGTTTTCCCTTACCATCCTCCCCACTCTTAAAGTGTCTGCCCGCAAACCCAGGCGGGGTTAACCTGCGAGAGCTTCCGGTCTGGCAGGGCCCTTCATCTTACCATGGGCCCCCTAGCGGGGGCCTAAAAAAATATATATATATATATATATAATTTATAAAATATTTTTTTAATCTTATGTAATACTCCCTCCGGTCTTTATTAGTTTACCCCTATTCCTTTTAAGGGTGTCCCTTATTAGTTTACCCCTTTCTTTTTTTGCTATTTTTGGAATGGGCCCACTAACTTTCCATCACACATACATTCAACTTTAGTATAAATTAATATTTTCTCTCTCTTAGTATGCCCCACAATACTATTCCTCCTAAAACTCTGTGCAAAAGAAAGGGGTAAGCTAATAAAGACCGGAGGGAGTATAAAAAAAAAATTTAAGGATGTTCGCAGAAAGACAGAAAAGCTATAAGATCCATTATCATAATCAGGCCGGTGTAAAAAATATTGTCAAGTTCAGAAATATTATTAGTCTTAACTACAACTCTGTTTGAATTTTTTTTTTTTTTTGAGGAGAAATAGGGAAATTATTTTAATAAAACGCCATACGGCATCTAAAAGACTACAACAATAACAACCCTTACATAAGAGATAATCTAAAACATTAATCTGAAGATCTTCATCCAGTTTACTAATATAAACGCTTCGGAACCGCTTCTGTGATATGGTACTCTTCCAACTAGGGGTGTTCGCGGTTTGGGTTGGTGCTGTTTGGGATGTAACCCAACCCAAACCGCAAATATACGGTTTGACATTTTCCCAACCCAAACCGCACCGCACTTTTGCCCAAACCAACCCAAATTGAACCGCGCGAAACGGTTTCGTGTGGTTTGGTTTGCGGTTTAACCATTTTTTTCCTCCGCGATAATAATTTTGTAATCTAAGAGTAAATTTTTTTTTTTGATCAATATAAAGAGTCCAAATAAATATGAAGTTGACTTCATAATTAAACATAAATAATAATTTATCAAAAGTTTCCAAGTTCTTTACCTCAAACTTCTTTTTTCAGTTGTATAACTTGTATGCCACCTTGTCAATTGTATTTAGAACAAAATCAAAATAGATAAAAAATTTAAAAAAAACAAATCATATAATATTACGGTTTATGGTGCGGTTTCAGTTTACAAAAATAAAAACCCAACCCAAACCGCAAACCGCGGTTTGCTTGAAATCATAACCCAAATTTTGAAACCGCAAACCAACACATACCACGAAAAAATGGTTTGGGTTGCGGTTTGGTGCGGTCCAGACCGCAGTCACCGCACTCTAAACAGCCCTACTTCCAACCATACTGAAAATTCGATGAGTTAACATCTTTCCTGCCTGGAGGCGGAGCCATAGTAAGAACCTTTTCCCACAACTTCAAACCTCCGAGCTTCGCGAACTGGAGATACTAAACAGCAACAAAATAAACTTATAATCCCTACAAGAAAGGGGACTGCAACTCCTAGAAAACTAACACAACCAGAGGCGTTCTTATTCAACAAGACAAGAAAACGAAAAGATTGCACCCCACACAACACATCTTCGCCAAAACAGAGACCGTAAATTTGCCAAACCCATAACTCTGTTGAAATTTAAACAACCAGAGTTTCAATAGTTAAGACGTCGCAAAGTGTGAAAGCGATTTTCAACACCAAGAATAGGCCATGTAGGGGAATCCCAGTACAGGGTTAAAGTTTGTTTATAATATCAGCACTAAGCATATAGTAAATTAAAATTAGATCATGATCGAACATTATCTACTGAAAAAGATAACCATGAGATATTCTAATGCACCGTTACCATTTCATAGCCAGAAATTATCATCGGAAACACAAGATGCCAGGTTCGAAATACAAAGTTTCCACAATACATGAGCACAATGCACAAGCAACAAAATGAAAAAGGGGTCCTTCAACAGCCACAATCAAGCATCTTTAGATGAAACCCGATCTTAGTACTCGCCTTCATCATCACCTTCATCATCCTCGGCACCCTCAGCACCAACCTCCTCGTAATCCTTCTCAAGAGCAGCAAGATCCTCACGAGCCTCTGAGAACTCACCTTCCTCCATACCCTCACCCACATACCAGTGAACAAAGGCCCTCTTGGCGTACATGAGATCAAACTTGTGGTCAATCCTGGAGAACACCTCAGCAACACTGGTGGAGTTGGAGATCATGCAAACAGCCCTCTGGACCTTGGCAAGATCACCACCAGGAACAACACTGGGTGGCTGGTAGTTGATACCACACTTGAACCCAGTTGGGCACCAGTCAACAAACTGAATGGTACGCTTGGTCTTAATGGTGGCCACAGCAGCATTAACATCCTTGGGAACCACATCACCACGGTACATCAGACAACAAGCCATGTATTTTCCGTGACGTGGGTCACACTTTGCCATCATGGAAGAGGGCTCAAAAGCACTGGTGGTGATCTCAGCAACAGAGAGTTGCTCATGGTAAGCCTTCTCAGCAGAGATGACAGGGGCATAGGAGGAAAGCATGAAGTGGATCCTGGGGTATGGAACAAGGTTGGTCTGGAACTCATTGACATCCACATTCAAGGCACCATCAAACCTCAAAGAAGCAGTCAAGGATGAGATCACCTGAAAATTGGAAAAGGAGAAAGTCAATAAATAAAAGGATTTGATTATCTTTCATAATATGTGCTGTAAGTTCAGAGACTTGTAATAATCACCTGAGAGATCAGACGGTTGAGGTTGGTGTAAGTGGGACGCTCAATGTCAAGTGAGCGCCTGCAGATGTCATAGATGGCCTCATTGTCAAGGAGAACAGCAACATCAGTGTGCTCCAAGAGAGAGTGGGTTGAGAGAACACTGTTGTAGGGCTCAACAACAGAGGTTGAGATTTGGGGAGATGGGTAGATGGTGAAACCCAGCTTGGATTTCTTTCCATAATCAACAGAGAGACGCTCCAAGAGGAGAGATCCAAGACCAGAACCAGTTCCTCCACCAACAGCATTGAACACGAGGAACCCTTGGAGACCAGTGCAGTTGTCAGCAAGCTTGCGGATGCGGTCCAAGCAGAGATCAACAATCTCCTTGCCAACTGAAATTCGACAAATTGATAAGATTCATTACTCACAGAAACAAAAACAGCAAAACAAGGAGTCAAGGACACAGATAACAGCTGCAATACTTACTGGTATAATGACCACGGGCGAAGTTGTTGGCAGCATCCTCCTTGCCGCTGATGAGCTGCTCTGGGTGAAACAGCTGGCGGTAAGTCCCAGTCCTCACTTCATCAATAACAGTGGGCTCAAGATCAACAAAGACAGCACGAGGAACATGCTTGCCAGCACCAGTTTCACTGAAAAAGGTGTTGAAGGCATCATCTCCTCCTCCTACAGTTGTGTCACTTGGCATCTGGCCATCAGCCTGTCAACACAAAATGGGTAAAAAATATTAGATTCAACTAAGATACTAACTAGACAAAGACCAGACATGTCACTTTTTTGACGAATTTCAAACAATGCCACTAGAATATCAAAGAAGCAAAGCGAAATTGTTTCAATACAGCTTTCAATCAGAGTCATATCGCATCGAGAACCTATAAACTCAACAAAATGGAATAATTTTCATGCCGTGAAACATCATGGGAAGAGCTTAATATAAAATTATAGGTCTATAACGATGGATAATAAATCATAGACAGCTTCCAATAGCGTGAGAGTGAAGCTTAAGCAAAAATAAGACAGGATCCACCTATCATCAATACATTAAGAAAGTAGAGGAATCAACGAATTTGTAAGTTGTAACTCAAATGTACTGGGGAAGAAGTATAAACACAACATTAATCATATTATGAAATTAAAAACTGTTATGAAGTTTAATTTATACCAAAAAACTTGAAATCTTTATTTCAGATCATCCACAAGTCACATTTTAATAATATACACACTGAAGATCAACATATATAAATCATCAATATTAACCGTCAAAAAATCTTACCAAAAATAACAAAAATAATACAAACATTTATGTCGGTTGAATGAAATCAGAGATTCTCCATATGAGACTACAAACATTTACATGAATCATAAAATCATGTAAAATAGATCACCGTCCTTGAATCAAACTAAACAATAACAAAAATGTATTGACAATCCAAATCTACAAGACTTTCACAAAATCATTCCACATCCTCGTAACTTTCATCAAATTCATTAGAAATGCTCTCATTTTAAGAACTTCAATTAGATCCTACAGTTTATATAAAACATCTACACACAAACTTCAACATATAACAAATCAAAACTTTTGAAAAACATCATTTTGAAACGTAAATCATTAGATCTGGCATTAACAATGTCAGATCTAGCAATTAAAAGATCTAGCAATTAAAATTAATCAATCAAAATGTAAAAACCTAAACCACAAACGAAATCATCACTCAAACCATAATATATCACCAGATCTTGATTCAAATACTATAGATCTACATGTTCTACTAAAATGCGATATCAAAATCAACGAATTCAACCAAATTAAAACAATATAACATCAATTTTTCGGAATATAGAAAAATTAAAAATGAAAGATCGAAGGAACGAGAGATACCTGAATACCGTGCTCAAGGCAGTAAAGCTCCCAACAGGCATTTCCGACCTGGATACCAGCTTGACCGATGTGGATTGAAATGCACTCCCTCATTTTGGCTAAAGAATTTCTAGATCTGAAACGACGAAAGAATGTTGAATAGGAGAGAGAAAAAGAGCGGAAATGAAGAAGAAATCGAAGGCGTTTATGAAGACGCCTTCTTTGAAGAACAAGAGAGAGAAAGAGTAGAGCGAAGAAGAAGGGATTTTGCGTTTGTGGGAGAGGATGGGGTGATGGTGGTTCTTATACCGGAGAAATGAGGAAGTTATTTTAAAATATTTTAATTTTGAGGGTTTTCTTTTTTTAACTGTGGTTACAGGGTGGATACCAGAGAAGCGTTCGGTTTTAACCATGGTTGTTTTTGTCCCTTGTTTTGCGGGGAAGCCTTTTGCTCCAATTCAAATTTTAAAATTTGAATGTCTGGGTTGTAATTGGTGGATATTTGAGACGTTGCTGTACATGCACTCAACTTTCAAGCGGTCAAGCTTCAAGGTGAAATTACAATTGCTCTACCTCTTTGAATATGATATCTACTAGTCTTTTAAATAAATAAAAAAGTAAAATTGTATTGTTAAATCTATTAATCTCAAATAGTAAGTCTTATGTAAAACCGTTTTATTATAAAATTAGTATAAGTTCACTTCACTTTGTTCCCTAAAATGATCATTTTGTAAGTTAAAAAGGTCATTCTATAAAAATAAAGGGGTCACCCCGTGTATTAAAATGGTCATTTGCACAATAAGTGACCCCTTTAGGACAACAAGTTACACATGTCTTACCATAAATCATGGTAAGATGATCTCAAGAAAAAATATTTATATGGTTTCTCGAAAGAAAATTTGACATCATTTCTACTTTGCAAATATTAAGGGCCTATTCAGCATAAGCTTTGGAATGTTTGGTTAGGTAGTGGTATGAGTAGGGGTGTTCATAACCGGGCACCCGACTTTTCGGGTACCCGGATATGCGGGTACCCGCATATCCGGGTACTTGAAAAGGCGGTCATGGCCCGACCCGGTAATCGGGTACCCGATTTTACCGGGTCGGGTCATAGGGTACCCGGCTCATTTGTCCTTTTTTTTTTAAGCTTGCGACGAGCGTACTGCCAATTAAAGTATTAAAGCCCAAAGTCCATATGCTTCTAAGAAAATGTGGACTGCTGTGTCTTTAAAGCTCAAAACATTTACACTGCCAACAAATTATGGTTACATATGTTTATAAGAAACAGCAAATCAGAGTTGACCAAGATATTACTAGAGAATATCAAAAGTACAACTAGAGAATTGCACAAAAGAATTGTCTTCTAGTTTGAAGGTAATCACACAAAGCCATAAACATATAAAATCCAAGGCGAAACAGAAAGTGAATGGTGGGTATTCGAAAGAAAGCAAGGACTGGTGGTGTAGGGAGGACTGACGGAGTGCGAACTGCGGGTGATGTTTTAGCCTTTTAGGGTTTTTCAATTTGCAGGCAGCAGTTGGTTTCAATTTGTGCGAGTGAGGCTGCTGGACAACAAAGGTAATTTGGGCTAAAAATTTAAAAGCAGCGCTGGTTGGTCCAAAAAAATCCAAAAAATTCTGATACAACCGGGTACCGGGTACCCGCATGTATATTAGGTGCGGCCCAGTACCCGACCCGGATTTCTTGTGTTTAACGGGTCTGGTACCCGGCCCGATAAAAACCAAAAAAATAGATTTTGACCCGGTTTTTTTTTTGCCGGGTCATCGGGTTTTCGGGGCGGGTAGTTCGGGGCGGGTTTTTCTGAACACCCATAGGTATGAGTAGCTTTTAGTGTAGAAATAGTATTTTAATAGTGTTTGTCAAAAGTTACAATTTATAGCTTTGGGGGTCGTGTTTAGTGATTTTTTTTAAAATTTGTTTCTTCATTAATTGCTGTTAAAGGAGGTACAGTTACAAGATAACCTGAAGAGACCAAGTTTGGAAAAGCCAAAGCGTGCCAAAATCAAACTAACATCTCAGAAGAATAACTCAGAATCAGAACAAACTAGAAGGAAATTCCAGTTAGAGCCAAGCTAAAAATTCATCCCTTCTTGAGAACCCTTTCTTGGCAAGGGCATCCGCAACCATATTTGCTCCCCTACACTTATGAGAGATGGACTGAAGAGGAAGTTTATGCAAAGCTTCACGATTGGAGAGCCAAGCTAAAGTTTTGCTTTTTTAACCAAATACCCATGGCAAATTCGATTATTCGTCATATAACCCTATTGTTTAAAAAATTCACCATATATCCATGAGTTTTGGAAAAATGTATAGAATGCCCTTAATGACTAACGGAAGTCAACTCTTCCATTAGTCATTAAGGGAAATTTTATTAATTATCCCTTAAAGACCATAAGTAACCCCTGACTAATCCTAATTAACCCTAATTTTATTTTTTTAAAAATAATATTTTCTCTCTCCCCTTTCCTTCTCTTCCCTCCCATTTCCATTTCTCCACCCAGACCATCATCACCCAACCACTTTCTCCCTCTTTCCCCACCCTCACCCACCGAAAACCACCCTCCTTTCCGCCACACCAACTGGAAATCACCCCTCCCTTCCCCAGCCCAGAAAACTGGCGCAATTCACAAGAGAAACCAGGAAAAAAAAAGGTGGACAATTGTCACCACAATAAGTCCTACACCACCAGAAAATCGTTGAAACTAGCCCAAGGACCACCGGGAAAATCCAACTCATCAAATGTTCGAGGAGAAAGAAAGCGGAAGATGAAGGCACACTCACCAGAATTTTAAGGGACAAACAAGCAGAAAATTAAACCCAAAAGACAGAGCAAGGGTGTCGGAACTTCCGACTTCGATTTCATGGTGTTCACACGACAAAACTGAAAATTTTATCTATCTTCTCTCCTCAAATTTCCGTTGTTTCTTTATCTGGGTAAATGAACAAAACTTCATCTTTTTTTGTTTTTTTTCATTATATTGTTAATAAACCTCATCTAGGTTAGTTTTCGATCTTTATTGATTTACTTGCTTTTTGCTTGAAATGAATAATGTGGGTAAGGTAGTTCTTATATCTTTGTTAAGCATCATTTTAGTTGTGAAATTTCATTTCTATTTGTGTTTTTATTTTACTCTAAATTTGGATTCTGGATCTGTTATTCAATGATCTCATTTTTTATTTTGGGTTATGTGGTCGAATAATTTGGTGGTTTTGTTTTCTTTTTCGATTAAATAATACTATAGTGGACATTCGAATGTTTAAAGTTTGTGAACTGGAAACCATCCCTAGCCGCCATTAATGGAGAAAACGTAAAGCTTCGAGGTTGTGGTGGTTTGTGCATGGGATGGCGTTTGACGAGAGGATATAAAAAGAGAGCGAAGAAGTTCCACGAGAGGAGAAAGGAGGCCGTCTTCCATACAAGAAATAAGGGAGGGAGTGGTTATAGGGGATGGGGATGGGGATGGGGATGGGGATGGGGATGGGGATGGGGAGGGGGAGTGAATCTAGTGGGTGGGGTGGTGATCGGGTTGGTTTTCGATGACTGGCTGGTGGTAGTCTGGATGGAGTGAGAAAAGGAAATGGGAGGGAATAGAAGGAATGGGCAAGAGAAAACATTTTTTTAAAAATTAATTAGGATTGATTGTGGGATTTAAGAAATAATTAACGGAATTTTCCTTAATGACTAACGGAGTTGACTTCTGTAAGTCATTATGCTAAGGGCATTCTATATATTTTTCCAAAATTCAGGGGTATTTGGTGAATTTTCGAAACAATGGGAGTATATGGTGAATAATCGAATTTGTCAGGGGTATTTGGTGAAAAAACCGTTAAAGTTTTGTTTGAGTTTTTTACTAGTTATTTGTAAACAACTACTATGACAACTTATTTTAGTGAATATCAATATTTTATACCGCTAACTGCTACACACACCAACCATTAGTAGCTACTAGCTATTCTCACAGCTAAAAGATATCATCACTGCTATCGTTGTCGAACACCCCTTAACTAATCAGGTGTAGATGTAGGGAAATGTATACGTTGACATAACTCTTCAAGAGTAATTAATAAGATGAATACATCTTATCAACAAAGATTACTAGATTTGCACTATTCATCTATACTAATATATTAAAAGGCGTTCATAATAAAGTATATGTTGCCAACTTGCCACGTGGAACCCTCCTTTCACTAGAAACCTGCTGCAATATCACATGCTTAACAAGGACCATGTACTACAAAACTTTGTGTACTAAGATTCGAACATGCAACCAATAAGTTGTATAACAGACATTTTATCATCTCAACCAACTATTAGATGTGCTATTTACGCCAGATAAATATATATAACTTGGAACGTAAATATATATAAGAAACTAAACTGAAATAAATAGAAGCTCAAAACATAGAAGTATTATTCAAAGTAAAAAATCGGGGTGTTGCCTGAGATAACACACTAGTTTATTCTTTAATACGCAATTTTGATAAGAAAAATTATACACATCTTCTTTTGAAGGAAGTATTTTTTTTCTATTTTGTCTACTACTAGAATAGAAAATAATTTTGAAATTATTTATGCATAACAAAATGAATGGTGTAAATTGCTTCTAAAATGAATACAAAGTCTTGATTAAAAGGTTATAATGGCTACAACTTTATTATAGTCATTGTAGTCTTGTAGAATATTCTGCACCCACCAACATCACCACATATACATAATTTTATCATCAACAAAAACCGACTATGTGTTAAAGTTTACAAACAATTATTATAAAATTCAAGATCCTAGAGTTTAAGAAAATAATTTAGCAAGAGAAAGTCATTATCAGATCGATTATTGGGTATACCCAAGAGTTTTAAAGTGATAAACATATTCTTACATGATACTCACATTTTTTGATCGGATACCTAAATTGATGAAATAATCATTTTAGATATATTTTTTTCAGATCAAATATTAGATCAATTTTTAAGAATTTTTGGGTATTTATATAGTTTAACTCTGTCCCGATATTAGATCAAGTGTTATAAGAATGTAGAAACTTAATTGTTTTTTTCCTTCAATAAGTAATTTATAATTTTTTTTATTTGTTTTAGATGTTGTACTTAATAGTAGAAAATTATATTAGTTGATAATGGGAGGTGGCATTTAATCATTTGGATAAGGTTAGTGCAAATAGTATTAAGGTGATTAGTCATTTAGTTTGGATCAAATTGGGTCACATCATATGAGTTAAATGCTAATAAGTTTATTGTAGAAAATAGATCAAATTTTTTAATATCAAACAAATGCATGGACCAGATTCATTCTTAAAACTTAATGATTCACATTTATTACAGTTAAAATGGCTACGATTTTCTTACGACCATTAAAAACCTTCCACAAAGTTAACAATCATGTGGCACATAACACAATGTTTCTAGAGAGAAGGGTTCTCCCTTCTCTCTAGAAACCCTAGCCCCAAAAGTATGTAGAATTGAAACCCTAGCCGTCACCCCCTTCCCTTCCTCCTAGATCTAGCCATTTTTATGGCTTAGTTTGTCAATTCAGTCCTCCCTTCTATCTTGTCCTCAGTCGGATGTTTGTTTCTTTTAGCCCCTTTATTAACTTGTTTTGCTAACTTTCTCTATCGCCTCTTTTGACGGCGTTAAAAGTCGTTAATTTGGGCGTCGTGCGTGCTGGTGTTTGGCTCTAGCTTTTTTTTTTTGCTCTTGATTCGTGGCTTTGTAGCTGTTTGGCACTTTCGGCTGCGAATCCAAGACTATGCCTCTTTTTGTTGGTGGGAATGTCGTTGGTCTTGGGCTATTTCTTCTTCACTCGCTTCTGGCTCGGGTCAGGGGCTGCACTTCTTCATCAATTGGAGGCTGTTGTTATTGTAGATTCAAGGTATTGCAGATCCTTTTGTGAAGATTTGGAAGCTTTTTCATTTAAAGTGGTGTTTGTCTTTTCCCTCGTGATGGGTTACAAGAAGGTGTCTTTGGTTGGGCTTGGGGAGAAGGTGTTTGCCGCGGCGGAGCATCCTTTTGTATTCCTTTGTGCTCCTTTTTGTTCCTTGTGTTTATCTTAATGTTTGTTCGTTGTAACCATCCTGCGGGATGCTTTAGGTGGTGTCTTTTGTATAGACACCTCCTAGTTTTCTTTCCTGATTAAAAAAAAAACAATTTATGTGGCACACTTTCTCCTTTACCCTATAACAGCAACTCCATAGAGAACAATTTTCAACTCCAAACACTATTTTCCAATCTAAGAGTAACTCCATTAACGTCTACCACTTCTCAATAAATTGATTTTGTCTCTTCATACCACCATATGACCACTATCTCCTTCACATAATATACACATCATGGTCGATAGAATCAATTATGGTAAACAAAACACATCAACGGTGATCCTCAACCCGTGCAAAGAGGGGACCCAAAGATAATATCGTCTATTAATGGTGGACTCTTCAAATTTGTTTATTTTTTCTCGTTCGTTGTAGTTGAATCGTCAGTCTATCACCACAACATCAACCATTATAATTGGTGCTTATGGTGGTGGTGGTCGAGGAATTAGTGCTAATCTAAGGATTAAACTATTGTTAGTTCATCCTCTACTTATTTTCGGCAAGTATCATATACACTTCTTCACGTATCAAAAACCTCTTCATTTCTTTTCTTCCCTATCTTAAAATCATGACATGTAAACTTATAAAAATAATAAAATCTCAAAGAACTCCCCCTATTTTTTTTCCTTCAAGCATTAACAACCATTAGCGTAGGAAATAGAGAGGATCCCGCCTAATTATTTTTGTTGAAATTAAGGATTATATATGCCTATTTTGAAATAGGATTTCTCTTTTAAGGTATAAATCTTAATCTAGGCTTTGGTGCATAGGTCAAAAAGTTACAGAACGAGCTATCAATTTTAAGTGCAATTGACATATATTTTTTTTTGTTTCCCCAATTTTGCAAGTATATATCCTAGGAGGAATTTTACAAGATCTTGCAATTAATCACACTAAAAAGTAATAAGAATTTATGGTCAAAATTTTAGAACATTAACAAAAGACGATAAAGTGTAATTATTACAATAGAGGTACCTTTATCATAAATAATGGTTGTAGCTAATTGCTACCAAAGTGCAACTATAACCAATATACAATTCTCTAAGAAGAAAAATGGACAAAGAGTATACACTAACCACAAGAACATGAAATTTTATGCTAAGGATCACTTTGTAGTCTTTGCCAGTGCTGTATGAACCTTGAGAAGCTCAATAACTTTTCTCATAGACGGCCTATTCATCGGAAGGGTTGAAGTACAAAGGACTGCAACTTCCATTACCCTTTTTATTTCGTTGTAGTTACACGTAGTTGGATTCATCCTTGGATCAATAAGCTGGTTTGCTCCATCAAATTCAGGGGATTTTAGCAGTAGTATTTCTGTCATCCATTTTACTATGTCTTTATTCTCCCCAAAGGATGGGTCATTTGGCCTCTTTCCTGATACTAGCTCCATCAATACTACTCCAAAACTATACACATCGCTTTTTTCTGTCACTTTAAGCGTGTATGCATACTCTATAAACAAAAAATATATGTAATTTGATTAGTTATGTATAAAGAGTCAATATATTTTATAGATAATTGATATTTAAGCTAATAAAGTACTTTATAACATTAATAACACATATTTTTCATTGATATAATCCGTTAAGGAGGTGTTTTATGCATTCTAATATCATTTTATGAGTTAAAGTGATTTAGTTAGTCTAGATTCTTACTATAAAGTAGAAAAAAGGGTTTAAGTTATTTTTTCACACTTTATAACAAAAAACTTAGCTAATTATATCAATTTCAACTCCTAAAAATAAGTCTGGAACACATAAAACATATCGCAAATGATTTTTTTATTAAAGAGATAAAAATAGCAACATACTCCTAATCAAGACACTTTTAATGTGGAGACTTAAAATTATAAAGGTACAACATAAATATTCAACAACAAGAAGGACACACCATAGAAAAAAACAAGTTATTTTAAAGTTGGACCTTCACCTAACAATAAAGACTACAAGTGAACTTTGAACTCACCAGAGGTCCAAACATGCAACTAAAATCCGTCGATTCCATATTTACATTAAGCATTATAGTCATTAGTCCACTTGTTCACATGTCATGTCAAGCAGTCAAGCAAACCAAACAATTATGTGATGGCCCGCTAGTAAAGTGACAATCTTCCATACTTGGCTCATCTCAGTAGGAATACCGAGTATACTTAGAGGAGAGCCATTGGTTGATCTAATTTATGGATCATGAGGAGAGAGACATTAAAAAGGATTAAAGAAATAGGAGAGAGAAAAAAAAGGAGGAAAGAGAACAATGCTCAGATCGTTGGAACGATCTCAAACAACTTTGGCAAACATGAGATCATCGCCACATGGCGCAAGGGGAGAGGAAGAAAAAAATGGAGTGGGCCCGCTGCTGCTGCATGGCAGACATCCAACGCCCCTCATTTCTCCAATCTAACGGCTAGGATTATTTTTAATTGTTAACGTTGCAAAAATTTGCAACGGACATATTGTCAGTTAAATTTTTTTTTTTTAAAAAAAAAACACAAACAGCTATATTTTTTTTTATCTATAAATAGAGACCAATATTGAACTATTTTTACACAATTTATTTTTGAGCGCATTTTGTTATTGAAAGTCATATTTGTTTCCTTTCTTCATTTATCTACCCCACAAAAATAAATTCTCTCCTAATAAAAATTAGTTAATTACCGTATCTAATTATGTACAATATTAACGAAATTATTTTTTACTAATAGTTTTTAATCACAAACATAAAAATTATTTACATTCAATAATCATTAATTGATTCTTAAATAATCCATAATAAATAAAAAAGATGGGATGGAAAGGAGATTGAGGAGAGAGAATATATGGTGGGGTATGGTAAAGAATAAGAAAGAGAATGTGAAGATCTAAAATTATAGATCATACATTGAGGGTGAAGAGATCATTAAAATCAATTGTGGATCATAAATGAGGTGGAAGAGTGAGAAATTAATAAAGTAATTGATGATCCCAAATTTGGGATCATCCATTGGCCATGCTCTTACATTTTATCTCATCTTACAGGTATAATCAAGCTGTCTGATAACCAAAGACAGAGACCCCTTGAAAAATTTCTCCTACCAATTGAAAAAGCAAAGCATTTGATAATGAAATCATACATAACATTGGGGGACCCCATGTTTATCAATCATCAAAGCAATCCAAAAGCACAAGAAGTGTCCAATAGTGACTTTCTATTCAACCTCTCTGCAACTTTATTTGATTCAAAAATCAGAGTAATTTATTTTGTGTGATAACAAGTTCCTACCTAAAAAATACTTACATTCCAATGCCTATGTACAGCAAATCATGCTCAGCACTCCTATCATTTTAAGAAAAAATTAACTCACTTAGTGACATGAATTATGCTAAATGATGGTTTGAACTACCACACATGTTCCATTGACTGTCGTCTGTCATGTTATGAAAAATAGCACACATAATGAATTACAGCAAGGGATTCATCCAACACACTACACAGGTCAATAGTAAACTTACCAGGTGCAATGTAGCCACAAGAGCCGGCAACACGCGACATAGCCCCAATGCTGTTGCCCTTTAGCACGCCTCGAGGCTTTATTAGTAGCTTAGCAAGTCCAAAATCAGCTATCCGTGGTAGGAACTTATCGTCAAGTAATATGTTATTGGACTTCACATCCCGGTGAATGATAGCCGGGACACAATCATGGTGCAAGTAAGCCAACCCTTGTGCTGCACCCAATGCTATTGCATAACGCCGAGACCAATCTAGCAACGCACCACCCTTCTCTCCATGCAATACATCTCCTAAACTTCCATTTTCCATATACTCATACCCTAAAATCCTATAACCTTCCCCAACACAACTAAACAACAACTTCACAATATTCCCATGACGTACACTCCCTAAGGTCTCAACCTCCGACTTGAATGATAAATCCATATCGGAGTTCTTCCCCCCACTACTCCACAACTTTTTCACTGCTATAGCACTACCCGACTTAAGTATAACTCGATAAACTTGACCCGACCCACCAGACCCGATCAGATTCTCTTGTGTGAGGTGAGAGAGTATTTCTTTGCTCATTGAACCTAACTCTTTGAAAAGTAGTTACCTCATATGGAGGGCTTCTCTGTAACTCATTGTCTGTTTGGACTTTGCTTATGTAAAGTAAGAAAAGAGAGGTTAGAAGGACAAAACCTAAAACAGATAAAAATGACACCAAGTAAAATATGGGTGTAGATTTTGGACATGGTGAAAGTGGTTTAAGATCGGAGCTACATAGTTTCGGGTTACCCAACAAGCTATCAACATAATATTCGCGGTTAAAACCCAAAGGAACCCGTCCCTCAAGTTTGTTATTTGAAAGATTGAAATGATTTAGCTTCAGTTTGGTCAATTTCACCGGAATTTCACCGGAAAATGAATTACTCGATAAGTCGAGGTATGTAAGAACTGGTAAATCACCGAGTTCACTTGGAATCTTGCCGGAAAAATCATTCTTCAACAAGTTTAATTCTGTAAGTTGAACCCACGAGCTCACATTGCTAGGAAACTCGCGCGGAAAACATGTTCCCCTGCAATTCTAAATTTTGTAATCGATTCAATTCCGTTATACAATTAGGCAATTCGCCGCTGAATCGATTCTCGCTCAAATGAAGAATAGTTAATTTCTTCAAATTGCAAATTTCAGAGGGTAAATTTCCCGAGAACATGTTGCCGGAAATTTGAAGTTTTGTCAATTTTCGAGATTCAGAGATAATGGAAGGTATAGTACCTTGGAAATGATTGTTAGTAAGCTCGGCATGATCAAGTTGAGGTAAATTCCAGAACTTGCTCGGAAATTCGCCGGAAAAATTGTTGTTCTAGATTCTTACATGTTTTAGTGAACTGCAATTTCCTTAAGATTCTGGAAACTTACCAGAAAATCTATTATTGAAGACGGTTATCTGAGTGAGTTGCTTCCAATTGCACAAATTCGCAGGTAATTCACCGGAGAAATTGTTTGTCGACACATCGAATTCAGCCAAATTTGAATTCAATCCCAACTCGACCGGAATTTCGCCGGAAAAACTATTGTTGAAAAGCTTCAATTGAACGAGATTCATATTTTGCGCTAAAATTTCAGGAATCTTCCCTTGTAAATGATTGTCATTGAGATTCAGCGACTCAAGATGTAAAGCAGTTAATTTCTCCGGCAATACTCTGGTGAAATTATTTTGCGATGCGTCGAAAAGACGCATACTCTTCAAAAACCCCAAACTTTCCGGCAACTCACCGGAAAATTGATTCTCATAAAGCTCCAACTGCTGAAGATTAGTTAGATTACCAATGCAACTCGGAATCTCACCGGAGATAGAATGCTGAGCAACATCAAAATTCAACAACGACTGTAAGATACAAAAAGAATCCAGAATCTTCCCGACGAGATTCGATTGCGTAAGCCATAAAACCTGGAGCTTGAAAAGTTCATCAATGGCTGGAGGAATCTTAGAAGGTTGAAACGAGTTGTACGCGAGTTCAAGGTGAGTCAACTCGGAGTGAGTCGTGAAGAAGTGAGGAATAGCAGGACCAGTAAGAGAGTTAGCGTGAAGACGTAAGACTCTAATGGAAAGAAGGTTCTGGAAAGTTGTAGGGATTTCACCGGAGAAGTTATTAAGAGAAAGGTCTAAAGAATATAAGGAAGTGAAATCCGGGGAGAAATCTGGGAGTTTTCCGGCGAAGTTGTTGTAGAAGAGATTAAGGGAGTGAAGATGAGAGTAGAGTGAGATTGAAAAAGAAGGGATGGTTTCGTTGAAGAAGTTGGAGGAGAGAGAGAGAGAGGTTATGGAGGGTGGAAATACGACAGAAAGCGGAAGGGAAGGTTCCGTAAAGATCGAGGTTGTCGAGGTTGATGGAGATGACGGAGGAGAGAGAATCACATGTGATGCCAGTCCAGTTACAGTGGGAATGTTGGTGGTGGTTGTGGTTGTGGTTAGGGAGTTGCCAGTTGGAGAGACGGTTGAAGGGGTCGATGAGTTGGGTTTGTTTGACTCGGAGGAGAATGGTGGGGTGAGAAGTTGGAGGTGAAGATGAAGAGAGGGAGAAGAGGAAGAGAGTGGTGAGTGGGAGGAGGAGGAGATGGAGATGGAGGAGTGACATTGTGGCCTGTGGGGAGTGTTGGTTTTTTGTGAGTGAGTGTCAAGTTGTGGATTAGGATTATGGATGAATTTGAAAGAAGAGATTTTGGTGTTTTTGAATGGGAAAAAACAAGGTAAAAGCCAAAAGGAGAATGCTTCTTTTCTTTTTAGTAATTTTTTTTCATGCGTTTTTTTAAAAAAAAAATGAAAAAGTTGTAATTGTTTTTTTTTGTTAGTTGAGGGTATAGACCCTGTTCTTTTGAACTTATTCTGGCTGAACTGAACTGGACTTATCTTATTTTTGCTGAACTGAACTTATTTTTGCTGAACTGAACTTATTTTGGTTGAACTACGCTGAACTGAACTTATTTTTACTTATTTTTGCTGAGCTGAACTTATTTTGGCTAAACTGAACTTATTTTTGCTGAATTGAACTTAGTCATAGAAGAGGGTGGAAAGCAAGTCTTCCACTTTTCACTTATTTAATAGAGATGAGTCAAATACTTGCTTTTAAGGGTTTACACATTGAGGCAGATTCACATGACTATATTTTTCTTAATATATGGGTGATAATTGATAATCAAATTTTAGGAGGTTAATACTTTGATAAAAGCAAATAAGAAGTATTCTATGGGAGTCTTATGGGAAAGAGAAAGTATTAAAAATTATGAAAGCTTGTGATATATACTAATCCTGTTTCTTTTTAATAAATGCAATTTTCTTTTTGGTCTGTTTCTTTTTAATCTACATGTTGTTGTTTTTTCTATTTTTATGTCCCATCTATTTTATTCTCTTTTTCCACCCTTGTAATCCACTTTTTAATATTTTTTTAGTCTCTCTTTCTCACTTTTCTGTTTCTCTTTGTACCCTTTCAGTTTCTCTATCATACTTTTGTATTTCCTCCTTAATTCTCTCTTAAAGTGAAGTGAGTAAAGTAAAAAGAAATGGAGGAAGTATCAAAACTAAACGTCAAAACATATCTAACAATATTTTATCACAAAAATGCCGATAATTTGATCACAAAAAACAAGTGTGCACGTGGGGTGCGTTTTGGTCAACTAATATAGACTAATCCGAGCTCATTAATTTGAATTTGTTAAAATTTGTTTGTTGAATTTATTGAAACTTACCAAAATTTATTGAAATTTAATTTTTATAGAAAAAGTCAAAATTAATTGCATAAAATATTACCTTATTTGAAAATAGAAAATAATTAATTTCTTGATTCATGACAAATTTATGCATCAATTAGTGTTATTAATGTTTATTTAATATGTTCCTCTCTTTTATGGTGAAATAACATCAGAGGAAGTTTTAAACTAGGCAAAGCTAGAGTAATGAGCTTTTTAGAACATTGTCAATAGAGCTTTTTGGTAAAGGTTGCTCTAAATTTATGTGTGAAAGAGAGAAAAAAGAGGCATGATTAGTGTAGTAAAAAATGTACTATCAGTTGCTTTAAGCTGTAAATGTGAAGGGGTGAAGTTAAACGTGATTTCTGTTCACTCTCGTTTTTTGCGGGGAAAAAGGTTGAAAGTTATATTGGTGGGTAATGTGTAATATGCTGATACAGAGATAAACGTTATGTTTTTATTCATGGTTATAAGACAATTCCTTTTCTTGGTCATCTGAATGATTCTCAAAGGAAGTTTAGAAGACAATTTTTTTTATTTATTTTTATTTCCATTGTACGATAGCTTGGAGTTGAGCTAGGCTGAGCTTTTATCCACTAAAAAAGAGAATAATGTATAGTCTTGTGTGTCTAGAAGAGTAGAAGATTACTTGTTAATTGTAGACCAAGTCAAGGGAGAAGTATGTTTTTTGGGGAAAAGTTAAGGGATGATTTCAAAAGTTAAGGGAGTAGCTTTTAGTGTGAGATAATTTATTTATCTTATAAGTAATAGAGAGACTCATCACTTGCTTATAAGTAATAGAGAGATATGGAAGGTTCATAAGTCATTTTTAAGGCTAATGCTTAAGTATCTAGTATGAAAATAAGTACTCCCTCTGTCCCAGAAAGATCTGAACACTTGTTGGGACACGTATTTTAAGGTGATAAGTTGTAGTGTTGTTATCAAATGTTATTTTATTTAAAAGTAGATGTGATAGGAGTTGGTAAGGTATATTTTAGGAATGAGAAAGTTGGGTAACTTTTTATTGATAAAAGGTAGAGTGTGGGTCACAGGAGTGTAAAAAAAAAATATTAATAGGAAGACCATGTCAAAAATGAAAGTGTTCAAACTAATTTGGGACAAACCTAAAAGGAAAGTGTTCAGACTATTCTGGGACGGAGGGAATATGGTATATGTGCGATAACTACACGAGAAACAACAATCTAATAGAAATGTTTGCTTTATATGTGGATCTATGTATATGAGATAGAAGATAATTGGTTGATCTTTAGAGTTAGCAGTCGCTATGTACGATCGTATGAGTGGAGATAGAAATAAGTTTATAAAAGAATATGACACTTTAATATGATCGTTTAACAATGTATGGCTAATCCTTAGAATCAACTTGTTATGGTCAATAGGAGATAAGTTGGTATGTTGAGTAAAATACCCTGTGTGGCTGTGTTCCATATGCATCCATGTTGCCGAAATATGCACAACTTCCTAATGTCTTATGCTACCTTTAAATCGGGTGTTTCACAGCTGGTGAGTAGAACAGACTTCTACCAGTTTAATAAAAGGTTACCCGCGAGCGTGGGAAGAGGATATGAATTGGAACAAGACTACAAGAGGCGGAGGCCTCGAGCAATGAGGAATGGTATAAGTATAGCATATTATATGGCATTGGCCACTGGGTTGCTGACTGCTGTTGCTCTCAAAAAAGATTAAATGCGGCTGCTCCTTATATTGCCAACAAGCTAATTACCACAAGGCAACGCCACCGACTCACCGTGTAGCACCCGTTACTTTTTCCAGATTTTGTCAAGGCATGGAATCTTTTAGTGCTATCTATCTCTATTATATTTCGTATGTTTAATGTTATATTTCGTATGTTTAATGTTCAAATTTTGACTCTTACTTATGTCGAAGAAAATCGAGTTTTTATCTCGAAAAAAATCCAAGCACGCATCGCGTGCAAAAAATGCTAGTTACTATATACTAAAAGAGAATACATGGTTCAGTTTTCCCCCCAAAACTATCCTAGGTGGCATGACCATGTTCTTCTAATTCCTGCCCATATGATTTATCTACTAGAAATCTCCTCAAAAAAATATTGAAATAAGAAAAAGGAAAAGCTATCCTATGTGGCATTCCAATTTGAAAAAACTTGAACCCCACTTACTAAATGCTTTGTAGGACATTGAACAGAAATAATTAGGGAGAAGATAAAACCCATCATCTTCTACATATCTTGAAAAGTTGTAGGGGCCCAATAAACTAACATTACAATATGTTTAATTTTCAATGCAATTCCTGTTTGGGCTCAATTGATCAAGGCCCGATAAAAGAGCGCAGGCCTCCTGAGAAGCATGGGCGAGTGGCGATGATGGGTCCCACTTGTAAAAGTTGGCCCTAATCACCAAGACGTGAAATCCCTAAAAGGATGAAATGACCATTGCTTGAAAAGGTAGCATGCCCATTGCTACCAAAAAGGCCCATCTCGAGTAATGTTTCCCGTGCTGGAAATCCCCAACACTATAAAAACCAACTGTCTCATCAATGAACAGGTATTGAATTCTCACCTAACAAACTAGATCATCTCTCTCTAGACTTCACTTCTCTCTACCTCAATCACATCCGACTTGAGCGTCGGAGGGCGATCCCTAAACACCCCCGGGTAGTCTAACCTTGTTTTGCGGGATTCGGGCGTACGGATATCGAAGCTCGGGCGAACGTTCTTGGGGGCCCACATCAAATCTCACAACACATTACAATCCTTAATTTCTTAGCGAGAAGCTTTGGCGCGCCGTCTCGTGGGGAAAGTACAAGAAGTTACTTCGCCACCACTCAAGAAGATTCACCTTGTTGCTACTCGGCAAAATCCCTCTCGAATCACTTAGCAATGGCCCCGACCAAGAGCACACGTACCGGGCGGCCCTCGGCACAGGGTCAGAGGTCCGAAAGAGACCCCTCCCCATCTCAACAAAGGAGGACCGAGCGACCCAAAACGCCGACTGTTCAAACCCTCGATCATGAGGAAGAAGAGCAGTCCATTGAAAATGGACCGCAACCATCGAACCAGCTACAAGACGCCGACCCCCATCCCATATCCACGGCGGACATAAATTTGATAGCCGCTCCCAACGACCTTGCAAAGAAAGCCCTGAGGGATATGTTGGCTAACCTACAACGAGGGCGTTTTCTTCAACCCCCAAAGACCGGACCCTCGGTCCCTTCCCTTCGGGCGGAGAATCAAGGCCAGCCTAGCCGGCAGCGGTCAGGCCCGAGGGAGCATAGTCAGCACGATCGGCAACGATCCAGACAGGGGGAGGAAGTGTGGCATGGGTCTAAGGGAAGATCCACCTTGCGGGGTGAGGAGACGCACGTGTCAAAATCGCCAAGGGGCAACGTCGGGAATAAAACCCACGACGCTCGGCATTTCCTGAACGAGAAGCGGCTCAGTAAGGGCCTAGATGCTCGGCACATTCTTAATAAGAAAGCCGCTCAGCGAGAAGGGCGCGACGACTCCGCCCAATCGAGGCCCATTCGGATCAACAGCGGGGCGCTCAAGTTCATGGTCCCGTTCAGCCAGGACATACTTGAGGCGCCCAGCCCTGGAAAAATCAAAACGCCGTCGATCGAACCTTTCACGGGCCTGACTGACCCGGACGATCACATGGCCACATACAAAGCACAAATGAGCGTTCAAACTGGCTGCGAGGCCACTTGGTGCCGTTTCTTTCCCACGACTCTGAAAGGACTGGCCCTAAACTGGTTCCAAGAGCTTCCCGCAGGGATCATAACGGATTTCTCAGTGCTCGAGGACCTATTCCTACACCAGTTTATCGCCGGAAAGAGACAAAAGAAAACAAGTCTCCACTTAATGGGAGTCAGGCAGGAGAAAAACGAAAGCCTGGCCGACTACATCAAAAGGTTCAATGTGGAGTCATTAAAAATCTCCGATCTACAAGATGCTGTGGCGTTCGCCGCCTTAATGTCTGGCCTTCAGCCTGGTCGGCTCAGATGGTCCTTGGCTGAGAACGAAGTGAAAACCTTCTCCGAAGCAATGACTCGGGCTCAAAGATTCATCCAAGCAACAGACATATGTCGTCACTCAGACGACGGGAGCAAGAAGAGGAAGGAAGAAGGAAATCACAAGGACCAGTCAAAGCAAAGCGAAAACGTGGTGGTCGGTCGAGATAGGTTTAACGACCATGGCATCGACCCCCGATTCAACAAGAACGAAGAGAAATTTACTCGGACATCAAGGACAAGTCCATGATGAGTCGCCCACCTCCCATCAGGACATCGGTCGCCCGACGAGACAAAAGCCAATGGTGCGAATTCCACAAAGAGTGCGGTCACACCACCAAGGATTGCAGGGAACTTAAGAAATCCTTGGACAACCTAGCTGACCAGGGGAAGCTGAACCGGTACCTCAAGCACTCTAGGGAAGAAAAGGGCAAACAAAAGGTTGGTCCATCCAACAGCGGGGACACAGAGGGCTTCATCGGGGTCATAGCGGGTGGCTTCGCGTCGGGTGGCCTTACCGGCCGCTCGCGCAAGGCCCACCTCCAAAGTCTAAAGCACCAGGTACTTGATGTACATCATCCCCGACCCGACTGTCCCATCATGACATTCGGCGAGTCCAGTCGGCCCCTGCACACGCCCCACGATGACCCCTTGGTCATCGAACTCAAAGTGGCTAATGCCAGAGTCAAGCGGGTGTTGGTGGATAGTGGATCTTCAGCAGATATAATCACACTGGAGTGCCTCAGGAAACTGAAGTACAGTGAGAAGGATGTAACCCCGCTCAATCAGCCACTCATAGGCTTCGGGGGAAATTCGGTACATCCAGTCGGATCCATTAAATTGCCTGCTCGGATGGGAGAGAAAGGCAAAGGAAGAAGCCTACCGATTGACTTCCTAGTAGTGGACATCCCTCTACCATACAACATCATAATGGGAAGACCGACTCTGAACAAGGTCAAGGCAGCAATTTCGATTTACCAGCTCCTCATGCAATTTGAAACCGACGAGGGAAAGGTCGGAAAAATCCAAGGGGATCAGCAGGCAGCTAGAGAATGTTATGTGAACAGCCTGAAAAACAAGGTCGACGTCCAAGAGGACTCGAAGAAAAGAAAGCGAGAAGATGGTCAGCCCTCAAATGAGCTCGGGGTTTACCTTACTGAGAATCCCAAGCAATACGAGCGTCCTCAGCCGGCCGAGGACGACGAAGAAGTCATCATTGATGAGAAACATGGTCGGACTCTGAGAGTAGGCAAGGCCATGGACCCTCAAACAAGGAAAGAGATCATTCAAGTTCTAACAGACACGAGACGTCTTTGCCTACGAAGCTAATGAAATGCCCGGCTCGACCCTAAAGTGATGTGCCACGAGCTAAACATCAAAGAGGGGTTCAAGCCTGGTCAAACAAAAGCCGAGGCATCAAGGCCCCGAGAGGAACACTTGCGGCGATCGCCGAAGTCAAGAAATTGCTCGAGGCGGGGTTCATTGAGGAATGCCAGTACTCGGAATGGGCGGCCAACGTTGTCCTAGTCAAGAAGTCGAGTGGGGCATGGAGAATGTGCGTGGATTTTGCTGGACTCGAACAAGGCCTCGCCCAAAAGACAACCACCCTCTCGCCCAAAATCGACGAGACCGGTAGACTCAACAAGAGGACATGCTCTCCTAAGCTTCATGGATGCAAACGCGGGGTATCACCAAATCCCGATGGCGGAGCATGATCGGGTTCACACCGCCTTCGTCACCAATCAAGGGGTGTATTGCTACAAGATGATGCCCTTCGGGCTCAAGAACGCAGGGGCTACGTATCGACGAACAAGAAACAAAATATTCGGCGACCAACCGGGTCGGAATATAGAAGTATACGTTGACGACATGATCGTCAAAAGCAAGATTCGGGCGATCACCCCTCGATTTAAAAGAGACCCTCGACACCTTGAGGAAGTTCCGTATGATGTTGAACCCCAAGAAATGCGTCTTCGGAGTGAAAGGAGGGAAGTGCCTCGGATTCTCGGTGGATGAGAGGGGAATCGAAGCTAATCCCGACAAAATCAAAGCAAGAATGGAAATGAAGTCTCCGCGGAATGTAAGGGAAGTACAACGCCTAACCGGCCGCCCTCGCCTCGCCGTCATTCACGGTCGGCGAGATAAGAGCTTGTGTTTCTTCAAAGCTCTGAAAAGAAAAGAATTCGCTTGGGATGACGAAGCCGAACAGGCTTTCACCTCCCTCAAAACGCATCTACCAACACTCCCAAAATTGATATCCCCCTTGCCGGGGGAAACACTGTTCATTTATTTGGCTATTTCAGAGTACGCGCTCGCCGTTTTTGATAGCCGAAAGAGAAGAAAAACAACACCCAGGCCTACTTCATAAGCCACGCCTTTCGAGGAGCGAGAGGCCAAATACAGCGAAGTGGAAAAAATGGTTTTCGCCTTAGTAATGGCTAGTCGGAAGCTCAAACCTTACTTCCAGGCCCATCCCATTAAGGTCCTCACTAGTCAGCCGCTCAGGAAGCTTATCGAAAGCAGGAACCACTCTAGTCGGATGACCGATTGGGCGGATCAGCTAGCTGATTTTGAGTTAGAGTATGAGCCCAGAAGGGCGATCAAAGCCCAGGCCTTGGCTGATTTCATAACAGAGTGCACATCCAGGCCCCCAATCAGCAGGCAAGATAGCTGGGAGCTGCAGGTGGATGGCTCGTCTACCAGGACGGGTTGTGGAGCCGGACCGGGTCATCAAACCCCTACGGAGAAAAGATGGAATATGCCATCAAATTTGAGTTCTTAGGCTCCAACAATGAAGCCGAATACGAAGCCCCGATCCTCGGATTGGAGTTATGCATCTTGGCCGGGGCAACCGTGATTAATGCTAAATCCGACTCGCAGTTGATAGTGGGTCAGGTATCGGGCGAATACGAGGCCAAAGAAGACAACATGAGAATGTATTTGGCCAAGGCCCAGGACATAATCAAAAAGCTATCTCAGTTCAATATCACCCACATACCGCGATCCGAGAATCAGCAAGCTGACGCTTTAGCCCGAATGGCCAGTTCGGCAGAAGGGTCGGCTCCTCGTACAATCATGTGGGAAGTCCTTCGGCGGCCCAAAGATTAATGCCAAGGAACAAGCTTGACCGAACCTGGACATCTGGATGGATGGATGAGGTAGTCGGATATTTGAGGGACGGGAAGCTACCTGAGGATCACAAGGAGGCTGACCGGGTCAAGCACCGATCCGGATGGTTTCTATGGCATGAGAATCAACTCTACAAAAAGTCCTTCACCCACCCCTTGCTAAAGTGTGTCACCCCGAGGAAGGAAACTATATCCTCGGGAAATCCACCAAGGGGCTTGTGGAAGCCATCAAGGGGGAAGAACCATAGCGGGAAAAGCTCTCCGAGCCGGTACTACCGGCCTACTCTAAGAACGAGACGCTCGGGAGTTGGTGAAGAGATGCCCGTCCCGTCGATCCATTCGGACATCCCTCGAGCGCCGCCACCCCCTGACCACGATTCAAGTCTTGCCATTTGACAAGTGGGGCATGGACCTACTCGGACCATTTCCCCCAGCCTCAGGCCAAAGAAAGTTCCTGATAGTCGCCATTGACTACTTCACCAAATGGACCGAAGCCGAACCACTCTCCTCCATAACAGATAAGCAGGTTCAGGCGTTCATTTGGAGAAACATTATCACCAGATTCGGAGTCCCTCGAGTACTGATCTCCGACAATGGACGCCAATTTAATAGCGGTCCAACTCGGGAATACTGTGCCCGGTTCGGAATATGCACCAAATTCTCCGCGGTCTCAAGGCCGCAAACGAACGGACAAGCTGAGTCGGCCAATAAAATAGTACTCAAAGGGATCAAGAAATCTCTGGAAGCTGCGAAAGGGGCGTGGGTCGACGACTTACCAGGAGTTCTCCGGGTCGGCCGTAACTACTGTCAAGGAAGCCACAGGGCACTCGCCGTTTAACCTTGTGTATGGTAGCCAGGCGGTCTTACCAAGTGGAGATTGGCATCCCATCTCCCCGAATGACATTCTATGAATCCGAGAAAAACGAGGAAGAGAAGCGGTTAACTTGGACCTGCTTCCGGAAACAAGGGGCAACGCGCTGCTGAAATCCATCCGGTACAAGCAAAGAGTCACTCGGATGTTTAATCGCCGAGTGAGATCAAGGCCAATTCAGCTTGGCGACTGGGTTGTGCGGAAAGTCGAGGCCACCGGGCTCTCACACCTGAAGGGAAAGCTAGGACCTAAATGGGACGGTCCATACAGAGTAACGGAGGTTATCAAGCCCGGCACATACCGACTAGAATCTGCCGAGGGCATCCCCTTGGCCCGACCTTGGAACGCAGACAACCTTAAAAAATACTTTGTGTAAAGTTTGTTACTTGCAATAGGGGCATACATGGTAATTGTTTTATCACAAATGGGTCGACATTTTTATAGTTGGCCCTTTTTGATGTAATGACGTATAACTGGTCGGCACTTTTTGTACCATCGCGAACCTGTAAGACTTAACCAGTCAGAATAGCTGGGATTTTTCGGTAATTATCGTTGGTTAGCAGTGTGATTATTAGTCGTAATTAATTCCAGAAAAATCCAGTTGAAATAGTTGGCATTTTTCCTGGAAGTCGTAGTCGCTCGGAATTGACTAGCAAGCAACTCCGGCGGAATCAACAAAGTTAGTCGGGTAACATTGCAATCAACAAACAAGAAAATAGAGGCCAAAAGAGTATTTTTCATTAAGCGGGTCGAACATTACAGACAGAAGTCATTACAAAACAACTAAGTTCAAGGAAAGCACATCCTAAGAGCTAGGGGGAGGGGGGAGATCAGTATTGCTTTCGGCGTTCGACTCGGAGTTGTCACCAACTAACTCTTCGCCCCGACCAGTATTGTCGGTCGCCTCGGCATCATCCTCAGGATCATCAACATCGTCGCCCTCGAGGACGTTGACGTCGACCTGATCCTCTTCATCATCATCCTCATCTATGCCCCCCTCGGCCTTCAGCCGAGCCATGATTGCAGCGTTGTCGGCATCAATTGACTCCTGATAGCCCGACCAGACTTCGGCCCAAACCAGACTGGGGTGGGATTCGGTCAAGACCTTCCTCAGCCGGTCGAGGGTCTCGTCCTCACCCATTTTGTGAGCAGCACTCCCAACCTCGTTGGCATAGACCCCCGCCGCGTCGGACTTCTCCCACTCAGCGAACCACTGTTCCTCGGTCCTGATCTGGCCCTCCAACTCAACCAATTTGGCCTCAAGATCGGTCACCTTCAGCTCGGCCTCGGCCAGCTTCGCGAGGGCGTCATCCTTGGCAGTTATTGCCGAATCCCGGGCAAGAGTAAGGTCGGCTTTCTCCTTCACCCATTTTTCCCGTTCCAGGGCGAAATCCTTCTGATCTTTCTCTATGGCGTTCTCCGCATCCTCGAGCTTGGACTCGGCAATCCGCTCGCCCTCCTTGGCACGATAAACCTCGTCGAAATGTTTTTTGACTGCCTCCTTAAGAGCAGCCACCTCCTCGGCTAGGCTCACTCGGTTCTGGGTCACGTTGGCCATCCGAGCGGAAAACTGAAAATCAAAAAGCAAAGAGAGTTAGAAAATGTAAACAAGTGAAGTTATAAAATTGACTCGGCAAACAGTAGATGTACTCACATCAAGCCAAGAGCGGAACAGCTCGTTGGTCTCATTCGGACCATGACTCTTCTCTATGTACTCACGGTCGGCCGGAGTGTATATATAATCAATGGCTTTGGTCCAGCGACCGTCCTTTTCGGCCCGACTCAGAGCAGGGAATGGGACGTTCGGGGCCACTACATCTTTCGGACTGCCCCCGAGCCCTTCATAACCGGGCGACATCGGAGTATATTGAGGACTCCGGGTCGGGTTAAAATCAGAAGAGTGGAGGGAGAGCGCCCCCCCGTCAGGCTGCTGGTGAGAAGGCCCTCTCGGGCTGATTACTTCAACAGATTTGGCCCTCTTGGCCGCCATCTCCCGTTCAGCCTTCTCAGCCCTCTCCCGCTCGCCTTTTGACCGAGCAAATGACCTTCTCCGTTTGGGCCACCTTTTCGAAGACCGCTCCTTTCTCTTTTTGGTCTTCGGCTTGACAGGTCCTACAACGAGTAAAACACAGTTAGTAGAAAATAAAATGAAAAACCAAGAAACAATCGGTCGGGGCAAAATGGAAGCAGTAAAAACAGAGCATTCCCACCTTAGGAGGAGCAGGGACCTTCATGGTCTTGGCGGTAATTTCAGCTTTCAGTCGAGCGGCCCTCATCGCTGCAATGTTTTGTTTATCGGCCATGGCAGGGTCAACCTCTTCTATATACGCTCGGGCAGGTTCTGCAAAACAAAGGAGGGGAGTTCATCAAAACAGAAAAGTTAAAGCAAAAATCATCATACCGACTACCCCAAACCACCTCCTCGGCAAATTACCCTTCGGGAAGGTCGAGCTCAGACCCATAGCCGAGAGGAAGTGCTCGTCCCGGAAGAGCTTGCAGTCGGGTAGCCATTGGCCAGGCACGAATACCTCGCCACCGTCGACAATCCTCGACTCGGTCTGCATATAGCAGGCGACCGCTCCCTCCTCATCATCCAACTCCCCGACTCGGTAGTTGAAAGCGAGGATGGGCTCCTCCGAGGGCGGGACTAGGGGAATCCCCCAATCTCCACCGAAATAAACGAAGGCGAATTCCCGACGGAATCCCTTCTGAGAAGTAGGAAGATTAAGGACCGTTCGGTAACCCGATCGGATTTGAAAGCTCCACCAACCAGGCCCATTTGTAGCAGCCATAACCTCGACCAACTTGTAGAGGTGCCTCCATAGCTTAAGGGTCGGTCGGACACTCATCAAGTTGCAGAGCACCTGAAAGGCATTGATTCCGCCCCAAGAGTTTGGAGAAACTTGGCAGATGGCCAAATTATACGCGTTTAGTAACTCTTTGACGAAGTTGGTCGGCGGAAACCGAAGCCCCATCTCCATCGACTTGTAATACACGGCGACGCACCCAGGCGGTGGAGACAGAACTGTATGGTGCGCCTCTGGTCGGACAAGATAGTATGGGTCTTTGATTTGAAATCTTGTCGCTGTCCCCCTGAGGTCCTCGGTCAGGGATTTTATCACGCCGGGCTCGGGAAAGAAAGTCCCTGGCCCCCCCCTTCGGATCAAGGTCGGGATACTCCAGTTCCCGACCCGAAGTTGACACTTCTCCTGCTCCCCTCGGCATTTCAACCCTCACTACATCAGAAGACAAATACTTGTCTAAGTAACTCCGCGAAGGAGGATAGGCCAATGACACCTCCCAAGGGTAGGGAATGACACCCTCGGCTTCCTCCTCCACCGAAGAAGACGGACTCGAGAGAGCAACCGCGTCGAGCACAGCCGAGGGGTCGGGGCAGCTTATTACTGTCGACACTAGAGTTATTCCCATCCCTCTCACCTCCTCGGACATTTTATAAGGAGGTGAGACTGGAGGTGTCGACGACTCGGACGAATCTCCCATTATTTATAAACAAGGGAGTCGGCCGAGATTATTCGAAAGAAAAAGAAAGAAAGAGAAAACTTAAAAGAACAAAAGCGTACCTGGTCGGACGAAGAGGCTGGAAGAAGAGCTTGGGCAAATTGAGAGGATTTGGAGATTTTTGAGAGAGAGAGAATGAGGAAATGAGCAAATGATCCTCAAATTCTCTCTCCTCACATACATATATAGGGGTACCTCGGGGGAGGCGCAACGCAAACCCCCCCGCGTCGCTCTAATGGGCTTCTGATAAGGGCCCAACTGGACCTACTCAGTCCACTCAGTGAAAAGTCCAATAAACTGAAGCAAAAATATTTCAGACCCAAGGAAGCCGAAACGTCAAAGTCCCTCCAGCTCAGCCTAAAACAAGGGTCCCAACATCCCAACTATCAAGAGTAGCCATGTGGCATTTCAGGTCGAAACATACCTGGTCGGGCAAAATAGACGCAACTCCTTCATCCGAAATATGGAGCCCACTCGGACCAACTTGGGGCTCATTAGCCCCTCATCCGAGTGGCACCATACCCTACTCGGCCACACAGGAGCTCCCCCCCTCATCCGAGTGGCCTAGCACCCTACTCGGTCACACAGGAGCTCCCCTCTTTTGCCGAGTCGCTTCTATACTTGGTCAAGTATGGCCAAGTATCAGCTAGCACCCGCTCGGACCAGCTTGGGGCTCATTAGCCCCTCATCCGAGTGGCCTAGCACCCTACTCGGTCACACAGGAGCTCCCCTCTTTTGCCGAGTCGCTTCTATACTTGGTCAAATATGGCCAAGTATCAGCTAGCACCCGCTCGGACCAGCTTGGGGCTCATTAGCCCCTCATCCGAGTGGCCCAGCACCCTACTCGGTCACACAGGAGCTCCCCCCTTTTGCCGAGTCGCTTCTATACTTGGTCAAATATGGCCAAGTATCAGCTAGCACCCATTCGGACCAGCTTGGGGCTCATTAGCCCCTCATCCGAATGGCTCAGCACCCCATTCGGTCACACAGGAGCTCTCCTCTTTTGCCGAGTCGCTTCTATACTTGGTCAAATATGGCCAAGTATCAGCTAGTACCCATTCGGACCAGCTTGGGGCTCATTAGCCCCTCATCCGAATGGCTCAGCACCCCATTCGGTCAACAGGAGCCCTCCTCCTTTGCCGAATCGCTTCTATACGTGGTCAAATATGGCCAAGTATCAGCTAGCATCCACTCGGACCAGCTTGGGGCTCATTAGCCTCTCATCCGAGTGGCTCAGCACCCCGCTCGGCCAACAGGAGTTCCCCTCCTTTGCCGAGCCGCTTCTATACTTGGTTAAATATGGCCAAGTATCAGCGGGCCCCTCATCCAATAAGAAGGAACCGGGTCGGCAATCGTCCTTCAATAGGGAGTGACTCGGTCGGACCTGCCCCTATCCAAATAAGAAGGAACCAAGTCGGCATCCTTCCTTCAGCGGATAGTGACCCGGTCGGCCACCCCTCAACTAGCAGAGGATGACCGGGTCGGCACTCTCCCTTCACCAGGGAGTGGCCCGGTCGGCCACTCTTCATGTAGCATGCGGAGACCGGGTCGGCACTCTCCCCTCACCATGGAGTGACCCTGGCCGGCCACTCTTCACACAGTGAGGAGACCGGGGTCGGCACTCTTCCTTCACCAGGAAGTGACCCGGTCGGCCACTCTTCATGTAGCATGCGGAGACCGGGTCGGCACTCTCCCCTCACCATGGAGTGACCGGGTCGGCCACTCTTCACATAGTATGAGGAGACCGGGTCGGCATTCTCCCTTCACCAGGGAGTGACCCGGTCGGCCACTCCTCATCTGGCAGGAATGACCGAGTCGGCACTCCCCCTTCACCAGGGAATGACCCGGTCGGCCACTCGTCATTTGGCAGGAAATGACCGGGTCGGCACCCTCCTGCCACCGGGGAGTGACCCGGTCGACCTCGTCTCATTCACCAAGAGGAGACTAGGTCGGCACTTGTCATTCAACTGGAAGGGAACCCGGTCAGCATTCCCCCCCTTTTTCAGTCAGAAACAAGACAGCTGTGTATTCCGCCACAGACGGGCATCCCACCAGTCGGGCTCCCGTGATCCCCCATCTATGGCGTGGGGCTAATTATTTGGGCTCAATTGATCAGCAGCCCAATAAAGAGCCTGGAAGCCTCCTAGAGCATGGGCAGGTGGCGGCAATGGGTCCCACTTGTAAAAGTTGACCTAATCACCAGCATTGGGGAAATCCCTAAAAGGATGAAATGACCATTGCCTGAAAAGGTAGCATGCCCATTGCTACCAAAAAGGTCCATCTGAGTAATGTTTCCTGTCTGGGAAATCCCCAACACTATAAAAACCAACTGTCTCATCAATGAACAGGTATTGAATTCTCACCTAACAAACTAGAGCATCTCTCTCTAGACTTCACTTCTCTCTCTACCTCAATCACATCTGACTTGAGCGTCGGAGGGGCGATCCCGGAAACACCCCCGGGGTAGTCTAACCTTGTTTTGCAGGATTCAGGCGTACGGATATCGAAGCTCAGGCGAACGTTCTTGGGGGCCCACATCAAATCTCACAACACATTACAATCCTTAATTTCTTAGCAGAAACAATTCCCATTCATCAAGAGGGGACGTCCTTGTGTCCTGCAAAACACCCATTCCAATTCAAAAAATTTCAAGTCAGTAAATTAAAATGACTTTCAGATTTACAATAACAAAATAATTTTTTTTTATCTATCTAAATGAATAAAATAAAATTAGTTTCAAAGGAAACATTAATTTTACACCTGTTTTCAAAATAACATTTCACTAGGAGAATTATGGGATAAAATTCTACCTTTCTCAATTACATCATATTAATTAATAACTATTAAAAAGCATATATTGTACTGCATATTTCTCTCTCTATACCCCTCTATATCCCTCTCTCTTTTCCAGTAAGAAAAAAGTACGCCTTCCATTTTTTTTCCTCTCTTTCAATATTGCTATATTTCCTTACTCATATCATCTTCTACATAATATCTTGAAGAGCTTTTGAATATTTAATTTTTTTATGTTAACAGATGAACCAAGAGCATCATTTCGTTGGAGACATAACTCCTATAAAGGATTCTTGGAATATCAAAATCAGAATCATTCGCCTATGGAAAACACCAAGTTTTGCAAATCCAAATGAGGATGGGAGTATAGAAATGGTCTTTCTTGATGAAAAGGTAATATGAAAAATAAATTGCTAATCAAGTTTCTACTGTACCAAGTTAATGATATTTTTTTTTTATTATATACTATGTGTACGTGGCAATTCCTATATAACATTTTTTTTTCTTTCATACGAAGGGAGATAAAATTCAAGCAATTGTTAAGAAGTTGTTGATTAGGAGGTTTTCACATTTGCTTGCTGAAGGCCAATTCCGAGTTATCAATAACTTTGGTGTTGCACAAAACAATGGAAGATATCGCCTAACAAGTCATCCTTATAAGATCAATTTTCTTCTCAATACCAGAGTTCAAAATTGCGATGACTTGCCTATTCCATTGCATGGCATAAATTTTGCATCATTTGATGACATCATATCAAATAGGTTGGATGATAATATCTTGACAGGTAGTTTACAAAAATAACTCATAATAAGTTTATATAGCTTAACATGAATAAGTCACTCATTATGGTATATTCTATTAAATGTGTACTATGTCCTGACCAGGTAATAAATTATGTTTACTCAAATATGGTATATTCTATTAAATGTGTACTATGTCCTGACCATCATTAGTTTTTTTCCCCACCCAAGGATACATTGGGGTCCGAAGTAAGCTCAAATGACACTCAAAAAAATAAGCTGGTGCTACCAATTACAGAGAAGGTTATTGATCCATTAAACCTATAGCTTACCATTAGTTTTGATAGTATTATTATTATTTTTTTCACTAATCAATATTTCCGAATGATTGGCAGGAACCAATTTCAATTACGGGGGACAATCATTTTCTAACGGAATTGTCACCTACCTCCTCTACAAAACGAACAAATGATGTTGGATTAGATGAAGTCGAGATTGGACTATCAACTACCAAAAAGAAAAATATATGTTAAGGTTGAAAAGGATGATGAGTGATCAATGCAGCAAACTCATCATTGTGTTATGAAAGTTTTTGCCGTTGTGTTTTATCCTTCGAGAAACTTCTATTATTTCATCATCCAAAATTTGGTTTAAGAGCATTGTTTGGTATTTCTTAGGTTATAATGATGTTGGATGTTGGAAATTATTTTGGACCTTGCGAACTTATAATATATATGCTCGGTATTGAATGCCTATGTAGTATGATACGAAGTGTTATTGTTTAAACTTTCAAGTGTTATTTTCTTATAAAAAAATTTGCAACTCATGGGGAAATGTAATGTACCTGTGAGACCAAAGCTTTATATCTTCCAATATCACAAAAAATGTTGTTTTTAAGGAGGTTTTTAGAAATTTGTAATGATCTGGTAACATTATAAAATTACTACTCCATGGCAACTTTTTGCACTTATATCGTCCCTATTATATCAATTTGATCCATATGACTTTTATTTTTTTCTAACCTAATATATAAGTTCTGAATTTTTTTTGAGGGGTATATAAGTTCTGATTTAATGTATAATATTACTCTAATTTATTTATCTATAGTGTGGAACTATATATATATAGAGATTAAATTCAGTTTTATACTATGATTTATTTAATATAGCAATTACTTATGAATAATTTAGCAACTTGCTGATAACGCAACTTTTTTTCCACACCGTGCATCTATTAGCAGTAATCCACAAAAGTGAGTTCAATTAAAAACCAAAACCTCACCCAAACCTAGAATAGGTGAAACCCCCAATTTATAGATTTATGTATGCATGCAAATTGCAATTGATCTAAAGTTCATATCTAATACCGTCACTAGAAAGTTGAAGTACTTTACCTTTTCACTTCAATTGTGAGCAATAATGGAAAAAGCTTTGTTAAATAAGAGATGTTCTTCAATATATGTCTTCTTAGTTCTATACTCCTTTGATGTTTCCCCTTTCTCTTACCCAAGGGAAGAACTCTATGATTTCCATAAATAATTTCTCCCTCTTTTCGCCTTCTTTTCGCAAGATTTAGAGAAACATAGTGGAGGAGCTAAAAATAAGAAAAAATTCAACTTCTCCTTACTAAATATGCAATCAATTAGAACAGAAAATTAATGGCTTTTGCTTTTGGAAAGAAAGGATGAGCAGGGGAAATTTATTTCTTTTGCTTTTGGAAAGAAAGGAACACTTCTACTCCTATTTCTTTCTGCTACTTACTTTCTACTTTCTAGGCCATTTGTAAGTTGTAATGTAATGACAAATGATGATTAGTGATGTCCAATTTTATTTCCCTTTGGCCACTGTCGGTTAGAACTTTTTTTTCCTTTAAATACCATTATTTTTTTGTTATCTAACTTGTCTTTGTAAGAACATTACTTCTTTTAACAAAAAAATTATACTATCATATTATAATATAAATTTCTTTCTCCTAAAATAACTGAAAAACAACACAATTTTTTTAGAGGGTAATATAATAGGGCGAAATAATTGGGTGAGTAAAATTGGAACTATTGATTCCTAAAAAGCATGTGACAAATAGATGAACAACTTAAAAAGACATTTGTGACAATTAATTTAAGACGATGTGTAGAGTAATAATTAGTCCATTTTAATAGTTCTCTATTACACAATCTATACTGTTTTTTTTACGAGATCTATACTGTTTATAACTAAGCATTAATTAAGTCAAATTTCAAATTATACATTTATTATAAAAAACAACTATACATTCTATTTTTTTACAGCCGTGCATCGCACGGGTACTAACCTGGTGTTACTATGTTTATGATACATTGTTGCTTATTTATGTATACTACCACTGCCACTATCCCTACAACTATCACTATCAATACTAGTAGTAGTAATACTCTTGCTAAGAAGGCTAATTTGACACCGTGAAACAAAGTAATAGTCGATACCTAAGGGCAATTATGTAAATATGTGTACACTTAGTTTGTCAGTTTATGCATGTACCCCGCACTTTTCATTTGTTGGTTGTCAAGCGTATCTATAGATATTTGCAGGGCACAACTACTCATGGCCTTTGGTTTTGACCAACCAAGGGTATTTCCGTTATTATTGCGTATTCAGATGCGGATTGGGTTGGTTGCTCGGACAGTTGCCGATCTACTACTGGTTATGCTATCTAGTTGGGTGACAATCTTATCTCATGGCGCTCCAAGAAGCAACCTACAATCTCCAAATCCTCCACTAAAGCAGAGTATCGTGCTGTAGGACATCTTTAATGTTCGTTCTCTTCTTGCTGAGTTAGGTATTCTCATCAAACAACCTATTCGTCTCTTTTGTGATAATGTTTCTACTTCTTATCTTACCGTCAATCCGGTTCAACATGATCGCAACAAACACATCAAGATTGACTATCATCTTGTTCGTGAACGTGTCGCTCACGGTGATTTAGTTGTTCGTTATGTACCTACTCAGCTACAGATTGCTGATATTTTTACTAAGAGTTTATCTAGTCAGTGTTTTGAATTTCTTAAGTCTAATCTGCACGTGGTTTCCCTGCATAAAGTGAGGAGGTGTAATAGTGGATACCTAAGGGTAATTATGTAAATATGTGTAAACTTATTTATATTATAAATAGAGTGTCAGGGCTCTCATTGAGGGTGCACCATTCACTAGTAGAATAAATCCTTATTGCTGCGGTCATTAAGTGGCCTATTGCGGCGGTTTTCGTCGCGCAGCAATAAAGGGCGCAGCAATAGGTAAATTACATATTGCTGCGGTTCCTACCCAAAACCGCAGCAATAGGTAGTGTTAATAATAAAAAAAAAAATTAAAAGCAACCTGTTGCTGCTGTTGTTTGGTAAAAACAGCAGCAATATATAACCTATTGCTGCTGTTTTTACCAAACAACAGCAGCAATAGGTTGTTTATTTTTTTTAAAAAAATTCATACATTTTTAATGTCATACTTCACCCAAGCAACATTTTCACAAAGAAAACCACAACCAGATTTTTTGGAATTCATTCAAACATCAAATGAATTAATAAAGACCATAACTACTGCATTTACATTTGATATTATAAGAAATAAACTATGAAGCACACCAAATCTGAAAAATGTAAGCAATACCAAAAACTAAAATATCATATTCATTACAAAATTAAAATGGAAATTAAACTAAAATAGAAACTCTAAAATAATTCATTAAAAAAAAGTAAAAACAAAAAAATAGAAATCCTAAACATCTAAACTGAAAAAAAAATGAAGAAAATAAAAAATAAAAAACGTTGCTGCAGATCTGTTGGTCTGAGCTCCAATGGAGGCCGACGAATGGAGGCCGACGAAGGAGATGAAGGAGACGAACGAAGGAGATGAACGAACTCCTTTATCTATCTGGTTTCTCGATGTGCCGAACAGTTCGATGAACGAAGGAGATGGACGGTCGAATTGTTAATGGTCGGCGAAGGATAGTCGAACGACGAGCGCCGAGGCTTCCGGCGATGTTTGCTGGTGGAGCAACGAACGACCAACGCCTCGAGATCTGAAGATGAAGATCTCGAGATTTGATGATGAAGATGAAGATGCTTCCGGTGATGTTTCCAAATTTTTTTTAAAAAAAAAAGAGAAAATGAAGATGATGAAGAGATGCTTCCGGCGAGTATTAAGAGATGAGAGAAGGACCAGAACGAATGAGAGTTTTTAATGAAGGACGAATGAGTGAGAGAGAGGAGGGAGAAGAATGAGAGTGAAAAAAAAACGGCTGAAGGAGGACAAAGAACCCTACGAGCGCCTTTTATTATTAATTTTGAAATTCTATTGCTGCGGTTTTTCCTAGGAACCGCAGCAATAGGTTAAAATATAATTAAATAATAATATTTTAATATATTGCTGCGGTTCTGTGTGGAAACCACAGCAATATGTTTGGTCATTATAGTCAACTTTTCCCGTTGAAACCATATTGCTGCGGTTTTAGGTCGAAACCGCAGCAATATGGTTATTTTATATTTTATCTTTTCTTTTTACGTGACATATTGCTGCGTATGGGTAAAACCGCAGCAATATCACCGCAGCAATAAGCAATTATTCTACTAGTGATTATCATTTCTACACACAAATGTTTCCTCTCACATTATAGCCTAGATTTATTTGTTGTATAATTTATACATACTAACCTTGATAAGAAAATTTAGGGTGCCTTCTCTTTTCCTTAAAAAATAAGTTTTAGGTTCAATGAGTTCAGGTAAGTTCACAGTTCAAATAAGTTTTAATCAGGTCCAATAAGGTATGATCAGGTCCAATAAGTTCCAAATTAGGTATAATCAGGTCCAATAAGTTCCAATAAGGTCCAAATAGTCAAACAATCAACAAATTAAAATTTATTTTTTAATTAAAGTACCACTATGATTATATAGTATTACAATCGTATTATTGTCTATCATTTTATTAGTTATATTACTATTAGTTGATTATGTTATTACTAAAAAAAATACTACAATCGTATTATTGTCTATTATTTTATTATTTATATTACTATTAACTGATTATGTTATTACGAAAAAATATTTTTATCATAGCCAAATAAGGTTAATAATAATAATCATTATAATTATAATAATTTGCAATACTATCATGCTCTGTTTGATTCAACTTATTTTGACTTATTTTATCTGAACTTATCTTATTTGAACTTATATTTTAATTTATTGTGTTGTCTAACATAGTTAATCCGTTTTATTCAACTTATTTTATCTTAGCTTATCTGAACTTATTTTTCTGAAATAAGTTGAACTCAACAGAGCCTTGGTGGTCAAAGTTGTGTATAGGATAGTGTGTAAATAATATTTTTTGTTAACTATTATTAAAAAATGTTACTCATAAGGGATTAATAATTAGTATTTTTTGAAAGGTAAAGTTTAATAATCATTATATCATAACTGATTTCGAGCGGTAGTATTTATGTTATTAGTCATCAAATTGTTTGTCAAATAAGGTCAAGTAAGTTTCAATCAAGTCCAATAAGGTATAATAAGTTTCAATCAGGTCCAATAAGGCCTAATAAGTTTCAATCAGGTCCAATGAAGTCTAATAAGTTCCAATCAAATCAATAAGTTTCAACCAGGTCCAAGAAATTTTCATCAGGTTCAATCAGATCCAATAAGTTGAATCAGGTCCAATAAGTTCAGATAAGTTTAGTTCAGTTCTATTAAATTTAATTCAGATTAGTTCAGGACGATTTTGAAGGTAAAGAGAACGCAAGCTAAGACTAATATCTAAAATATCTTTAGGTGTGTGAGTAATATGATGTTAATAGATTTTATTTCAAAGTTTGTTTACAAATTAAAATATCAACTTTTACAAATTTCACTAATAGATCATAATCAAATATATTAATTTTAAGGATTTTTTTTATTTTTACCACCTTTTAAAATCACAATTTTCAAGATAACCACCTTATAAGTTTATTTTTTTAAATAACCACCTTATATGACCTAAATCTCTTTAGATACATACCAATTGACAGATTTTGTCCACGAAATCGATCTTAAAGAAGGATTTAAACCTTATATACATTCTAGTGAACAAAGGTGAAGGTGATGGAATCGTTCTTAAACCCTTTTTGAGGATGATTTCCTTGACGGAATCTGTCAATTGGTAGGTATTTAAGAGGATTTAGGTCATATAAGGTAGTTATTTAGAAAAAATAAATATTAATGGCGGTTCTCTGAAATTTACGGATCAAATTATGTTTATATCACTGTATAAAACAGAAGAAGGGATGAATGTAAATAGTAGCTTCACATCCAAATTTTCTAACATTTTAGAACCCTCATCTATTCCAATTAGCTGAAAAGAATACTAAACCAATACAACACTAATGCTTTCCTAAATATTTGCAAATGTTTGATTACTAATATTGTGACACGTACATTTATAATTAAACTCACATAAAGAAAACAACTTAACACTATTAATTCCTAGGAATTTCATAAGGGAATTAAATTCCCATAAATTGTAAATTCCTATGGGAAAATAATTCACATTGCAACCAAACAAGCATTATGATTACTGGTAGTAAAACACGTGTTTTCTTAATATAAAAGACAATGTTCAATAACTAATATGTAATGTACTTCTTGATATAAAAGACAATGTTCAAGTATATTTTTGCACAATTCACCAAATAAAACAATTTAACACCATATACAGCATTGCAATGTATATTTCTTGTTATACATAATACACAATGTTCAATTATCAACATGAAATGTACATTAATATATATTGGCTACTGTAGTATTGAGTTGTTTTATTTTGCTGATTCATTCGTTCAATTGTAAACTTACATCTTATATGAGGTTAAGTGAGAAAAAGTGTTAAAGACATAAATTAGATCATTAGACTTTGAAAATTTTGGAAAAATGTGAAAGTTAAGCAGTTTTTTGAGAATGGGAGCACTTTTTGGTAAATAGATTGATTAGTTGAATTAGTTAAATTTCACAAATGTTAAGATAAAATAGAGCTGATCAAATGAGCCGAAAATGACTCTCAAGTCAAAATTTCGGCCCGACCCGATTTGGCTCGAATTAGCGGGTTTTGGGCACAAAAATTAGGCCAAATTTTGGCCTGACCCGATCAAAGGACATTTTTTAGGGATGGCCCGACCCAAACCCGAGCCATGATCCCCTCTAAGATAAAACTGTACTAGATGTTCTTAATTCATCATGTTATCTTAAATGAACTCTATGTTCTTTTTTGCTTTACCCTCCCCCCTTTACATTTGTTTTTGCTTGCATTTTAATTCGTAGCAAAAACTTTCCTAAAAAAAATTCTTAGCAAAAAACTGCACTAAATGTACATGTATAGGATCTAATTTATGCAATGTAAGTGGTTTTCCTTGATTGTTTTATCTTCAATATTTGGTGCACCCTGTATACATGTAGTAGTACTTATGTACACCCGGTGTACGTAAGAGTTCACGTGTACAAATAAGTGACAATAAGTTTCATTAAGGGTGCGTTCTCTTCACCTTAAAAAATTAAGTTTCAGGTCCAATAAGTTCAGTTCAGTTCAGATAAGTTTCAATCAGGTCCAATCAGGGCAATAAGTTCCAATCAGGTCTAATAAGGTCCAATAAGTTCCAATCAGGTGCAATAAGTTCCAATCAGGTCTAATAAGGTCCAATAAGTTCTAATCAGGTGCAATAAGTTTCAATCAGGTCTAATCAGGTCCAATAAGTTCCAATAAGGTCCAAATAGTCAATGATCAATAAATATTTGTATTATTGTCCATTATTTTATTATTCATATCACTATTAGCTAATTACGTTATTATTAGAATTTTAATTAAAGTACCACAATGATTATATCGTATTATACTTGTATTATTGTCTATTATTTTATTATTCATATTACTATTAGCTGATTATATTATTATTAAAAAATATTATAATCATGGTTAAATAAGGTTAACAATAATAATATCATAATTACAATATTTTGCAATTCGTCTTTAAATAACTAGAGATAACATGTTTTCGTTACTAATAACAATGAGTTCTACTACTTTAGTCATAAAACTAAGTGGAGTGAGAGATAAATTTTTCCATATGTGGCAATTTCTCACTTGTTAGCAATAAATGTTAATCAACTTTTGGTTTTCTACTAGTGCTTTATGAAATCAAAACAAGACTATTAGATATATTAGTGGTGAAAGTTATGTATAGGCAAGTATATAAATAGTATTTTTTTTTGTTAAATTGTTTATCATAAGAGATAATTAATAATAATTATTTTTTTAAAGGGCGAATTTAAATAATTATTACTTCATAATAAATTTTGAGGGGTAATATTTACGTTAGGGGTAATATTTATGTTATTACTCATTAATTTTTTTGTCTAATAAGGTCAAATAAGTTCCAATTAGGTCCAATAAGGTCTAATAAGTTTCAATCAGGTCTAATAAGGTCTAATAAGTTTCAATCAGGGCCAATAAAGTCTAATAAGTTCCAATCAGGTCAATAAGTTTCAATCAGGTCCAATAAGTTCCAATCGTGTTCAATCGGGTCCAATAAGTTGAATCAGGTCCAATCAGGTTTAATAAGTTCCAATCAGTTCAGTTCAGGTCCAATAAGTCCAGTTCAGATAAGTTCAGTTTAGTTCAGGTCCAATAAGTTGAAGAGAACGCACCCTAAGTTCACGAGGTTTGATAAGTTCACGCACTACCCTACGTCTTAGGTAATTAGATTCCATTGACTACTTGTTAAAATTAAACCATGTAAATCTCTTCAAAATAATACAAAAAAGGTGATTAAGGCTTTGTTTGGTAGGAAGGATTTGGATGGAAAACAAAGGAAAGGAAAGGTAAAAACAAACTTTCTCATGTTTGGTTAAAGAAAATAAGAGGGGTTTGATTGGAAAGGAGAGGAAGTGGAAGGAAAAGAATACTCTTAAATCCTTGCTTTCCTTTCCTCCCAAAATCGAAGGAATTTGACAGGAAAGAAAGCTAACAAGTTTTTACCTAAGTTTTCTTTATTTTTTTCCTTTCCTTTCCTTTACTAATGACAACCAAACAGGTGATTCCTCTCAAATCCACTAATTATACCAAACATTGGAAACTACAACTATCTTCTTTTCTCTTCTTTTCCTTTCTTTTCCTTTCTCTTCCTTTCTTTTCCCTTCCTTTACTAAAAAAAATACCAAACAAAGTGTAAGTCTTTGTAAACCTCCCTCAACTAAAAAAAATAAAAAACTTACAATTTGCATCTTATACACAGGTATAAAAATAACCTCCAACCAATAACGCGAACCTTAATTCTTACCTCCGTCATCCTCTTATCTCTAAAATAGTGTGTTATAGACTTATAGTAGAACTAATTTAAACATTTGTCATAACTTGAACGGATCTAAAACTGATCCAGAAACAATAAAAACGAAGAAGCAATCAACAACCATAGATTAAACGGAAGGCCACAACCGATTTGGAAGGTTCACCTTGAAGGATAAGGAAAAGGGCCCCCATAAAATTCATTTCACACACTAATCTCTAATTTGGCACATTTCCCCATACTCCCTCCCAAACTTAAACTTCACCCGTCATCATTCATCATCATCAATCATCATCATCATCGTCTTCACTTCACCACCTCCTCATTTTCTCTCTCCTCAAAAACAAGATGCAGAGCACTTCGGAAGCCAATCAGCGTATTGCGAGGATTGCAGCTCATCTTCATCCTCCTAATTTCCAGGTTTTTTTTTTCGAAATTCTCTCTCATCTAGTAATAATCAAGTAAAATTTACGAGTTTTAATTGAATTTTGGGTGGTGAGAAATAATAGATGATGGAAGGAAGTTCGAATATTGGGCGGATGAATTGCAGAGCAAAAGGGGCAGCACCTGGATTTAAGGTGGCAATAGTTGGAGCAGCTGGTGGAATTGGTCAACCTCTTTCAATGTTGATGAAGATGAATCCACTTGTTTCTGTTCTTCACTTATACGACGTCGTTAATACCCTTGGTGTCACCGCCGATATCAGCCACATGGACACCGGTGCTGTCGTATGTTTTCTATTTTTCAATTGCCTACTTTATTGATTATTAGCCTTGTATTTATTTTAATTGAATTGGTTTTGATGGAGAAAAATATCTCCTACTTAATTGATTGAATCTAGGTTTTTTAATGGTTTCTGTTGGTTTGAGTAATTTGTACTACTTCTTATGCAATACATATTTTAGAGTTGTTAATGTCTATAGAGTATAGACTATAGTAACATTGTTCTTGGAATCCAGCATTATTAACCTTAGATTTGATTTCTTTGATTTTGAAATTTATTCAACTCTATACAGTATTTTGGAAAAGCAAGTCAATTTGACTTATTTAGATACAAAATTGCCTTAGAGATGCGACAAGCTTATTTTGGATCACAATTGAAATAATGAATAGTTGAAATTAATTTGGTGTGATGGGAGTTGGCTGGCTCGGAGTATAAAAGAATCTTGTTGCTCCATCAGTTAAGTTTTGTCATCTATGATGGTAACTATATCAAATATGTTGGTAGCTGAATTAAGTGTTAACTAGTACAAGAGAAGGATGGCACAGCTATGACGGCAGGTTTTGGCGAAGTTGGGATGTTTGGGTGTTTGAAAATGTAATTGATTTTGAAGTCATATTGTTGATCGAATAGATTTGTAAGCTTGGTGCAAGTTCCTATGGTTTGGCTTGAGAAGGTAAATAGTGGTTTCATGTAAGCAAGGTGTTGTATAATGTAATGGAGGTGGAGTTAGGATATTTGAGTGTATGAATTATAATTGATTTTGTATTCATATTATTGATCAGATGGATTTGACCGCTAGGTGAGAGTTCCTAGTGCTTAGACTCATAATTACAATATTAGCTTGGTAAACCTTAAAACCTCGTGTAAGCAAGATGATGTATAGTGAAATGGAGTTGGAGACTTGTTGAAGAATGAGATTTTCTTTCTTATTTGGATGATTATAAGATATTAAGATGAAGGGTAAAAAACATGGAATGATGCAAGAATTTACCAAAGTTCTGAATTCCTTAGAAGAGGAGAGATTTTTTTTTCTTTTTTCTAATTTATAAATTTCTCCCCATTCTTGCCTTTCCTCCCTCAATTCCTGTGGTTCTTCCTTGGATCAATCATACCCAAATTGACAATGTCTGTTTGTGTTTCTTTGAAGCTGATTCTTATGTTTCATTGGATAGGTACGTGGTTTTGTGGGGAAAGATAAGTTGGATGAGGCCTTGACAGGCATGGACCTTATCATCATTCCTGCTGGGGTGCCAAGAAAACCAGGGATGACAAGGGATGATCTATTCAAAATTAATGCTGGAATTGTTAAGACAATTAGTGAAGGAATTGCAAGGTGCTGTCCGAGAGCAATTGTCAACTTAATCAGTAATCCTGTAAATTCTACAGTTCCTATTGCTGCAGAGGTTTTCAAGAAGGCTGGTACATACGATCCAAAGCGTTTGCTTGGTGTTACAATGCTTGATGTTGTCAGGGCCAATACATTTGTGGTACGCTTCATTATCTTTCAATGATTTGTATGCAAGTTTTAGAAACTGCTACTTTTAGTTTATGATTTCTAACTGATGATCAAAGTTATCATCATGGTGTTCTTATGCTTTCTGGCTATTGCTTTGATGTTTCATGTAACTACCGTTGGCATGGTATCCGATCTTCATTTTACTCCATCTGACTCATGCTTAAATGGGCAATTTCTCAAATCTGTGACTCCCAAGTCTGAACTCATCAGATAGAATTGCTTCTTTAGCCTTATATCAGCTATATAACCATTTACCAACACCTTCAATGGTTTGTGAATGTAAGCCTGACACGTTAAACATAACTTAGAAATATGGCCTGTAAAGTTATAACAGATTTGTCTGATCTTTCGTATTACCCGTAGAATTGTCCACAGAAGAGTGTATTCTATATAATTCCTTTGTTTCTTACTACTTGCAACAATTTGACTTTTGCACTTTTCACATACTAAGTTTGACTTCGAACGTTATCATGTAAAGTGTTTTTGGATTAGTCTCAATCATTGTTACAAGGAACGGAGAACGTTCCGGAACGTGGTACGGAAACGGGAACGCGGAACGCAGCCTCAAATGGACTCCTAGCCCACGTCCCACGTTCCCGTTTCGCGTTCCGGGACGCGTCCCCTGGAACGTGAAACGTGGCCACGTACCACGTTTCCGGTATCAATGGTCTCAATATATAGTCAAAATATCAGCATATTATAATTTTTACTAATATATAGTTGGAGACATTAATGGTCAAAGTTAAGCATTGGCAATCGTGAAAGTCAAACTGTTGCAAGTATAAAGAAACGGTCGAAGTATATTGCAGTATGCTTACTGTTGACATCGTGTTGTTATATCATATCGACATATCTTAGCATTACTAGTGCCTCGCATGAGATTATTTCCTATGGCGGACCAAGTGGAACTTTAAGGCACCCAATTTTGCATTGTCGATTGTAATGAGGCTATGTTTAAACTTTAAAGGTCTGATTACCAAAGGGATCGATTTTTGCAACTTCACAAAAAGAAAGCAAATAAGGCTATAGTAGATCTTTTACTTTTAATGGGAAATTCAGGATTCTTCTTCATTCAGTGATGGCCTCTTCCATCTATACCCTTTCTTCTCCGTGGAACCCTAGATTTGGCCTTGGCATGAGCCACCTTCCTTTTCCACACGAGAGAAGCGACATGATACAATTCGATATGGAATTTCTACGTTGTCAGTTGTCACCAATTAGGGAGTCTGAGGATGAACATTCACGCCCCCTTTCCTTTAGAGGTGAAACTATAATTTAGTTGATTAAGATAAACCAACTCCATATACTTTTACTACTGATTGATGTGCGCACCTACGAATAATACCTGTAGCTGTAATGACATCATTGACTTGGATACGATATGAATAAACCAACTCCATATTCTTTCCCAAGTCCTATGCAGCATAAAGTACTTGTCCTCCTGGGGCATATGCCACTTTTATGGACTCAGAGAGCAAGATCTTTGAATTCGTTCAAGAAAAGCTGTGACACAAACATGGCAGCATTGATCCGCTTGCTTGCTACTTCGGTTAAAATACGCCTCAATTTCTCGCACACTGTGTGCTGTAGATGCTCCATAGGTCCTATGCCATGGTCATGACAAAACATGCCTGCAATTGAGCCGCAACAAGCAGCCATAGAAGGTTGTTGGACTTCATGCCTTGGGGGTTGGTGTGAGTTGAAAGCTGGATCCATTTAGCGACATCTTGTGCAAGTCTCATGCTGACAGCTGCAAATGCCTTGTGTAGAAACTATGAATTGCTGCTAATTTGACCTCGTAGAAGCAAGACCGGTGGAAATACTTCCCTTTCAAGACTCAAGTAATCAAAGGGTTCTCTTCCTTTGTAGTGCAATGTGATCCTCTTGTGATTTAGACTAGAAGGATATTGTCTTTTTAAGTTCCAGGAAGTGAAATGCACCTTTGTTTTGGCGTTGCACATCTTAACCTTTCCATTCTCTAGCTTTTTATCTTCTTGAGAGTTGAGACCATTTGACGCATGCTTATCTGGTTCAGCTGCTTGTTGTGATTCTCACACTGGATTGCTGACAGAAGGGAGGCTTGCACAGCTGTTTGAGCTATATTTCTTTACTGGTCTTAAGACTTGAGAGGAATATCTTTTTCACTTTTAAGCTTCCTATGACTAATCCTGTACTGGATTGTTTGACACACAACCTTCTTTAATCTTCCTATGTAAGCTAGAAGCCTGATATATTTTCTCTGCTTACCCCTGTCCTCAAAGCTCAAGTTCTCCTGGGGATTTGGCACAAATGTGGTTTCACACTTCATTTGAAGGAGGCTTTCGATTTATCAATCCCCTGTTCTCAATCAAGCTCAGAGGTATTGACGCAGGTTTCACACTCCCTTTACTTCCATCTCCAAGTATAAAAAAAAACAACAAACTATCATACTTGACGCAGAAGTTTGTTTTTTTGTTGCACCTAATTGCTAATTGTAACTCCATGGATGACAACCTGTATGCGCAAAACAGAAAAAACAGGAGAAATGGGTTGCCTTATCCTATTCCCTACTAGGCATGGAAGTGTCAGCTGATGATTTAAGGAAGTGAGAGACAGATGTCGGGCATCTGCTGACTTGTGACACAAAGTTTACAAATGGTGACTCTTTTAGCGCTAGCCTCTATGAATTAAATGGATGACATCTATGAAACCTGTTAATTGTTATACTTCCATAAAGACGACAATTTTTGTTTTGGCTGATCAGAGGTAGGCATGTTTGCTTTTAAGATGAAGTTACAACAGTTTCATTGTGACCAGAATCTAATGTTTTTATATGAGGTTGATCAATCCATTTCTTTGCGATGAGGTAACGTAGTTATATATGCTTGAGATGTGGTCCCTTAATAATGCACCATGTCCCCCCCCCCTTCTCAAAGTAAAGAACGTATGGAATATGGACTGTTGTTGAGCTGCTAATTGTGGCCCTATATGACTCAAGTCTATTATGTGTCCAATTCTAGTTTCTGGCTTTTTAATATTACAAAATTTTTGTTTGTATTTCTCCAGGCTGAAGTTTTGGGACTTGATCCTAGAGAGGTTGATGTTCCGGTGGTAGGAGGCCATGCTGGTGTTACAATTCTTCCCCTCTTGTCCCAGGTTCGTGAACGCGAATGCTATCTGTTATGAACTTGTATTTTAGTGATGGTGCCATGTTACAGTTTCTTCTGTGACGCAGGTTAAGCCTCCATGCAGCTTTACTCCTGAAGAAATCAATAACCTGACAGATCGCATCCAAAATGGTGGAACAGAAGTTGTTGAGGTTGCTACTGTTTTTTCTTTGTCTGATTTCTTTTTTGTTTGGCTGATGAGAATTTTCTTTTTCCCTGAAATCTGATATTACTGGATTGCTTGACGAGCATTTTCTTTAATCATGTAAATGGTTCATCTATCACCTGGATTTTAAGAGCAATTCATGACTCATGAGCTAGAGGATTAACTTTCTTTTAATTGGCAGATTCATAATTCAGGTGTAGCAATACATCTTATGTAGCCTATATATAAACTGAGAATTCCGTTTCATCTTAACGAAGTAATTAATTGATCATTAATGGGTGCTGAATATTCTTCTGTCATTTGTAGGCAAAAGCTGGGGCTGGATCTGCCACTCTTTCAATGGTAGGTTGCTGTAAACCTCACTTTAATTTAGCTTTTAATTTGTCTCTCTTTCTGTCAGTTGGGAATATGGGATGGGATTTAAGATAAAGCCTTAAAATAAACCTCGCATTGTTTAGCTTTGATCGCCTCTCTCTGTTTTTTTAGGTGCGCCCTAACTTAGATGACCAATGATCTTTGGATTTGGCTATTATTTGCACCCTGCCCCTTTAGTAAAAGAAACCGATATTGACTATAGGATTCTTTGAACTGCAGGCATATGCTGCTGTCAAATTTGCTGATGCTTGCCTTCGAGGTTTGAGGGGAGATGCTGGTGTTATTGAATGTGCTTTTGTGGATTCTCAGGCACGCTCAATCCCGTCTTGCACTTTCATATACGAGTACTTTTAAATTCTACTTAATTCACATAATACACTTGTTTCTCACTTGTAGGTGACTGAACTGCCGTTCTTTGCAACAAAAGTAAGGCTTGGTCGCTCTGGAGCTGAGGAGGTTTTCCCACTTGGTCCATTAAATGAGTATGAAAGGTACATTAACACTTAAAATAAGTAGTATTATGATTTGCAGCTGAAAATCGACTTATGTTCTTATTGGCGTTTTTGGTTCGTTTTTATGATTTTCTTTTGGCTAAAATAAGTTTCATGTATGTATATATTAGGGCTGGCTTGGAGAAGGCGAAAAAGGAGCTGGCAGTAAGCATTGAGAAGGGTGTTTCCTTTACGAGGAATTGAAAATCATAAACGCCAGGCAAAGTTTTAGGTGCTGAGTCAAATGTATCTCAAAATAATTGGCATATCTGAAATGAGCTTTGTTAGAAAAACCAGGGGAAAAGGGTAGTTTTCTTGTCTCTTCACGTTAAAATGAGACTCACATTTGCTGATCTTTAGGATTTACTCTCTTAGTACTATCTTTCCTCTATGTGATACAAACATAATAATTGTGTTATTTGTATACATAATTCTAGTCTCTCTTACTTTAAGCCTTTGAAGCTTTTAGTGTATACTGTATAGTCATAAGTCATTAGTCATAGAAAGGAGGGCGAATAATTTAGTGACCCAAAAGATAGCGCTATTTGTTATCAACACATTTCAGTAGCTGTAACGGTGAGTCTACCTGAACGAAAATCCTCCCATATTTCTCAGTTAGTGTAGACAATACATGTCACTTTGCACTCTCAAGGCTTGGGACATATGACCTCATACAAGGGCACGTAAGCTTAACCACTAATCTGATTTTTATAGAAAAAGTTACTTCTACGTACATAAATCATTACTCTCTCTACTTTTTTTTATTTGCTATATTGTTGTTTTCACTAGTTTCTAGTTTTTACGAGATGTCCCTTTTAATCTTTTTTAGTGTACTTTTTGACCCTTTTAGCATTAAATGAGGTGAGGGGTCTTACTTTTTGATGAGAAAAGTAGTAAAAAAAATCTTTAATTGCTAGGAAAAGTACAAAACATAATAAAAAATCATTACTTTTTGGTAGGCCAATTATTCAAAATAAGGAAAGTTTAAACAATGTAGCAAGTAAAGAAAAAGCTAAAGCAACCATTTAAGAAAAATGTACCAAGTAAAAAAAAGTGGAGGGAGTATATCTTTTCCATACAAGAAAAGCTTAAAAGACATAAAGACCCATTAAATTAATCATACAACCGAATTGACATTTATGATCCCATTTGTCAGTTGTCACCAATCAATTACACGATCTAACCGGCTTTGCAATCCCATTTGTTAACAAAGGCACAAATAAATTGGGTTTTTCTATGATACACCCCTGTGTTTTTTAAAATTTTACGTTATACCCCTAATGTTTTTTTCTTCTACATTGTACCCTTAAGTTATTAAAGTTTTCTACATAATACCCCTACGTTAAGTGTACGTAACGTTTACCGTTAAATTCTCTATGCATTTCTGGGCTTCTCTCAACCCCCCCCCGCAAGCCCCCAGCCCCACCCCCACCCCATCCCCATCCCCCTCCCTCTCCACCCCCGCAACCACCATGACCGCCGCCAGCCCGCCCCACCTCCCCACTCCCCTTCGATTTCCCGCGACCCCCCCACCCTCTCCCCCCATCCCTTCCCTCCCTCGCACCACGCTTGTGAACAACAACAACCACCACCACCCTCGCCATTGTTATAAAAAAAATCAACCCGGATTCAATCGTGTTTCAACGCAAAATCAACACTCGGATATCTCTTTTCCATCTCGCAACCGCACGATGCATTGAAAATTGTTACGGGAAATCGAGGGGGAGGGGGTGGGGGCTGCGGGAAATCGAGGGGGAAGGGGGTGGGGGACTCAAGGGAAATCGAGGGGGAGGGGTGGGGGTCATGGGAAATCAAAGGGGAGGGGTGGGGGGTCACGGGAAATCAAAGGGGAGGAGGTGAGGGGTCATGGGAAATCGAAGGGGAGAGAGTTGGGGGCCGCAGGAAATCGAAGGGGAGAGAGTTGGGGGCTGCGGGAAATCGAAGGGGAGGGATGGGGGTTGGGATGGCGGGGGGAGCGGGTGGGGGATGCACCTGGAGGAGAGGGGGAGGGAGGCCGGGTTGGCGGGGGGAGGGGGTTGGGAGCTGCGGCGGTGGAGGGGAGGGGGGAGGGGGGGCGCCGGGGGTGGAGGGGAGGGGGAGGTTTGGGTGGGAGTAGATTGTACTAAACGGAGGTTTGAGTGGGAATTCAAAAATCATTAACGTCCGTTTTCATTAATACACACTAGGGGTATTTTGTAGAAAACTTAAAAAACACAGGGGTACAGTGTAGAATAAAAAAACATTAGGGGTACATTATAGAATTTTAAAACACACAGGGGTATATCATATAAAACCCCAAATAAATTTTATCGATGACACTGTTGACATCGTCCATATGATAGCTACAACTTTCAGGGTATGTTGCCCTGGTGGGTGATGAGGAAACTTTGCAAGTCTTGTGTAAGTTTGTTTACAATGATACTAATATAGACCACTTTACTTTTTGTCCCGAAAAGGTATTTTGGTACATTAAGGATTACTTTATAAGTTAAAGGGATTACTTTATATAAGAGATTACATTTTACTTTATAAGTTAAAGGGATCACTTTATATAAGAGATTACATTTTTCTTTGAAAGTGACCCATCGTCTAGAGGTGATCATGGGCCGGGCCGGGCCAAAAAAAAATTGCCCATTGACCGGGTCGGGCCAGCCCGCCCAAATATCATGCAATATCGCTTCGATTTCTAGAGCATGTACAATGGTACATAGCTCTCCAACTAGCTCTCTACTCTCTCTCATCTATTCTCTCTCTTCAATCTACTCTCAAGAACTATGTCTAAAAACACCCAACAACAATAAAACTCTTTAAAGAGCTCTCCATTCAACTTTTCATTATTTGGTGGTCCCCATATCAATAAATAAACCTCATTTTATATTATGATCAAAGTTATATAAATAAAGTTATTCATGTAAATTAAATATAATTACAAAAAAAATAATCTTTTTCATAATTTATGTAATGTAGATTTTTTTTTTTTAAATATGAACTTTGAATGCTAATATTTAATTTCATAAATTAAAAAAAAGATAGTAGATTTTGTGTATGAAATATATCCAATATTAGGTTCATTTTATAGATAAAGAAAAATTATACTTGTTAGGATAGTAATTATTACCATCTCTTTTTTAATTTTTATAAAAAAGATCATTAAATGGTTGCAAGAAGAAAAGAAAACTTAAGTAATTGCAATAGTATGTGGGCCCACACATTGGAGAGTCATCTCTCCTTCGACTCAAATGATATCTCCCCCAAGAGCCACTTTGCAAAGTGTCTCCATGGAGATATACCCAAGAGGCCAAGACACACCCAAGAACCCCATTGTTGGGTAAGAGGTGGCTCTCCATTTTCTCTCTCCTTGGAGAGCTATGTTCTCTTCGGCATAAAACAACTGAACTGAACTGAACTGATTGCAACTGAACTGAACTGAACTGAACTAAACTAAACTGAACTGAACTGAATTAAATTATAACTAATAGTAATGATAATAATTTAGGAACTGAACTGAATTAAATTATAACTAATAGTAATGATAATAATTTAGGAACTGAACTGAATTGAACTGAAATGATTGGAACTGAACTGATTGCAACTGAACTGAACTGAATTGAACTGAAAATAAGTTGGGGAGAACAAACCTCTAGTTGGAGAACTAGTTGGAGAGCCCCATTGTACAAGCTCTAATAGTTCTTCTTACCCTATATAACTCAAACACTAAATTTACATGATTGTAAAAAGATCATTTTACAAAGTAATTATCCAACCACCAAGCTATGAGTTGTACTTGTGATCTAATGCCCACCCAAACAATAAAGTCTTTGACTTATTAAATCACCTAGCGTATCATTTGGTCCCAACTAGTTTTCATTAAAAAAAGTTTTAGAAAAACTTTGTATAATCAAAGCCACACAAATCTCTATTATATATGACAACAGAGGTGGGACACGAAAAAATAGAAAAATAAAAGAAAAAAGAAAAAAAGGGATGGAACTACCTAATTAATTAAAAAAATAAAAATATGAAGAAGACACAACAAAAAGAAAATAGTGAAGATTTACAACACAGTCAGTTACCTCCCTCTCAACTAAATTTTTGAAAAAATTTAAATATTCATGATTTAGTGGGATAAACAGATTAAAAATTTGAAAATCCCTAGTATATTATATGTAACTAGTTGTTGACTCTGGCGATGCCCCGAGGTTAATCTATATTTTGCATTACATTTTAGTTATTCAAGATGGTTGATATCGTTCTTTTTTTTTTGCTTTTTTCTTTAAAGAATGTAATCGATTAATGAGAGTTTGGTGTTTAAGGGTGTTCATAACCGGTTACCTAGTTATTCGGGTACCCAAATATGCGGGTACCAGAATATGTGGGTACAATGCGGGTAGCTAAGAAAAGCAACCCATTACTCGACCCTAAACAACCGGGTGCTCGCAAAAGTGTCATAACTTTTTTTAATGAAAAATAATTCATTAGAAGAGCTACAGAAGAAGCTACTACTATGAGTGTCAAATCCCGATCCATGTTGATTACAGTATTTTGGGGTACTACCATGAGTGCCAACTGTCAATTGCATGCCAACTATAATCCTCATTTCTCAAAAGGATCTACTACCAATCAACTATAACGTAAATATTCTCACTTGTAGATTGCATCACAACTAATTTTTCCATTAGCATGTTGATTCATCATATCCTTTTTTTAAAATGTTGAATTGATTATTCATCTAATCCAACTTCTCCTATAAAATGTTGATTCTTCTTATTATTTATCTTTTCTTTCCCATCTGAAAGTCACAAGCACAACAATGTGGTATTGGTAGCTAATAAGCTAACTTAATACATTTTCACAATTGTTTATTGTAAGAAGAGATTAATGTAACTGTGAAAAAAGAAAGAGAAAAGCAATATATAATGATGTGTTTATCCGAGATACACGTTTAACTTAAAAGCAAGCCCATTAACCAACTCGATTTTTGCATCTTTTTTTAAAAAAATTCCATATTTATTACCTTTTTCGGGTAGACAGGTCAACATGACAGATCAAATTAAACATATCAGGTCTCCTGAACACCCCTGGTGTAGTTACAATTTGGTTCTTAAAGCAGAATCAATGTAGTTTATAGCTATAAATTATGAAATATTAGGCTAAAAACTTTCCTGATATGTTAATCATATACTTTTTTCTTTGAAATTCAAATATTATATTGTCTACAAATAATTCTTCCCCCCACAATGACAAATATGATATTGTAGATTAGTTGGTTAATACATTTGCATTTCAAATGGGAGGTCATGTGTTTAGCCTTAAACACTATATTTTTATAATTTAATTTGTGTCATTTGATTAGGGAGGGGAATACATGTGACAACATGAAAAATCATATTTATTTTGCATCATTTGTTTGGGGAGGAAGGGAGTACATGTGCCATCATGGGTATGCAACACCTAAATGGGGAAGGGATGATTATCAGTTGTACTTCTTACTTATATGAGAATGTTGGGTTTGATTAGTCATCCAAGTGTGTATTTGATGGTTGGTCTGGATCTTTTGATGGGTATGGAGCAAGCAAATGAAGGAGGGACTATTAGCGGTAGTAGTGTGCACTTTTGCTCCAACAATGTTGACGGGCCAAATAAGTTACCAAGTATTATGGGCCGTAACTTTTGAGATAATTGGATGTAATGGTGGGTCTTCTCAATAATTATGGGGTATATTGTGAGATGTAAGTTATCATAACCTTAAATGCTTTTCTTAGGTGTATGTTATACTATTTTTTCTCCCATATAAAAACCAAAAGAGATTGTAGATTAGTTGGTTAGTGTGTTCGTATTTCAAATGAGAGGTTGTGTGTCAGTGGTGGAGCCAGTATAGGGCACGGGGGTCACGTGACCCCGCAAATTGAAAAATTATTTTTAAGTATTTATTATTGCAAATCAACGACCGCTTAAAACCGTCGCTAACACCATATAAAACCGTCGCTGAAAGGGGCGGATCTTTTGGACACAAAAAAATTTGATACAACTTGCTCCTTTATTTAGCCCAACAAGAAAAGGCCCAAATAGAATATCACATGGCATAAGCAGTTAAGCACACACATGACACATGTACTGATGTATCCGTGAAAACTGAAATGGAAGGAAGAGATGGGGAATGGGACCCACATTGCCACATGTTGGAAGAGAGGAAATGGCCTAAATGAGGAAATGGGGACCACAACCACCATTCACGTACACCCATTTCTATCCTTTTTTTTTTTTTTTGTCTTTTTTCTACTACTTTATTAGTTTATTTCATTAGTTACTAACTTACTATTGGTTTTTTTATCTTTATCCAATTTTTCTTGTATTTATTTTAACTTATGTTATTTAAAGCTTTAGAATTATGACCGTTCTATTTCATCTTTTTACAAAGTCATAATTATTTAAAAATTAAATTAATATCATAAATCCATAAAGAAAAAACCGTATTCCTGTATAAGTGTCCAACTTTAGGACAGTGTCCCCGTATCGGTAATTTTTACAATTGGACTTGAAAATAATATTCGTATATTTTTATAGTTTTAGACTTACATGTATATTATTGAAAAAAAGAATTTGGCCCCCAATAGCAAAAGTTTCAAGATCCGCCACTGGTCGCTGACACCCTCAAAAACAGTTGTGACCCCGCGATTTTGAAATCCTGGCTCCGCCACTGTTGTGTGTTCGAATCTTCACGCATACATTTTAGTTACTTACTTTGAATTATTTGTTTCGGAGGGGGAGGTACAAGTGGCAGCATGTCATTTGTTTGCTTTGAGTTTTAGATATATATATAGATTAACAATTAATTTAATTTTCTACATGTTTTCGTACGCATCACGTGCATATAAGGCTAGTGATAGCTTATCAAATAACGAGTTGTTGGGTAAAAACAAGTTCGCCTCCTCTCCCTTTTTCTCTCTTCTCTCTCCTCTCCCACAAAACCCTAATTTTCAACCTAGGGGCTACCGCCACCCTTTTGGGCGGTGGTAAGCCCCTTTTCTCCTTTTGTTACTAGTTTTTATGTTAATGTTTCTAATAAACTTCAGTCTCTCTTTAATGGAGAGTTTTTCTACCCATTTATTGGGTTATATCTATCCATATATTGGGTTTTATCTCTCTCCATGTGAGAGTTTGGAGACTTTGTTTTTGGGTTTTTGTGTAATTCAAGAGGTCGATTTGTTGATTGAAATTTGTACGGGGTTGCAACAGATGTCAGTACTTCGTTTACAATCACTTGAATTGGATCCAGTTCTACTTCAAAACTACAAAAGATCGATAGACCCTTGCGAAAAGCTGCATCGAAAACCGATGTGAAAAGACGAGGGTTTTCGAAGTGTTAGATCTACTCAACGATCGTGGTTTTGTCATATTAGAATTGTATTTATTTCATTTTGATATGTATTTGTTTAGTTTTGACTTCTATTGTAGATGTCGTATGACTTTGAATCAATGAATTAATTTTTAATTTCAAAAAAAAAATAACGAGTTGTTGGGTTGGGTTTGTGTTTGAAAGTTCAACTCCAACCCAATCCTTTCAATACATGGGTCTTGTCACGTTGATCCACTAGATGAAGCAAATTAAATACTACTACTCTAACCCAACTTGGGGTCATGTCAGTTCTGGATGGCATCAGATTAGTTATAGCTGAAAATTAAGCCTAAAATATCATATTGGGCTAAAACAACCCGATATAATAAAGTTAGGCCCTTGGATTTTATTTTAACCTAGTGGGCCGGAAAAATTATGGACATGCACATGCTCCATGCTAGAGCCGCAATTCTCGTATAACAATAAAAAGGTAAATAACCCAAAGGAGCCCAAAAGAATGAATGTATAAAAAAAAACCAAAAAAAGAAAGGCAGATGCTTTTATGATGATGACAATAGACACGTGGATAGCAGTAAATGAATGATAAGAAAGAAGTACAGATCATCAAGAATTTGGAGATCTGTAGGGATAGGACCACCTGAAAAGCAGCACTAGAGTGAGCCACGTCATCAAATATGGAGGGTGTTTCTGTTATTTTTGTGGAAATTAAGGTGCCATTTGTTACGCCGATCTTCGAAGCCCCAGACTTGTGGGATTCCCGAAAGAGTGTGTGTGATATGATTTTGACTTCAATGTACGGATGAAGTGACAATTTTATAATCTTATCCAAAATTACGATAAACCCCTGCTATCCATCTATATTCTCAATTTAACCCAACTCGCCAACCTATACGAGTTCGATTAAAATGTGGGTTGGGATAAAAGAATACGGCGTCCTTCTCATAATATCGTGCTTGTATTTATTTTTGGGCGTCAAAATAAGTTGTTCCTATTTTAATTTTTTCTATTTTAGTTATGTATATTGTTTTTTTGACGGATTACTTACGTACATTGTTGTAATCCCATTGGTTATTTTTTTATTTAAGTCAATTTTATTGGTTGAAACAGATAACACAATTTACCAAAAGTTTCAATTAATGTTGTTTCGTGTTTTTGTTTCAAAAGAATGAAATTTTTTTTTACTCTCCAATACAAGTAAAAACATTAAATACAAATCATGATATGTTCCACTTTCCTAAATTCCCATGAAAAATAAGAAATAAGCATTATATTATAGAACAGAGGGGAAATTTCCAGGTGTGTTGATTTAAGATTTTTAAAGCATTTTAATTAAGCAAATCAATCTTTATTGATTCATACAAACATATAGGTTGGGTTTTGAGGTTGAACAATTCAATTCAAAAATTATTCCGTTTAATCCATTTAACTAAAGATGAATTTAGGATGGGTTGACTTACTTAACCTATTAATATTTTTGCAAATTTTAAAATTCTAAAGTCAATCACAATAACTCTACAATTGCGAGGTAACGAAGTCAAATATTCATAGAAACTTAATTAAAAAATTAGGTTATTTAATTGACATTTTTTACTTGAATGTTGTTCAGTTGTGCCAAGGATATGAATATTTCACTATATGAATGAAAAGATGGTCAAAATCTTATACTTCCTCCGTTTCAAAATAAGTGAAACACTTCTCTCATTTATGTGAGAGCTTTTTGAGACAAATGTTTCACTTATTTTGGAACGGAGGAAGTATGAGATATGATACGCAAAGGAGACAATGTCTATGGTATAGTCCAAATGTGCTAGACTTTTTTTCTCAAAAAAATCTGTAGTTTAAGGCTATTGATGTGGTAATAATACCAGTCCTCCTTGTGCCTTGATGGTGTTGACTGGTGAGTGGTGAGGGCAAAGGGTTCAAGGATAAGTAGGAGGAAGAAACAAACAAAAAAAATTAATGTAGTAATAACCACATCAACGGAACAATATACGGTATACCTATGGCTAGACTCAGACTTTTCTTTTTAGTGGCAAACTGCAACGAATCTTTTTTTGTAAATTATTATTAAACTACATGCTTGGTAAAAAAAATAAGTGTTTTCGTAGTTATTAGTTATAAGATGGTGATAGATTATTCGAAAAGACGGTTTGACATTGAGTTTAACGTTAGGTTAAACGCACTTTAACCAATTAGTTCAGTGTAGCAAGAATTCTTGTTGCATCTATTAGCTATGCATTTCAACCTATTAGATAACCAAAATTCATAATTATTACCGCAAAAATCAGAACGATTCATCAGAAAACCATAACTATATATCAGCCCAAAATTATAAGAGCTAGTCTATGTGGATTGTGGACCTCGTCCACACTAATATTAGTTTGGACCAAAGTCACTCATCTGACATGGTGACCCTTTCTTTTATATAGTCACCTTTTACAATTCAAAGTTACACTAATTTACCATTATCTAATATAGTAACAATTTTTTTTTCTCATACAATCACCTTTCTTAATTACATTAGTTTGTTATAATCAAAGTTACACTTTACTTCTATAACATAATAACCTTATTTATCACATAATCACCAATTACATACTATGGCTACGCCTCTTGTCTTGTATATCTATTATTTTTCAACATAGTGACCCTATTTTTCATAAATCACATATAATACATTAGGTCCACACTAAATTTAGTGTGGACCAGGTCCATATAAATTTTTAAAAAAAATTATAATATCAACCAAGATTTTCATAACTATTAACCCAAAACAAAAACTTTAAAGCTAAAAAACATTAATGATTCAAAAACAATAATTGTTAACCCTAAAACCATAAAGCTGACACTTCTTTTATCATTCCTTTCAAGATTGTTTCCTTAATAACTCAAGAAACAACATCATTCCAGTTTTAATGGAGAGAGTTCTCACCCTTGGTGCAAACAAATGGTGGTATTCCATCCCTCTTACTCATGAAACACTCCGCTGCTCCTTTCTTCAGCAAAATGTTCATTAATTTCTTTGTACTTTGTTGTTTCTTCTCCAAATTCTCAAGAGTTTTGATTGTTTCTCATATTATTAAACACAATCTTAAGTTAACTTCAGTTGATTTGCCGCTATCAGAAGGCCACAAAAGTTCTAGATCTAGAGCTCTGATAGTTAAATTCCACCACCTAAAATCAATTTTGTGCTATGATGTATGGTGGTTTTTATCTATATTTCTTTCTCCTTTCCATATTATTTCTCAAGTTATTAGTTAATATTTTTGGGACAAAAGTGAAGTCATTTTTTTTGACAACGGGGAAATGTGCATTAATTAAAAAACGGAGTACAACCTAACGCTAATACAACCAAACAAACACAAAGAAACTAAACTAAGCGATATTCGCTCTTACATAACAGTTACAAAAACATAAATAACTTAAATTAGGATAAAACTGCTCGATCTAGAGGCCTGAGTTGATAGATAACTGTAGTGAAACTCTTCTGCTGGTGGATGACGATCGCCAGAACCCTGACGAAAGGAGTGGGAGGAGAGGGCTAATTTCACAAGCGGGGCAACAAAGTAACAGCGAGATTAGGAACTCGCAATAGGACCAATCCCAGTGACCTTCTGTCACATGGGATTCTACTACCAGGTGTCCTGAAAGAGTCACATTCCTTTGTGACTCAATACCCTTTTGGAAGGGTTATTTCAGGCTTCTCCTTTGATGAGAAGCTCAAATGAGTTGACGCACTATAAACCCAATTGACAAATTGGAGAGCCGTCTTCAGATATCTTTTTGTGAAGGTAATGATTGAGAAAATCATTACCAAGCGAAATTGAAATCTAACCATTATTAGATCTCGAAGAACCATCCGATTTACAAAATCAGATAAAACAAACCCCATCCATGAAATCGCTTGCCACGCAAACCCTAACCAACCACATAAACCAGATCCAACATCTTGAAGACAAAGACTACCTCCAGCAATTAACAAAATTATCAAGCAGGTTAAGTTAACAAACAACAAAACCATACTAAACAACCAAGAACTAAACAACCAAGATCCGACTAACCACTAGGGGAAGGGGGAAGGTAAACGCACAACCACCGGAAAACAAAAGGGGGATGCAACACTATCGGGGAGGGGGGGAGGGGAAGCCCGACAAGAGACCGGGGGGAGGGGAAAAGGTAAACTCGACACAACACTAAAAGGGGGGAGGGAGAAGGGGATGCCCTACAACTTGACCGACGAAACTAGGGGGAGGGGGGAGCTCAAACCGACACCCAAGGGAAGGGGGAGGGGAAGCCAAACAAAGACCACGGGAAAGGGGGAGGGGGAGGGGACGCCCAAACTAACACTAACGGACCACGAAACAGGGAGGGGGGAGGGGGAGGGGAAGCCCAAGCACGAAACCAGGCGACTAACTCGCCGACTACCTCAAATACTAGGGGAAGACCGACGAAAACACTAGGGGAAGGGGGAACTACGCGACGGCTGAGCGGTGGTGCGACGCTACTAGAGATGGGGAATGGGGAATGGGGAAAGAAGACCGAAGACCGACGAGGGAAGGGAGGAGAAGAAAGACTCGAAAGAAAAACAGACGGCCGACGAAGTAGCAGGGGAGGGGGAAGAGACGACCGACGAAGTAGCAGGGGAGGGGGAAGAGACGCCACCAGACGCGACAGGGGAGGGGGACTACGAACTGGAAAAGACGGACCCCAACGTTAGGAAAAAACTAAGAGAAAACGAAAGAAAAGGCTATTAGAAACAGAAGAACTCACCGGAGAACCCGCCGGAGACCTACACGACGCCGGAACTCCGACGAGTTCCTAGGGTTTGTGTTTAGAGAGAAGGCAGAAAAGTGAAGTCATGTTGAGGTTACTCTGTGTAGACTAAAGTTATCCATTAGTAATTTTTATTATTAGTAGCTAACATATTATCAGTAAAAGTTACTACTATTCATTATGGTGTTTGGGAAGATAGTTATGATTTTTAGTTTAACAGTAAGTTATGATTTTTTATTAGTAGTTGAGAATTTTAGGTTACTAGTTATGATTTTCAAGCTAATATTTATGATTTTAGATTAATAGTTATGGTATTTAATTGAATAAATAGTTATGAATTTTAGGTTACTAGTCATAGTTTTTGGTTAAATGGTCTTTTAGTTATTAGTTATGATAATCGGGTTATTAATATGGTTTTGGGTAAGAAGTTATTATTACTATTTTAATAATTAAAGTTTTTGGTTAATAGTTTTTGATTAATAATATAGGATTTGGATAAATATTTTTGATTTTTAGGTTAATCGTGATCATTTTTTGATATAGTTATGGTTTTATGGTTATTAGTTAAACTTTTCGTATTAAGACTTATTCTTTTGGATTAATATTTATAATTTTGGTTTAATAATTATCATTTTGGGGTTAATGGGTATGATATTTTGGTTAATATTATGGTTTCGGATAGATGTTATGGTTTTTGGGTTGATAGTAATTGTTTTGGATCAATTGTTATGGTTTTGGTTATTGTTTATTGTATTTTGGTTAATATTATGGTTTTGGCTTGATAGTTATGATATTGGGTTGATTATTATGGTTTGTTGGTTGATTATTTTGATTTATGGGTTAACAATTATTGCCAGTCAATTATAGTTATAATTTTTGGCTTAACTAATTGGCCGGTGGGAGCGCATAACTACAAAACACAGTAAAAATATTAAAAGTGTGTAGTTAATTGGTTAAAGCGGTTAACTAATTGGTATGACATTAAGCTTAATGTTAAACCGTCTCATTATTAAAGACGAGCTGTTAGAAAAATAAAATTGAGCTATATTTTATCTATAAAAGGTACCTTTTCCCCCAAGAATTATTATTTTAACAATTTTTAAAAGAATACCTCAACCACTAAAATTTAAATTAAACAATGTATCATCGAAAATTAATTACTTTTACCCTTTAGACTAAGTCAAAATTCTCATATCATAGTTACTTTTTTTTTTGAAAGGAAAAGTGCTGTGAAATATATTAAGGGAGGGACAATGTGTCCATAAGTACATAAGGAGCGACTACCGCAGGAACATGACATTCCCACCTTTCTTCAACCCCAAAAGGTACGACTCTAGCAAGATTATGAGCCACACTATTACCATCCCTACAAACATGAGACCAAGACACAGCGACGAAATTTTTGCTAAAAAATAAGACATCCTCCATAATTGAATCAAGATCGAAAAGGTAAATAGCTCCCTTAGAGAGACGCGAGGCAAGAGATAGGCAATCAGTTTCAAACGTCACATTGGAGAGGTTATGCGCACAAGCCATCTTAACTGCAAAGCATAGAGCTTTCCCCTCTGCAATCTCCGGGGTCCACCATGCTTGAACACGGCGAGAAGCAGACCAAAGGACACCACCATGACTGTCCCGAGCCACCACACCCAAATCCACCCAGTCTTCCCCTATTGCCGCGTCTGCATTTACCTTGACAACACCCTCAACAGGCGTCTGCCATACCTTTGAGCTGCTGCCCCCCTGTCGAGATACACTCACGTGCACACGAGCAGTGAAATTTGCATAATTACACTTAATCTTCCCCGACCGCTCCACTAGCAGGTGGTTTGGGATTAAATGATTCTCAAACACCGCTTGGTTCCTCCGATACCAAAGAGACCAAGCAAGGAATCCCCAACTAACCAGCCTATCTTCATCCACATCCACCCACCCCTCCATTACCTCTAAAAACGAACCAAAATTCCCAGCAGGGATGAGATTCGCAAGCCCAGCCAAAGCCATAGCTTCCTGAGCATACGGGCAGGAGAATAAAACATGTTGGAGAGATTCAGGCTCAGATTCGCATAACGGACAAAGGTCATCGTCAATCAAATGACGATGTTTAAGAAGCGCTCGAACAGGAAGCGTTGCTGAACATACTCGCCACATAAAATGACGCACCTTCGGGGAAACATCCAAGCTCCACAGTTGAACCCAGGCTTTATGAAAATCATCAAAGTTGCATGACTTACCAACCATATATACCGTTTTGACTGAATACTTACCATCCTTGGTAAAAGCCCAACTAAGAGAATCCGGAGGCATACGCTCACTAATGGGAATAGAGAGAATAGCCTTAGCTTCCGATTCCTCAAAGGAATCTCGAATAAAATCAGCCTTCCATTCTTTTCGAGACCCATCCATCAGATCACTCACCCTCTCGACCCCCTCAAATGGCGCCCCTACAAGAAACCGAGTACCATCATTGTTAATCCATGGGTCCTGCCACACTTTAATACTCTTCCCATCTCCAACTCTCCACAACAAGCCTTCTTTCAACAGAGCTTTCGCCCCCCAAATGCTTCTCCAAGAATAGCTACTCACAGCCCCAAAGAAGAATCCAAAAAGGCCGAATTTGGATAGTACTTAGCCTTCATAACCCGTCCAAAAAGAGATTCCGGAACTTGAGCCAGTCGCCAAGCTTGGCGACCGAGCAAAGCTTCATTGAAGACACCCAAATCCCGAAACCCCATACCACCAATACACATAGGATTACATAGATACTCCCAACTCTTCCAATGAATCTTCCTCTCCGTAGCACTTTGACCCCACCAAAACCGCGCCATGGCCGAGTTAATAGACTGAATCACAGTACCAGGGAGCCTGTAAACACTCATCAGATACGTGGGAATGGCTTGAATAACAGCTTTCAGTAAAACTTCCTTGCCTGCCCGTGAGAGAAGCTTTTCCTTCCAACCTTGGAGCTTTTTCCATATCCGATCTTTCATATCTGCAAAAATGATCTTCTTAGAACGACCCATCATAGTTGGGACCCCTAAATATTTTGAATGTCCATCAACATGTCTCATAGCCAAAAATTCCGTCAACTCCTGTTTCTGTACAGCACTAACACCTTTGCTAAAGGAAATCTCCGATTTTTCAATATTAATTTTTTGACCAGATGCAACTTCATATTTGTTGAGAATATCAACTATAGCTTTGCATTCCTGTCGGGTAGCTCTAGCAAAAAGCAAACTGTCATCAGCAAACAACAGATGAGAAATTTCAGGGCCATTACGACTAGCTTTCACACCATGCACCTGCTTACATAAGGTAGCCTTAGTCAACAGAGAAGAAAGAGCGTCAACAACCAAAATAAAGAGGTCAGGGGATATAGGATCCCCCTGTCTAAGACCCCGAGAGGGGGACACCGACCCACAAACAGAACCATTTATGACAAAAGAGTATCTGACAGAAGAGACACAACTGATTATCACATTAACCCAAATCTCCAGAAACCCCAGTCTCAGCAGTAATGATCTCAGAAAATCCCACTCCACTCTATCATAAGCTTTGCTCATATCCAACTTCATAGCAATAGACCCGCTGCGCCCCCGAAACCGATGCTTCATAGAATGAAAGATCTCAAGGGCAATAAGAGCATTATCAGTAATAAGTCGACCAGGAACAAAAGCACTCTGATTCTCCGAAACAATAGCAGGTAATACACCTTTAAGCCGATTCGCCAAAACTTTGGAAACGAGCTTATAGATAACATTACACAAGCTAATAGGACGGAACTCAGAAACAAGGGTAGGAGTTTTAACCTTCGGAATCAAAGCAACATTAGTGCTATTCACACTATCAGGAGGACGAGTACCATGGACAATCCCAATAACAGTATGAGCAACATCATCCCCTACAATATGCCAGAACTTCTGGTAAAAGATAGCATGCATACCGTCAGGACCTGGAGCCTTGCACGGCTGCATCTGAGAAAGAGCACACCACACTTCTTCTTTGGTGCAAGGCCGAGAGAGAGAGAGGCATTCATATCATCAGTAACAATAGGAGAAAGTGAAGAGAGAACATCACAAATAACAGCAGGATCAGAATTGTTAGATGTAAACAAATTTTTATAATAGTTACAAATAACCCTCTCTAACTCTCCCTCCTCCTCACACCATTCACCGTTATCATCAAACAAGCCCCGAATATAATTCCTCTTCTTTCTCTGGGAGGCTTTATGGTGAAAGTATTTCGAATTTTTATCACCGTCTTTTAATTCAGCAACACGGGATCTAAGGTGCCAATACACCTCCTGCTTTTCTAACAAACCATCTAACTCAGCCTGAAGATGTAAATTAGCCTCGCTATCTTCCACCGAGGCCCCCATTTGCGCCACAGCTAAGCGCTTCTCCAACTCCTTAATTTTCTTGCTCAAATCCCCATATTTCAGTTTGCACCAACCTGCTAGCTCAATAGCAACAACAATGACCCTCTCTGTAATGTTTCGGTCCAAGTGAGAACCCCAGACAACACGTACAATATTCTCACACTCAAGATCCAAGAGCCAAGCAGTCTCGAATTTCAAGGGCCTATGCCGCAGAGAACGACGACGCGGCGCACCACACATGCGAAGCAAGAGAGGTGTGTGGTCTGACTTGTACCGAGGTAAGTGAACAACATCAGCCTGCATGAAGTTCGAACACCAAAGAGTGTTAGCCACAAAACGGTCGAGCCTTTCCCTAACTCGAGTCCGCGGATTCTTCCCCCGCTCCCACGTATACCAGGTACCAGAATACCCCAAATCACGTAACTCCATCTCCTCCATAATCTCGCGAAACCCGAACATAGCCCTTCTCTCGAGCTGAGCTACACCCTCCAATTCACTCACAGACAGGACCTCATTGAAATCCCCACCAAAAATCATCGGGCCATTAAAAGAACAAAACGACCGCATTAGATCCCAGGTTTTGTATTTGAGGGCAGTATCCGACCAGCCATACACACCAACAAACCTCCAAGTCACCCCAGACTCCACAGAAATGTCACCACAAATGTGATTATTAGAAAACGAAACCAAAGAGAAAGTAATCTTATCATCTTTCCAGTAAACACACAAACCACCAGAGAGCCCCACACTATCAACAGCAAAAGCATTACAAAATCCTAATTACACTATCATATCATAGTTACTTCAATGTTGCAAAAGGCATCATACATGCGTTAGCTTATAAATCCTAATTTTTAATTGATATTTTTTTAATCAAAATTGTATCATAAGGGGAAGTTTTGGTATACACACGGGCAAAACAAAAAGATTGAGAAAGAGAAATAGGGAGGAAAGAAAATGAGACAATTTCCTAGTCTATTTGGTTCATTTCCTGAAAGGGAAGTAAAGTCCCACACAATTACCTTGCAACTGTTTGGTTCAAGGAAGGGGAATGAAGTGGCATTTATGATTTACCCATAAAAGTCCGTTATATATATATATATATATATATATATATATATATATATATATATATATATATATCTTATTGAAAATTAATAACACACTTGCTTATTTAAAATACTATATTAACAATGAATTTGGGGTGCGTTCTCTTCACCTTATTCAACCTGAAATTATTTGAACTAATTGAAACTTATTAGTTGTTGTTGGGTCAGACTATGGACCAAGACTCAAAAGGGTTTGGTCTATGTTGAGCCCACATTCTTCTAAGCTTGCCAAAGGGGAAGCACCTACTAATGGCTTTCCAAGGGTCCAACTCAAGAAGAAAAGGAACGACATAAACTCATGACCTAAGCCCGTGTTTGGCCCTCTCTTCCTTGCTATAAATACTCCCATGCCATGCTCATGCAAGGTACATTCATTACATGTTTAAGCACTCACAAAGAACCACTCGACTGATATGGTCTTAAGACCATCAATTGACTTAAGCATTGGAGTGAGTTTCTTCGGAAAACCGTTAAAACTAGTAAATCACATGTTATCATCCATCTAAGGAGATTCGTCACATTGCTTTGTATACAGCCCATCAACACTCTATCATCATCAACATTAACTAATCCACTCAACTAATTTAGACAGAATCATGTATTATTTGAATCTATTTTGCAAAAATATAATAACTTATTGGAACTAATTTAAACTTATATGAACGATAGAACTTGTTAAAATTTGTTGAAACTTGTTGATACATATTAAAAAAAACTATCTTAACTCAAGATTCTTGAAATATATTTTTTTTAAAGGAAAGAGGACGCTTGGACAAGAAGACTTAAGTGAATAAATGATTGAAGCAAAATAGCGATACTAAAATGCAAGAAGAGGAGAGTCAACTATTGAGAACGCAGAAGAGGAATTAGGGCATGTTCTCCCCAGCTTATTTCAGTTCAGTTCAATTCAGTTCGGTTCAGTTCAGTTCAGTTCAATTCCTAAATGATAATCATTACTATTAATTAGTTATAATTTAATTCAGTTCTGTTCAGTTCAGTTCAGTTCAGTTCAGTTTTATTCAGTTCAGTTCTGTTCAGTTGTTTTATGCCGAAAAGAACAGGCCCTTAAGCCACTAATTCTTCTGATTCCCAGCTTTGAAAAGTTACAGAAATATACAACCAAAACCTAGTGGGTTATACTTATAAAACAACCTTTATTTTTTCATCTAAAAAATCAATTTCAAGTTAAATGAACAATATAAAGGGTTGTATTATATTTGAATTTGTCTTCTTGTTATGAATGAACTCTTTGTACTTTGAAGTTCTTAGAATGGGAGGTACTTAAGTAATTACTAATCAGGTCGTCGTTAATGGAAATTGGAAAAATGCTATTAAATGGGTTAGTGGGTACATCGATTCTAGGTCGACCCATTTATTATTAGGTTGGGGTGGGTTGAGAATCTCAACTCGTTAAATTAAACAGGTTGAGTTGGGTTGATCCTCAACCCAACCCAACCTAGGGTCGACCCATTGCCAGCCCTAATTAATATAGTGTCTGTTTCCTTTTTGGGGGTCAAACTTTAAAATCTTTGATCAAATGTTTTTATTAATATATATATATAGAAAAAACATACTCATGTGAGATCTTGTTAAATTCGCCTCAATGTGTACTTTCATCATATCAATTTTTTATATTTTTTATTAATATGGAACTGAAAATATTGAAAGTCAATAGCACGCGTACGTGTTGGTGCAAAAATAATCAAACACTATATTATGGGACGAAGGAAATGTTATCTAAGCATATGAGTCATGTTTCACCCTTTTTTCCCTTCCTTGATTCATGTGTCACTTACAAGTGTTGTTTCATATGTGCCACTTATAATTAAGAAAAAAGGGAAAGGTGAGATAAGGTGGGGTATGTTAGGTTAAAATAATACTTACTGTATTTCATACTACTCCCTTTTTATATATAAAGAACTACTCAATAGGATTCTTAACCATATTCACCAGTAAAGATAATCTTCTAAATATTTCAATTTATAAGAAAAAAACATGTCATTTGGGATCTTGTTTGATTCATCTTTATGAGTATTAAGAATATCAAACTTTTACAATTTTTACAAATATGTAACTAAAGATGTTGATGCTATAAAATATGCATTGGCGAACGTGCAAAGTGGAAGTAAGTAGTTTTCATAAAATGGAGGGAGTAATTGTAACATACAAAGTTGACACATTTTAAAAGGAAGCTATATGAAGAGGAGAAAAATAGAGATACATAAAAAGAGCGGCTCATGTGATAGTAGAGAAAAGCGGAATATATACCAAATTAAATAAGGCAATATTGCAATCAATGTGGAACATTCAAATAGGAAAAGTATTGCAATTAATCTCTATTATATAAGCCAAGGGATGAGGTATGGTGTCCTCCTTTGAAATGACTAGAATACTCTTTAATAATTTAAAACAACGGTTTCTTTTTATAAAATAAAACATGAAAATCAATGCAACTTGCCATATGGAATAAAAAATAGAATATGCAATCAGCATTAATAACTTGACAAAATAGATTGACACAATCAATTCATGAAATTAATTAGAATCTTCAATAAAAAAAGTTAGTGATATATCCTAACAACATAATACTTCGTGTTTACAATCGTTAAAGAACTATACTAAAGCAGCTGACAAGGAATTATTAAATCATCGATCAAAATTTTCAGCGGCGGTATTGAACAGTTAAAAATCGGTCACCTTCAATTTAAAAAGATAATAACATCTACAAAAGAACCTCAATAATTTTAGATTAAAAAAAATGTCCATTTGTACATATAGCTACATAATGTTGTTGACGCACGCATTGCGTGCATATACAACTAGTATGAAACAAAGGGAAGTAATTATACATTTAAAAAATTAGAAAAGTAAAAGAGTCACCATAAAAAAGAAGGGTCATCAACGGACATTGATAGAGAAAGGAGTATGCAATTTGTATGTATAAACCATATTAAATCATTATAACTAATATTAAGTCTTTGTCTTTTGAAAAAAATTACACAATCGCATTAAATTTTTTCTAATAAATATATGCATAGAAAATTTGTCATAATACTTGAGAGGACATCATTAAATGTGACCTAAAGTATCTCACATCATAAGCTGAAAAATGTGACATTTCATTTGATTTTGCTTTTGATTCTTGAAACGAATTAGAGATCGTACAAATGTGTGGCTTGATTGAGCTGTAATTTTTTTTTGCCATGTGATTGCACATTAAAATTAGGTTTATCAAGGTACAATGCTCACAATCCAGATCTTTTTGTTTAAGAAGAGGGAATATCGCCATCAAAGAAAAAAAAGGAAGAAGAGGGAATACTTTTCATTTTAAAGGAAATCAGAACAGGGTAGGAAGAAAAGGGAAGATTTAAGTACTGAATTTCACCTTATTGATGAAACAATTTATAGGATATACTTTCTCCGTCTCTCAATAAGTGTAACATAGAGAAAGTGGAGGAATACTAAGGAATGTAGAGAGAGAAAGTTAGGACAACAATAAAGTAGAGTAAGGGCCTGTTCTCCCCAGCTTATTTTCAGTTCAGTTCAGTTCAGTTCAATTCAGTTCAGTTCAGTTCAGTTCAACTCAGTTCAATTCAGTTAAGTTCAGTTCAATTCAATTGTTTTATGCCGAATAGAGAGTATTATTTAGTGTAGCGACATAAACCAAGAGAAGGAGAGAATCGTGAAAGTGGTAAGGAGGAGAGAAAGTGTGAAACTAAATCTACTTTGTTTATTTATTCAAATAGGAGTATAATATGTTTATGTGAGAGTAAGGAATTACGCGGGTCTAACAAGTGACGGTAAGATAAGGTGAAAAGACAAAAAAAAATTATCAAATACTGAAAAAAGAAAAAGTAGGAAAATTTATATGAAATGGAGTTGAAAGCAACGTAGGAAGCACTTTAAAAATGAATAATTATGTAAAATTTATTTGTAGGATGTTGTTGGATTTTCTAAACGTATAATTACATGATATCATACATATATAAGTTTATCTAAAAGATAAATAAAGATATTAATAGTCAAAGTTGTTTGTTGGCAATTATAAAAGTAAAAAAATTACGACTATAAAAAACCCGGAGGAAGTATTAGTCTACAATTAATATTGCGCGTATAATATAGTCTAGGTTAAGATTTTTGTTTCCTACGATTAATATGTAAAATAAGAAAATGATTTATATTTTTTTTTTTTGAAAGCAATCAAGCTATATTAAGAAATCGAAAGTTTGTCCATGAGTACATAGGGCGCCACCTCCGGAGGGGAGTGGTTTTCCCAAATTTGTTCCACACCAAAAGGAGTAATTTTAGCTAAATAATGAGCAACAAAATTGCCATCCCGCTTAACATGAGACCAACTAAGAGAAGAGAAAGGAATAGAAGAAGCTAATATGTCGGAGAGGATCTTATCAAGGTCCGAAAGGAAGAAAACATGCTTGGAGAGGCGCTTGATGACCACTTGACAGTCAGACTCGAGGATCACTTCAGTCAGTCCAAACCTACGGCCCAGTCGCAAGGCAAATTCAACTGCTTTTGCCTCAGCTACTTCTGGACTCCATCCAGCCTTGACTCTTCTCGAGGCAGCAAAACGGACTGTCCCAGTGGAGTCACGCCCAACTGCTCCTAGGCCAACCCAGCCAACCTCGACCAGAGACGCATCAACGTTAATTTTAACCACTCCAGAAGGGGGCGCTAGCCAAATCTTCGAGCTGGACTCACTAGGCTTACCTTGTTGCTGATAAATACGGCTCGCATATTTCCCATGTTCATCAACAAGTCTGGCTACACGCTCCATCAAGATATTGTTTGGGGTCCATTTATCTTGGAAAACCCATTCATTTAGTTTGCCCCACACACACCAAGCTAGGAAAGCTCCTCTTGTCACAGTCTTCTTATCAATACCCTTCCAACTAGACACCAAGTCACACATGCTCAGGTTCGAGGCATTTTCACACATTTTAGCACATCCACTAGCTTCCCACAGAGCCGTCAAACGGGGGCAAGTGAAAACAGCGTGGCTAGCCGTTTCAATAGCACCGCAGCCCCAAGGACATGCGCCATCATCCATGAGATGTCTGTGAACAAGTAAGGCACGAGTAGGAAGAGAGCTTGTGCACAAGCGCCAAAAAAAGTGCTTAACTTTTGGGCTTGCTTCCATGCTCCAAATGTCCACCCAAGTTTGATGGAAATTATCAAGATTACACCCCTTCCCAAGCATGTATGCAGTTTTCACCGAATACATCCCATCTTTAGTGAGTGCCCATGTTATTTCATCATGGGGTTTGGAGTTACATAAAGGGATTGCCAAAATGCACTTTGCATCCCGTTCATTAAAAATCTCCTCAATTAAATCAAATTTCCATTCACAAGTGTGGGCATCAATCAGTTCACTCACCTTTTCGACGGAACCTCGATGGGCACTAGTAGCAAAACGTCCAGCATCATCACCAAGCCACGGGTCGTGCCATATCCGAATGGAGTCACCATCGCCAACACGCCAAATGCTTCCTTCCTTAATCAAAGCCTTTGAGCTCCAAATACTCCTCCAAGAGTAGCTACAGGAATATCCTAGAGATGCATTAAGAAAATCGCAGGTAGGGTAATACTTAGCTTTCATAACTCGACCAAGGAGGGAGTGGGGAGCACGAGTTAGACGCCATGCTTGACGACCAAGGAGGGCATCATTGAAAACGCTTAAATCTTTAAACCCCAAACCTCCAAGGCACTTCAAAGTGCACATTGATTCCCAACTCTTCCAATGAATCTTCCTTTGGGACGCAGAACTACCCCACCAAAATCGAGCCATGGCCGAGTGAATTTGTTGAATCACTACCTGAGGAATCTTGTAAACACCCATGAGATATGTTGGAATAGCCTGGATAACTGACTTCAAGAGGATTTCTTTCCCTGCTCTAGAGAGGAGCTTTTCCTTCCAACCTTGGAGTTTCTTCCAAATTCTATCAAGGAGAGAGTCAAATATAGCTTTCTTTGATCTTCCACTGATAGAGGGGATACCAAGATACTTTTCGTGCTTTTCAACTTGCCGCATTTTTAGAATACTCACCAAAGCTTCTCGTTGATCACTGCTGACTCCCTTACTAAAAGAGACTTCCGACTTTTCATAATTAATTTTCTGTCCGGACGCTAACTCATATTGGTTGAGCACATCAACTATAATAAAGCATTCCTGTCGGGTTGCTCTCGTGAAAAGAAGACTATCATCAGCAAAAAGAAGGTGAGATATTTCAGGACCACCACGGCTCGCCTTAACACCATGAATCTGTCTCGTCTGGACCTTACTCTGAATCATTTTAGAGAAAGCATCAGCTATCAAAATGAAAAGGTAAGGAGAAAGAGGATCACCTTGCCGCAAACCTCTACCAGGGGTAACAGAACCACATACTCCCCCATTAATAATAAAGGAGTAAGAAACAGAAGACACACAATCCATCACCAGATTTACCCATCTACCATCAAATCCCATTGTCAGCAGAAGCTTCCCCCCATTCGACGCGATCATACGCTTTGCTCATATCAAGTTTCATAGCAATGTTACCCCGACGGCATCTACTTCTATACTTCATCGAATGGAAAATCTCCAGAGCAATGAGGGCATTATCAGTTATCAGACGCCCTGGAACAAAGGCGCTCTGATTCTCAGTAACAATCGCAGGAAGAAACTCCTTCAATCTGATAACAATAGCCTTCGAGACAAGCTTATAGAGAACATTGCAGAGAGAGATAGGACGGAATTCCGAAGCTGCAGTGGGATGTTTAACTTTCGGAATTAATGCAATATTAGTATGGTTGATGCCTCTAGGAGAAGAAATCCCATGAAGAATGTTGCAGACATACTTAGTAACATCGTCACCAATAATATGCCAGAAACGCTGGTAAAAAATGGCATGCATACCATCAGACCCAGGTGCTTTACATGGATGCATTTACTGAAGAGCTGCAAAAACTTCATCTTTTGAGAACGGCCGCATAAGAACCTGATTGCATTCATCTGAGATCACAGGATTAATATATTGCAGAACATCCTGCAAATTCGCATCAGTGGGAGTCATGGACGTAAAAATATTGTGGAAATAGTCCCCGAATATATCTTCAACCTCCTCGGCTTCTTCACGCCAGTTGCCAAGATTATCAAACAAACCTGAGATGTAATTCCTTTTCTTTCTCTGCGAAGCTTTGTGGTGGAAATATTTCGAATTCCTATCACCATCTCTCACCTCTGAAACACGGGAGCGGAGATACCAATACGCCTCGTGTTTATTGTGCAAATCATCAAGCGTTCGCTCTAACTCAGCACATTCATGACAACTAGCCTCGGTGGTGGGAGATTGTTGAGCAAGCTGCAATTTTTTCTCAACTTCTTCAATCTGCTTATCAAGCTTCCTGAATTTGTTTCCACTCCATCCCACAAGTTCATGAGCCATAGCTGAGATACGAGAGATTATGGGGTCACCCGAAGATAAATCCCAGGCCCCACGCACCACAGATTCACATTCGTCATCAAGGAGCCAGCATGTTTCGAAGCGAAAACCTCGACGTTTCCGCGCTTTCTTTCGCTCGCTTGGGGACCGAGTAACAATGGCCATATGGTCAGATTTATAGCGTAACACGTGCTCAACAGTAGTGCCTTGATAGTGGTTAATCCAATCAGCAGAACCAAGAAAGCGGTCAAGACGCTCTCTAATCCGCGTAGAAGGCGAGTTACCTCGTTCCCATGTATACCAAGTGCCCACATAGCCTAAGTCACGGAGATGAAGATCATCAATAGTATCCCGAAACAGCAACATTTCCTTTCTAACTCTGTCTACACCACCCTCCTTTTCACTATAGCTTAGAATCTCGTTAAAATCGCCACCAAAAAGGATTGGAATAGTTGTTTCATCAAAGAGATGACGCATCAAATTCCATGTCTTAAACTTTTCTTCTTCTTTTGGCCATCCATAGATGCCAACAAATCTCCACACAAAGCTACCATCCGCAATGTCTCCGCAAATATGGTGTTGAGAGAAAGACACAAGTGTAAACTTCACACTCTCTCTCCAGTACAAACATAATCCTCCAGCTTTCCCGATACTAGAGACCGCAAAGGCATTGTGAAAACCCAACCGATCTTTAATAGCTTCGGCCTCCCTTTTCTTTAACATGGTTTCCGACAAAAAGATGATGTCGGGGGCATAAGTAACACTCCAGCGTCGAAGCTGGCGAACTGACCAAGGGTTGCCCATCCCTCGGCAGTTCCAACACATAGTATTCATAATGACGGGCGGGGTTGGTCTTCGCCAACCTCCGCCGCAATCAAAGAGTCAAGATCAGAAGGAGTACTCGGCTTCAAACGTTTCATAGCACTCACATAATCACCATCCTCCCTACCATCAACATCCATGCCTGCACGTTTATTTGAAATGTCACTAGCATCCATTTCCATGCCCTGGGCCCCTTTATCCACCAATCCACCTCTAGCTATGCGTTTCCAAGATCTGTTCTGGGAGTTAGCAGCCACCTTTTCACCTTTAGAACTGGTGAAAACAAAAGGTTCCTGCTGAAAAGTATTATGAGCAGGTGTGATCTCAACCAAGGGAGCATCTCCAGTAGCATTTAAAGAAATGCAAACGTTGGGATTAGGAACTCCATAAAGCTCCTCACGTGGCAAATTGCCGACCCTAGCATCATCATTAAAAACAATTAAGGCTCCAACACTAGATGAGGAGTGAGTATTTAATTCCTCCACATTAATTGGTTTTGGAACCTGTACAAGTTCCTCCACTGTAGCTTTTGGAGGATCCTCAAACAAGACCTTTTTACTCGAGCGAAACTTCACTTCTTCTTCAATCTCCTTTGATCTACCCTTTCTAGGAGTAGCCTTAAGTTCAGCACTCCATCCCAATTTCTCATGTTTTTCCTCCTCCGGAACTGCATGACAGTAACGTTCCGAATGCCCCATAATCCCACAAGCAAAGCAGAAAAAAGGCAATCGTTCATAAGCAAAATCAATCTGTAATTCATGACCTTTTTTATCCTTTAACTTCCGATATCTACGCAATGGTTTTGTGACATCAAGTAAAACTTTTATACGTCTATACCTTCCGAGGCCCAGAACATCTTCTTCTATCTCTAAAATCTCTCCCATATTACCGATTAGGGCACGAACAATCTCATCAGATCGGTAGTTAAATGGTAGATTTTTTATACGAACCCAAAAAGGGGAATGAGTTATTGTTACCTGGTCAGGTTGCACCTCTCCATCAGCCTCCTGGAGCAAGATGAGCATATTATCAAAGCACCATGGTCGCCCATCAAGAACCCTAGCCATATCCTTCCAATGAAAAAACTGGAATGCATAAAAATTTGGGCTCAAGACTCGAATAACCAAGCCTTTTGCCGGTGCCCAGACAGAAGTAATGGTGCGTTTAAAAGCTTCAGCATTATAGGACCTTTCCGTCAATAGCCGTCCGAACAAAACAAGCGACAACTTAGATTCAGCGCTAGGGTTCAAAGATTCTAAGTCCAGAACAGTATTCTCCTCTTCATCAATTTTTAATCGCGAAACAAACTGGGTGATCTCCTCGGCCATGAGCAGAGGAGCAGCACCGCCGCAGCGGGGATGAACCTAGCAGGTAGGGTTCTCTCACGAAGGGGAGAGAAAATCCTTTCTTTCAAGGGAGTTTTTTAAATAAAAATAGAAAATGATTTATATAAGAAGCTTAAAAATGAGAATATTGAATAATAACTTATCATCTTTCATAAAAAAAAACTTATCATCAATAATACTAATTAATGCGCGACTTGGCATGAAATTATCAATTAATACTGCCATCTTAGAAAGTATATCTATTGTTTATTCCTAATCTTTAAGGTCGTATTACTCGTATATATCATAATCCTTAAAAATAATTGAAATATTTTTTACTTCAATCTAAAGGTTAAAACTTAAAAGTATGTTATTCAGGGAGACATCAAATCAATAGCAACGGCTTTTGAACATTTCACACAGGACACCAAAATTTAGCTAAAGATAATTAAGATCAACTAATATTTTATTACTATTAATAGTACTGATAATGTTTATGAGCACTAGTTGCATTTCATAGAGTTTGTTGTGTTGTTGGCTTGTTGCAGTACTGGAGGCGTGTTGGGTGTACAGTACAAGTGTCATTATTAATTTTCTATATTAAAAAGACTAAATCTTTTTCTAAGTTGTTGATAATGATTAATTTTATATTTTGAAATTAAAAAAGAAATAATTTATCAGTATCATATCAATTATCAAATGCAAGGAAGGTGGAGAGAATCTAGAAATGCCCCCAATTTACTTTTCATTTCCACAAAAACCCAAAAAAAAAGTAAATATTTACTCCTAAAAAAAAAGCTACTAATTAAGTGAGAGAAAGTAGAGAGAGAAAGAAGTAATAGTATGAAAAAAAGCAGAGAATAAAAAGAGACCGGATGTTGACAAATTTCATGTCACTGTTCTTAGAAGGTCGTTTGTTTGTGTGAAGATTTCTTATCTGGGATCTCTCTCATTCTCTCTCTAAAAAAAAAACTTTCTCTCTCTACTTTCTCTCTCCTCATAGTTTCAGACAGTGGCCCAGCCGATCGAAATCTCCATCTTTTTCCTCCTCTTACCTGATGACGATCTAATAAGCTCTTCCCTCAATGGTGTTAGAAAATCACCCACTTGTTTATTTTATCTTTTTTTTTAATATTTATTTTATCTATTTTCTAACTAAGGGTTTATATTTTAAAGGAAAAATCTTTTCTTGAAACTCATTTGTAAAGTTCATTCCTTTTTCAGTCTCTGAGGACTGAATTCTCATGATGGGACTTTGGGGGACTTTTATTTTCTTTAATAATCTTCCTTATTGAATGATTGAATCCTTAGGCAAGACTCTTTTGGAGAGAGAAACAGTTTAGAGAGAGAGAGAGAGTGATTGGAGGATGTGGGTCTAAAGGTAATATCTTTTTTCTACTATTTACCTAAAATTAGATTTGTGGGTTTTTGATTTCTGGGTTTTTCTGATCATTTTGGTACTATTGTTAGTCTTTAATTGATTCTTGCTCTTTTCTATAATTGGGTCTTGTTTAATATAATAGTTGCTTTTGATTGTTTAGATAGTTTGCATTTTTGTGTAATTTTGAAATCCCCAGTTCTTCTCATATATATTTGCTTGGATTTGGGTTGGGGATTGCATTTAATTTTAATTTGTTGGGTGTATATCTATTGGGGATCTATTGCCTCATTATTTTGTCTTGAATTGATATTTCCTTATCAATAAGTATTGAAAATTTTACTGCTTTTTTCTTGTTGAAAAGAGTAGGGTTTTGATAATTCAAGTCTAAATTTTTGCCTTTCTTCTATTTTCTTGTTGAAAAGAGTAGGGTTTTGTTTACCTATATGGTTTATTCTTCTTAATGTTCTTTGGAAGTGTGATACATGTTAAATGGGATAATCTTAACATCTTCTGATTGATTATTGATTGAAGGGCTCATCTAATGAGCTATAGGTGTAATCCATGAAAGTTAAAGAGATTAAACCAAGCTAATTTAGGGTAACTTGACATTTTGGGCATTAGTTAGAGCGTGGATGCTGCTTTTGTTAAATTGACCCTGCCTTCTACACTTCATAGGTCTTCCAAGGTTGCATTTAAGATTCTATCACTTTCTGTTACTTCGATGATGCTTCTCGACAAATTGGAGAATCATTCAACTTGTTGCTGTGGAATTTCATTTGAGTATGTGGGAAATTGATTTGGATCTCAAGTGGTGTTGATATTTTAGTACCATATCACAATGTTACTATCTCCCGGTGGGAGTTTGTTAACTGAAATTGATCTGTTCTGTTTATTGAATGTCTGGAAGATAGTGTTGGTTAGGAGAGTTGTTCTCCATGTGGGTAGTGGTCTCTAGAGGCTTATGATGACATGTGGGGTTATTGGCTTCCCTGGTAGTGTTTTTGAGCTTATGACGTGCATTTGCATATTTTCTTGAATGAGAGACAACTCTTGGGATATAGTTGCTATTGGGCTGCTCTATATTTTGGGTGAGGGACAACTTTACGAATCTTCTTTGCTGGGATATTTTACGTATCGTACTGTTTGAAGTGTCAAAGCATGCCACTGAAATGGAATACACATTGTTGCATGGTTGCCTTTCTTCTTTTGGTAGTGTATCAACTGCAAGTAGGCTTTTATCAATTAGTGGACTGCCTTTTCAAAAGTTTCATTTTAGAGCTGCACTTGTGAGATATATAAACTTGTACTGCTATACATAGATATAGTTTTCTTAATGTCAAGCTCATTCACTGCTTCCCTTTATCGTAATTAAACTGGTTTACTGGAGGCTTTTCCCGGGAAAAGCTATTGTTATAATGTGGCAGATAATTCAGTATCTCATAATTTGTTTTCATTTTATGGAATGGAATCTGGATACTGCTGCGGTGTTTCTTTTTTTGGTTCATTTGGGGAGGGGGTGGTCTGCAGGTAGTCAAACAACTTGGTAATATAGACAATGAGGATTGTTGAATTTGGTTGCTGTCGTTTCTCTTTGATCCTGGAAGAGAGAGGGAATGGGACTAATGCACCATTCTTATAGGGCTTTAGTAGAGATGAAGTAATAGATTGACTTAGATCACAAAGTAAGAAGTGTTTGAGGGATACTTTCTTTTAACAGGAATGAGTCCTGCTAATCTGCTATAGAAGGTAAATTCAATAAACAGGAAAAAGAAACGATGTTTGTATGGTGGTGGTTCATGTAAATTACAAGTCTCAATCTAGAAATGTTTAAAAATTTTCAACTTGTATTATCCCCTTGGGGGGGGGGGTATGGATGAAAAGCCATGTGCTCAATGTGTGGAACTTTCATGCACTTTCCTTTTCTAATTTGGGCTCCCTCTATATGTTCAGAATACTTCAGAATATCGGAGTACATTGTTTCGCAGAGAAAGTAGAAACCTATATGATTCTCCTTGTTAGTGACCTTTTCATCCTGGTGCGAGTATTGCCTTCTATGATTCTCAAGTTATAATCTGCTTATGATGATAGATATGACTGACGTAAATTTTACTTCTGACTTTAAGGCTGAATATGATTTACTGTCATTGATCAGAGTGTCCTACTATTGGCTTAACATAACCTAATTTTCTCCGATTGACATGGGGACGCTTGTCCAGATAGAATGTGATCCCCAATTGCGACCTAACCCCCGTGAAACATGTATCTCATCTAGAGTTGGCAATTTGGGTCAATGGGTCAAGTTCGGGTTTGATTTTGGGCTAAGCTCGAAATATGTTGACACTAATTTAAAAGTTGATAATTTTACAAAATATGGTATATGTGTCGAATCGGGTGAATTTTAGGGTGTTCAACTGCAGTTGGAGTCGAGTTTGGGTTTCTTTTAATAACCTTAGGTCGGGTTATCAGTTTGGTCTGAGATTGCCCGCTCTAATTTATCATTGAGTTGTATGTATATACTCTAATATCTCATCTCTTCTTGACCTGGGAGGCTCGGACGATGCAACGTCAGATGCCATCAGTGTTTGGATTAATGAGATTCTTTACTGAAGTCCTATATTCCTGAGGTTGCTTTGCCAAGGGTCAAACAAGTTGGCATATCTTGTTGGATATTGAGCTCTTAATCTCTGCAAAGATGTCTATGTTTGTATCAATTATGTGAGCTACGTGACGTGTAAACTGTTGCAAGATTATCCTTATGGGGATTTCGGGACTATTTACTGGTGGGTATGCAGGAGGCATTGCTTAGAAGAATACAAGTTTCTGTTGTTTTATTACCCTTCTCCAATCAGTAGGTGTGGATCGGTTTATTGATATGTCTGTGGGAGTCCATGTTTGCTGCTGTGTTCAAGTGTAATCTGATGGTGCCTATTTCTTACTCGAATTATTTTGCCTTAATTTGCAGGAATGGGAACAAAGGTGCAGACTGAGAATTACTTGCCTGCACATTACTCAATGAAGGACCTTAATTGTGAATCTAATGGTGCTAGTTGGCCTTCTTGTTTTGGCGAGAGCAATTTATCCAACGGACAATTCTATTATGGTTTCCTGCCTAGGACTGTTGCTGATACACAGACAGGATATGAGAAAGATATTGTAAAGCAAACAATGATTGAGCATGAAGCCATATTTAAGAATCAGGTACGTAGGCTACACATTTCGGTTATTTGAGTTTGACTTAATAACTTTATGCTGGAATTGACGGAATATAATGAAAGTTTGAGTCCGAAATTTACTTCACGAAGATCCTACCATTCAAATGTATCTTATAGGTCTATGAACTACATCGACTATACAGAGTACAAAGAGATCTGATGGATGAGTTCAGGAGGAAAGAACAAATTAAACGGCGAATTCCCTATGAAACATCATCGTCTTCAAGCCCTGTACCATCCCAATTGCAATATGAGGATGTGCAAAGATGGAATGGTCCAACTTTTCCGTTGTCAAACTCAGTTTGTGGTAGAACTCCCATTTCAGTTCCCAATACTGTTCACTCTTCACCATATTCTGCCAAAGGAAAGAGCATACAAGCTGGGCCAAGTTCATTGCCTAATTGCTATAGCCCAAAGAACTCCGAGTCAGAGTCCAGACCCACGAAACTTAGAAGACGAATGCTTGATCTGCAACTCCCAGCTGACGAGTATATTGACACAGATGAAGTGGAGCAATCCAATGATGTCAAAGATTCTGATAATATAAGCCCATCCCCTGATAAAAATAGAAAGTTTGCAGCAGGGAATGGCAAACTATCTATGGTCTATCCTGGAAAAAATGAATGTCAGGGAGATGCTTCAAGATCTGATCTTCATGTCAGTAAATCTAGGGCTCTAGCAGACTTGAATGAGCCTCTACATGTGGAAGAAGCAACCTCTGTCTCATCTGTTGACTTCTTGCACCGTGGTGGCAATCGCTGTGACGTTCAGTACAGGGATCTTTCTACAAGATTTTTGAGTTCATCTAAGGATGTTTCTCAGAACCCCAAGAATGGCTGCACGAATGGGACTCTAAATAATGTCAGCTTTGGAAATAGAGCTAATGGCCCTGACTGGTTCAGCTATGCATTAGAATCAGGTAATAATGGACCTCAGTTTTCTTTTCTAGAATGTGGTTCCCCTGCATTCATTATACCTGATCATTAGTACAACTTCAATTTTAGTGGTATTCTTGTGTCTTTTTGTTTGACCTTTTCTTTTAGTATAACTAGATAGTTGTGCCTGCTGTTGATCATTATATCTCTGTGTTTAAATTTTAGAACATAAAGGCAGTATGAGATCCATCAATCAAGGAATCTGTCCAGAAAACGTGCCTGTGCCATCTCAGCCAGTGCATATACTTCTTGATCAAGCCTGTCAACCTCCGGCTTTTCTGACCAGTGATGTCAAGGGAAGTCCATGGAAAGCAAAATCTGGTGGTAATGTTGAAAAGTCTGACAGTGTTTATTCTCTGTCCAGCTACAATGTTCCTGGATCAGTTGCTTCTCATCTTCCAATTCAACCTGGATATTTTCATCCCTCTGATTTAAACAAGTCATGGGATCAATGTGCCTCCGCTTGGGGGAAACCCGGAAGCTTCCTTAGCCAAAAGCCCATATCATTACAAACAAGTCCATATCTAACTTCTGCTACCTTGAGCAAGAGTCCTCAATCGTCCGCCCAAAGCAATGACTTGTTTGGTAATAATAAGTGGAATCTAAATAGCAGCCCTTCAGCTTTGGGCAGTGAAATGCCTGTGAGAAATGGGTTTTATGAAGGTTCATCATATGCTTTTAAAGGTATTGATTATGTAAATAACAGTTACATTGATAAAAAGATGCCTTGCTCCAGTGTCCACCACTTCAAGGCTTCAAGTTGTACTGATATGAATCCCATTAAAGATATGAACTTGAATGTGGCACTTCCAAATGGTGTGTCTGACGATCATTTTAACCAGCAAAGTGGTAGGAACATAGACAAGATTCACAAGTCGGAGGATCCTCTAGCTGTTTTGCCATGGCTTAGAGGAAAGGGTGCTTGCAATGACGAGATGGAGAAATCAAGGAAAGCTCTCAACTCACTGGAACCAGCTCTTTCTCGATGGGGTTCTTCAGCTGCATTAAATTCATGTGAGGGTGATGCTAAAGCTAAGATAGCTGATAGTAGCAGAAAAATTCTTGGGGTAGCCATTTTTGAAAATCCTCCAACACCGAAGAAAGAGATCTCAAAACCTTTGGTTTCTCATAATTGTTCAGTAAACAAGGAGAGTGCAAGTAGTGGAAGAAAAGGTGGTTTTGATATGAATGTACCTTGTGACCTTTCAGATGAGGAAGAAGTTGTGGTTGTAGAGCCAAAGATTAAAGCTGAATTTGCTACTCCGAGACATTATTTTGATCTCAATTCGTGCTTAACTGAGGAGGAAATTCCATGTGAAATCTCTTTTGCAGAGAAGAGAACCTCCGTAAGGGTTGGCACCGGTATAGATTTGGAAGCCCCCTTCATTCTTGAAGACGAGGAGGTTGAAGATTCTTTAATAAAAGAGACACAGAAAGAGGTGGAGTTACCCCAACATAATGCTGATGGTGGAGAAACCGAACTTGCCAAGTCAGCAGCAGCGGCAATTGTTACCATGTCATCATTTGTTAACCTAGATCAATCTGAGGAAGCAACTTGTCTTCAAGTAGAAACTGACATGGATGATCCCCTTCAGTGGTTTGTTGAAATTGCTTGTTGTAATGGAGATGATGTTGAAAATGGGGATTGGTTACCTGAAGGCTTGGATGATTTTGAATTGATGACTTTGAGACAGAAAGAGTGCAATGAAGAGGAGTACTTTCCTAAACCGAGTTTTCCCGAAATCCCAAATGTTGAAGAAAAAGGGACATGCCTCTTAACTAGTACTAGAACACGAAAAGGACATGGTCGTCGAGGAAGACAAAGAAGGGACTTTCAGAGAGACATTCTCCCGGGCCTTACATCACTTTCTAGGCACGAAGTAACTGAAGATCTTCAGATGTTTGGAGGCCTAATGAGAGCTACAGGGCATCCTTGGCATTCTGGGCCAAATCGCAGGAATGCTACTAGAAATGGTTGCGCTAGAGGCAGGCGACGGGCTGTCGTAGCAGCCGCCCCTGCACCAGCAAGCACAGTATGTGCTCTTCCATTGAAGCAACAACAGCAGCAGCAGCTACAGAATAACAATACAGAGGTGGGTTTGGAGGATAGAAGCCTAACGGGATGGGGAAAGACAACTAGACGTCCCCGAAGACAAAGGTACCCTGCAGGTAATCCTGCCCTTCCTCCTGTACCTTTGGCGTAAATTATTTGGTGGAGATTTATGTATCGACGAACATATAGAGGGACAATACTGGAGTAGAGTTGTTCGTTAAGGCATCTGAAACTGAGCTTTTCCTTTTTCCTTTTTTTAGCTAGTGAAAAAGGGGATTGTCTTTGTACATGTTCTGTAGCCCAAAATTTGGGTCCCCTTTAATTATGTGGCTTTGCAACCAACTTTGTATTGTTTCATGAATAATGTTGCATGGGTTTCTTGTCCTAGCTTATGTGCATGAGCTAATGAACTAAAGTAGAATATGCACCGGTGTGCTTGTCATCAAATGTTTAGGCAGTGTTGTGCTGTATGATACTATGATTCCCCCTTGTTTCTGACGCGGCTGGTTAGACAGTCGCATGACTGCACCACTTCAACCCCTCTTGGAAAACATATTTCATGACTGCAGCTTTAGACAATTTGCGCCTGACTCTTTGTTATGCTTTGTTTTATTTATTTTTGGTGTATAGGGATCCATGAAGGAACACGATATAAACGGGATTTCAGTTACGTCTTGTGTATCACCTCCTAGTAGGCTTGTCAAATTATTGACTGATATGAACGCGACTCAAGTTAAAACCCAATAAAAATGACAAAGACCTAGAACTCTAGAAGGCCATGTACTTCAAACCTGCAAGTTTAACTTGGCCGACCTGAACTCGGGCTGCTAAATATGATGTAAATTTGCTCTTAATTCGAAAACCGACCCAGAAAAAGATAAGTGAAAATCTCCAACCGCCACGAAAAGTTAGTACTAAGAACGTTTTAAATCTGGAATATTACATCCATCGTTTCGAACCTTGTTTGACCAACCTATTTGACAGGTCTACCCTTATACTTAACCAATTAAGTTAGACAACATTTTATGTTTTTTTTAAGTAAAATTAATTCATTAATAAACAGTCAAACAACATCTACAAGAGAAATTCGAATATAACAAATTGAAACAAATAACGGATTCTTTCACCAAAACTACAATCATTGAGTAGATCTTGCACTGTGGGAGATCCTTCGCACATATCACTGTAGTAATGGAGTGACGATCTGACAATATGTTGTAATCGTGATGATTTTTATCTGATCCATTTGAATGTATATGAAAAGTTGAAAATTGTTGTGATCCCTCCTCAATATCAACAAACTAATTTCACGGTAATCAAAACTAAGATCCTGAATATTACCCCTATCTTTTGAGAGAGAAGTTCCCCACAAAGGAGGAAGCATTGATAACTATGCTTTGTTTAATTGAGGAAAAACGTGTATCTTTATTATGATTAGTCTCGGACATATTATAAACATTGCTGAGGGTTGTATGCTTTGAGATGCTGTCAAGTGTCAAATACCTTCATAAATGTTGTATTCCTTTTGTCAAAAAATTGAATAATTAAAGAATGAAAAATTAGAACAGAAAAACAGGAACAGGAAAATAAGAATTTGTAAAGGTCCTATGAGTCTAAACTCTAAAGCATGAATTTTGAATGGGGCCATCTGCTGGCGCATTTGTGGTGATTATCATCTCCTGAACCCTACTCACCGGTTGGAATTTTGCTATCTAATAAATGTAACAACATATGGTTTTGATGTATAGAAATACAAGCAAAATCAAGAAGCTTGGGAATCAAATGACCTAATTGCTAAAGTCTTTGGGTAGTTGTACCAAAAATTGGAACAAAACCCTTCAATTGAAAACTTCTATGGACAATTAGTGATAACAATGGGGTAGGGGTTTGAATAGACTCGAGCCTGTATCATATGTATTCATAGTCAACTCATACTCTACGCAAACGCATAGGGTTTAATAAAATTTAGACCCTTATACATACCCGCAAGGTTTAGCGGATTTAGGGTAGGCTGTGGGTATAATAAAAAAGAACGAAGTTGGCCACTACTTTAGTTTTAATTGACACCAAAATAAAAAATGATTCTCCATAAACTACTCTCCTATATGTAAGTGTCCAAAACAAGGTGAATAATTTTGATGGATGTAGAAAGTGCTAATATTGTTGATCTTTGGGCAAATAGTTAATCGTTTGATAGTTTATTTGATCATAAGGTAGAAAAATTAAGGAAATTGTTAATTTAAAAAGGGTATTCTTGTCATGTGGTTGTGGCAAACATACTCCATATCATGCTTTTTTGAGATTTCTATGTAATATCATTAAACTTTTAAATCTAATTAACAATAGCATTGCGATATACACATGCTATTCTTTTTTGTTTGTTAATTGCTAGAAATGTTTATAACCATTTTAAGGTACACTTAACCATATCTTAACACTTTGGTAGCGAGGGTGGTGGTAGAGAACAATTATTTAGGGTCTTTTGGTAAAAAAAATTAATGAAAAGTTATCTGCTATCAAATTTAAGATTATTTTGAAAAATTTGTCAAATGTAGGTATTATTTATGTTTATGGCCCAATTTTTGGCTATCCCACTTATCATATCACCAAGTAGGGGTGTAAGTTCGGTTTTTGGTTTGGTTTTGACCCAAAACCAAACCAAACCAAACCGAAATAAATTCGGTTTTGAAATCTCCAATCCAAATCCAAACCGGAATTCGACTCAATCCAAACCAAACCAAACCAAAATCTGAAACCAAAAACCAAACCAAACCGAATTTTTTAAATATTTCAAAATCCAAACCAAACCGAAATTAAACCAAACCAAGATGAAACCAAACTTTTCTATAAAAATAACCCAAGACTTAAGTTTGCCAAGTTACAACATACAAAATACCACTTGAAAATGGCAGCATGCATGTCACCAACAACATAAAATTCCCAACATCTAATACATGTTTATGGTTATCTTTTAAAGCAGTTTGTTTCTCATTATGCTTCATGTCATGGAACTGATGTGGTGTGGAGTGAGAATGATCCTCCCTCAAATAGTTTAAAAGAATATATCAACAACATTGTTTCGTCATTTTAAAAAAACAGCGCATAAACCCAAATTGAAGTTTGATGTGAATGAAAAGGATAATCTGAACAATAGATTCAAACCAATTGAATATTAACTCCTATTTCTATATGGTCTATTTGTATATTTCGATTTTTTTTGGTTTTTCCGGTTTTTCAAAATCAAAACCGAACCAAACCGAAAAAACCGATTTTTTTTTTTTAGTCCAAACCAAACCAATTTCTAAAAAAAAAAACCAAATTTCTAATTCGGTTTGGTTTGATTTGGTTTTCGGTTTTTAACCAAATAACTTACACCCCTATCACCAAGCATGTCTTACAATTCAAGAACAAAAGGTGAAGTATGACAACTTTAGCCTTTAGGTGGTGTTGGTGGTGGTACATCATATTCATTCATAGTAATATGTGTATCTTAGCCGCGTGGCTCTAATACCATGAAAATGTGGGTGAATACAACAATCCTCAAGCAAGAATTCCTAGTTTAAAGCAACTTCCTATACAATGAAATGGATCGAATAAGATCTATGTTTTTCATTTCGTATACATTATTAAAGTTGGTCAAGTAGTATGTAAAAAATGCAAAAGTCAACATTTTACAACTTTAAAATATGAAGTATATATAAAATACTTTTATGTATAATGTTGTTCACATTTTGAACAATTGTTGAATGTTGATTAATTACTAATGGAGAAGATTTGAGAATACAAGGAGTAATCCCATTTAATCATATGAGTAACCCCGTTTTGTTTACATAAGTAACACCATTTTTTATAAGAATAACCCATTCTATTGTTACACGTAACCTTATAATATTATATGAGTAACCCCATTTATTTTTTTGTAGTAACCTCGTTTAGTTTTTGGAGTAACCTTGTTTAATTCTATGAGTAACCTATTTTAATCATATGAATAACATAGTTTAATCTTATGAGTAACCTCATTTATTCATACCAGTAACCTGAATTGTTTATAAAAGTAACCCCCATTTATCAACACGAGTAACCTCATTCATGCATAAAGAGTAACACCATTTATCCATACCAGTAACCCCATTTAATCATATGAGTAACCCCATTTTGTTCACATAAGTAACCCCATTTTGTTTATAAGAGTAACCCTTTCTATGGTTACGTGTAACCTTAAAATATAACATGAGTAACCCCATTTTTTTTACGGTAACCTCGATTAGTTTCTTGAAGTAACCTTGTTTAATCCTATGAGTAACCTATTTTAATCATATGAATAACCTAGTTTAATCTTATGAGTAACCTCATTTATTCATACCAGTAACCTCATCTATTCATACCAGTAACCTGAATTGTTTATAAAAGTAACCCCCATTTATCAATAGGATAAATTTCATGGAACTACCTTTTATAACAAAATTTTTTCAAAAAACTACCTTATAATTTTTTTTCTTCAAAAAACTACCTTATAAAACAAAACCCGTTTCAAACGACCACCAATTGACAACATCCGTTAGTTTTGACCATTAACCGCTCCTTTGACCATCACATGTTGGTCACGTGAGTTCATTAAAACTCACGTGAGTCATGATCTTAGATTTGTATTGGATTATTTTAGCGTTGAAATTTAGTTTTTGTTAGTTTTAATGAACTCACGTGACCATCATGTGATGGTCAAAGGAGGGGTTAACGGTCAAAATTAACGGATGTCGTCAATTGGTGGTCGTTTGAAATGGGTTTTGATTTATAAGGTAGTTTTTTGAAAAAAAAAATTTATAAGGTAGTTTTTTGAAAAAAAAATTTATAAGGTAGTTTTTTGAAATTTTTTTGTTATAAAAGGTAGTTTCATGAAATTTATCCTTATCAATACGAGTAACCTTATCTATTCATACGAGTAACTCTGATTGTTCACAAAAATAACCCTTATTTATCAATACGAGTAAACTCAATTATTCATACGAGTAACCTCATTTGTTCATAAGAGTAACTTCATTTAGGCTCCGTTTGGTAGGGCGTAAAACATTTTCAGTGTAAAATGATTTTCATGGAAAACAATTTACAATGGAAAACACAATTCCAAAATTAGTTTTCCATTGTTTGGTTCCATGTAAGAAAAATGATGAAATGAAAGGAAAATGAAAGGGAAAGTAAGGAGGTTGTGAGAGGAGTGTACAAGAGAGATAAGGAAAACTGTTTTCCCTTCATTTTGAAAGGAAAATGGTTTTCCATCATTGGGAGAGCAATTTTACTCCAAGGGAAAATTGTTTTACACTCCTCTACCAACCAAACAATGTAAAACTGAAAATAGAGGAAAACAGTTTTCCAGGAAAATGTTTTACGCCCTACCAAACGGAGCCTTAATCATACGAGTGACCCCAACTGTTCACAAAAGTAACCCTATTTATTTATATGAGTAACCCCATTTCTTCATACGAGTAACCTCACTTAATCATACAAATAACCCTAATTGCTCACAAAAGTAAACTCATTTCTTCATACAAGTAACTTCACTTAATCATACGACGATCCTATTTAATCATACGAGTAACCCCAACAGTTCGCAAAAGTAACCCCATTTCTTCATACAAGTAATCTCACTTAATCATATGACAACCCTATTTGATATGAGTAGCATCAATTATTCACAAAAGTAACCTCATTTATTCATACGAGTAACCTCATTCGTTCACATGAGTAACCTCGTTTAATTATACGACAACCCTATTTAATCATACGAGTAACCCCAATTGTTCACACAAATAACCTGATTCTTCATATGAGTAACATCATTCGTTCATAAGAGTAACCTGATTAGTATTCCCTTTTGTTATAAAAGTAACCACATTTATTTATAGGAGCGACTCCCTTTTATTGTTAAGAGTAATCACATATTCATACAAGTATCTCCATTTGCTCACAAGAGTAACTCCATTTGTTGATAAACATTTGTGCACAAGTGTCAATTTCAAAAGGCCATATCTCATAACACACCCAATATCTTTGGAAAATTCAAGTTGGAGATGAAAATTTGGCTCGACAGCTTTCAAACACCTGGTCAAAAGCCCGATTCCGATGAGAAACGAGTGACATATAACCATTTGAAAATGAGCTGACTGGCTGAAAATGGCGCGCGCGGCCACACACTTTGTTTATTATATCCGGATGTATATCACAAAGATCTTAAAAATATCCCATTGCAAACGCTAAATATTGTGAAAATGGTGCCTGTTAATACGGAAGGGAATAAAATAAATACTGGGATATAAACTTTTGATATTCTCACCAGCTCATATGTCACTTATTTCACTTTCTTCCTATTAACAAGCGTCCATGGACTCTAGCTCCATGTAATACCCACCGCCACCGAGAAAGTGTTGGTTTCTATATGCGAGATACTCATTTTGCATCTAACACAACCATATTGATACTTCAAAATTCTTGCAATTCGTACCAAAAAAAAAGTATTAACTAATATTAGTTTGATCTAATTAATCACCATAGTACTAAACTCTTCCAATTAGATCTTAGTACCAAAATCCTTCCAATTAGTACTCATGTAATATTATTCTGCAGTTTTCATGGTACCAATTGGAAAAAATATGGGTACCAAATATCCCCCAGTTTGATGCCTATAACAGCTCCATCGCTACCCCCGCAAAAAAAAAACTGGAAATATTACATGAGTTAATGTATACACGGGAAAAAGAAGGCAATTTATTATCATCATCAAAAATTGATCACAAGAATCAATTTCTTCGACTACTATACATAAACATAGAACAAAAAGAATATCAAGGGAGAAAATATGTAGAATTAGTATACAAGATTGATGATCAAAGACAGATTACAAACCAATTCTGGTTCACAAAAAAGAAAAAGAAAGTAAAGAATACACAATTTCTGACCGCAGATGCCACCAACGTCCAGCCTATGGTCGTTGATACACGTACTTCGTTCTAGGATCTACAATTAGACCTTTACCCCCGTTCACTTCTAGATCGTGCCTGCAAGACCCATCATCATATTAGATAAAAGTGTGAATGTCTTGTAGATGCAATGGACTTCAACCCCCAATCCAAATAAGGGTGCATTTTTTCACAACTTTTCTAAACTGAAATTATTGAAGCTTATTTTATAACCTATTTGAACTTATTTTTCCTGAAACTTATTTTCTTAAGAGTGATAAGAAAGCAATCGTAGTGGCCCAAAAACAATAGTAGCTGTAACTTGGAACAATGTGCATACATGAGTCACTGTGGAGTGTGGGAGGGTGCTTTATTCTATAGTGCCTCGAGAGGGGGGGGTTATTTCGTAGGAGATTCAGCAAGATTCAGGCTTTTACAAATCGAAAGACGGGATCTTCGCTTCTTAATGACATGCTTACCTAACTAAGTCTGGGAATGTTGAAAATTATTCAAATACAATACCATAGAAATGGAAGTGAATACTCAACTGGAATACAAAGTCAGGGATGGTTAATTGTTCACGAGGAACATATCTGAACAACTGTAGTAGCCGATCAACATACACCACTTTCTTCCAAACCTAGACATTCACAGTGATGCATGGGTAAAAGATGCAGAATCTAGTGGCTGAAAGTGAAAAAGGAATAAAAAGACCTACAAGACTGATAGAATGTGATAGATGCATACCACATTATCCACGCAAAGTTGAAGGGCAAAAATGGCTGATTTCAGTCCAAATGTTGGATGTAAAATATATATCGCCTGTATCAAACAAATCAGACCATAAGTCCTAATGTAGATCTCTTATTTTTAGTGTTGACAAATATCAATAAAGATAATAGAAATCCTGTAAGGCTGAAATCCTGTGGCATACATGTAGATTACGTTGGTGCTTGCGACCAAGTATTTGCTGTAATCTTCTCATCCACCCTAAGTTAGGTTGACTGTACACCGAAAATAATAAATATATATAAAAAAAATTGAAAAATAGGTCAACAAAATAACTTAAATAATTCATTATCGTGCAATAATATCAAGGGTCAATAGCATCTGACACTGAAATGAACAAAAGTATTAGAGCGCTCCATACAAAGATTCAAAGAGAGTATTCTTACGGCTGTAAAGACGCAGCAGAATGGAAGTAGACAATACTATACGGCTTCTGACTTATAGGCTCGAACTCCTATAAAACAATCATCACGATATCATATTATTGCAAAATACCACAATCTCATTAACTCCACATAATACAGAAATGGCATCAAAGTAAAAAAGAAGAAGCTAGTCCATCATTAATCAGACCAGTCGCAGCTTAAAGAAGTCCTTTACCTTTACGACATACAATATAAAACGCTCCAGATCAAGGCACCGCAACAAGAAATGAGCTCCAACCACTACCATAACTGGCCGTCCTTCACTGTCTACCCCACCACGATATCTGAAGAAAAACAGCAGCATGACTCAAATACAGTACTCCCTATCTGATATCTCATAGTTTGGCATGCAAGCTTTAGTAGATCAAATAGGTCAGAGCAGAAAATCGATCAGGTGATACAAAGTAAGAATAGCATATTCTGGTTTCCTGCATGCTTTTAACATTGTCATCATATTAAAAAAAAATGACACTGTGATGGCTTGCTTTTCTAAATGTTCAAAAGTTATATAACAAAATGAGGCAAGATAAACAGGCACTTTCTAGAAAAGAGGACAAGGTCCTGAGAATATGTTTATCAATTGGCAATGTAATCCAGCATCGATGGTGTATACTTCTGGTAAAGCCACGATACACAAGAAAAAGGTGAAAAAATCTCTTATTTAATTTTTTGAGCCTTGATCTTTTTGGTTTTTTTTCGGGGGGGGGGGGGTGGTGTGAGAAAAACAACATTTTGTGAGACAGTACTTACACAATTTTCATTTCTGCAATCTCAGAAAGATTAGAAGAATTTGCTTTAGCGACATATCTTGAATGGAGAGAATATTCTTCAGCAGCAGATAGTGGAGGACCACCAATATCACCAAATCCAAGCACTTTCGCAAAATTCCATCCACTTTGAGCTTGAGCAGCCTTTTCCCACTGCTCCTTGCGTCTCTGATCTGGATCTTTAATTAGCGACATAAATGCAGGATCCAAGTATGTGTCCAAATAGGAAGAATCCCTGCCCAGTTGTATAAGAAATTCCAAAATTCTTAGCTAGGTCCAACATAGTGATTCAAATACCCAAAATCCAGTCCTATGAATTATGTAAAAGGACAAGTTGATTGGGGGAAGGGGGATCAGAGAGAGGAAAACAAGCAAGGTTGTGAATGTGATGATTTAGGAAACTTCTCCACTCATGCAAATGCCAAATCAGGCTTGTCAGTGGTAGCTCATTCGTGAGGACAAATCGAATCTTGTGGCGTACAATCAGGCATCCTTTGAAGAAGATTGAGTTTTTAATGTGCAAGTATTCTTTACCTTTATAACTCATCATAAGAAAGCTAAGGTATCAACAATTAGTTGATGCGGGCGAATTGATGGAGCCAAACAAGTAAACCACATTTCGAAAATGTTATTCTTATTTCTTCTCTGTTTATGCTTAATATGCTTGCGCTTGCATAACTAAAATCGAGGCAATCCCCCAAAATATCCTACAATTCACCCATCACACTGGTTCAAGAACCAGTATATGAAAATTTTAATTATGAGGAAAAGCTCAACTGTGCAACCATGATACAAGTTTGTACCTTAGCAGCAGCAGCATCAGATTATTCACACCAATCAACTGCATCTTTTTACACCACAAAGACACAGAGGACTGCTGGAACCTACAGTCAAACACCCTTCGTGTTTTGGTTTTTAAGATAAATATTAACAGCTAGTTATTGGCTCTCAGCTAAACATGACAAGACAGTAATATTCCTTATCCTCGTGCTTCATTCAAAAAACATTATAATAATATATCTAGTGTGTAATATTTCATCAATCATATATCAAAATTTCATACTTAACAGAAGACACACACACTTTCAGAAGTTCAGCTCACAAATGATGCTAGATTACAGGAGCATATCATTCTTTCTTTTTTTGTCCGAAACAGGTAAGAGAGGTCCTGTGAACCACTTTCCAATGCTTTCCATCATTTTGGTAAAGGAAACCAACTTCAGACCATTGATAACACAATATCACCCAAACACAAGGAGAATCTATCACATTATCTTGGAGGACACATCATTTGAGGTGCTGACAGATGAGACTCACAACTGGAAGATTTTGCTGAATCAGATACAATAAAGCATCAAACATTTACCATTCAGATTGCTAGATGATGATACATCACTTCATAATTCTTAGGAACGATAGATCACATCTCTTGGACAAAGTAATAGATTCTTCTCATGTTGTGCCCTATTTTCGTTTTTTTTCTCTTTGGACTATGAAAGATGCAGGTCCACAGAACCAAAAATCCAACGCTCATAACCTCAGAAACCAGATTGAGCCAAAGCCCAAATCATCAATAGCTCTTTTCTAACAACACAAGGAGAATCTATTACATGGTCCAAGAACATTATCCATAGTCTTGAGTCTTGACTAGTTTCGGTCTATATCGTTGAACCCTCCACGAACCATGTTCCAGAACGTGGGAATTCAATCTTGACTGGCTTGTGTTCCAGTTCTTTTTGGTCTAGTTTAGACAAGTTAGGTGGTAAACATAAGTTCCCTTACTCATTTCAAAATGTAGCACTCTCCTCGTGACCTGGTCCTAATCAATGAAAATGAAAGTGGGATACGTGAGAAACAATATGGACGTTGATAGATGTTATAACTTATAAGGTACCAAAAGTATAAACTGTGGATGGGTCACCTGATGTTACGGCACATTAACATTAACCAAAACTACATATGGCATGGTGGTCCACCAATCCTAATAATTAATTCCAACACAAAAGAGTGTGGCCCCAAGGAGTAAACTGGCCAAGACTAGAGGAGTGAGGCTCTCTAGTCTCTATGAACAAACTAAGGCTCTGTTCACTAAAACTGATTTTGTCTAAAACTATATTATTTGAACTTAATTTGTCTGAAAACACCTTATTTTCTTTGTGTTAAGTTGTCTGAAATCGTCAAAAAAGAACTTATGTGAACCTATTTTGTCTGAAATCAGTCATATTAGGTTAAAATAAGTTGAAGTGAGCAGGCCCTAAAGCAGTGCACGAATAAAGCTACTTTGGTGAATTGTTGAATGGCATTAAACTATATGCTTCTTGGCATGCGTATGCAGATTTGGAAAAAATTACTACAACACAGACTAAATTCACAAACATAAAATGGCTGTCCACCAGTCACATTATGTGAAATCACAATTTGAGGAGTTCAAGAAAAAAATCTCCCGGATTAGCTTCAAATAGAACAAGGGAAAGTGACATGCCATCATGGCATATACCTCCATTGCTTAATGATTGTCCCACTTTTCATTTTGTTATATACTTGTATGTGACTAAACTAATCATTTAATAAATAGATGCACATTCAATAAATTATTTTATATAGCCATTAATCTAAACCACCATTATTAAAAACTACAAACTAATTACGCTTCTTGATAGTAGTAAAATATCTACAAGGAAAACCCATTTCGGATGGGATTATATATGAAATTCAATCATCGAATAGATTTATAAAATATCACAGCACAAAATGATTTGGGGTCGGCCAACATGAACCGTCATAATATCATAGCCCCAAAAAAAAGATAAATCAAAACACGATAAGGATTTAAATCAATCAAACAGATGGTAGAATTTTAAAAACATAGAATTTAGAGGAACTGACCTTCTAACCGATCCAATCTCACCGAGAGGAAGGTCAGCTGAGGCTTGAGAAGGTTTTGGCTCTATCCTTCTAGCATTCGGAAGTGGCATTATTCTGATTTTACGTTCATCTATGACTGTTTCACCATTCTCATCACCAACATCAGCAGGAAGCTTTGATATAGCAATCTCTTCTTCGTGCTTATCACGAGGAAAGTAAAGCGGAAGTAATCTACACATAAAGAGCATAAGCAAATGAATTCCAAAAAACTTATTGAAAATATACATAAACCCAGATATTATACAGGAGAATCTAACTTACAAATTGACTTGTATAATATTTTAGAAAGTAATGTTAAAGAACAGTACTTACGGCTTACCTTTTATATATCTCCGTATCCATTGATGTGGTAGTGCAAAACACAATGGCTGTAATTTTATCTTTCTGCTTCTCAAGAAATCGCCTTACAGTCCCTATCAAGAAATAGAAAGAAAAAGTAACTCAGAAACATGCTTTGTACAGTACTTTAAGAACTGACACTAAACAGAAACTAACCACTAGAAGTAACACCCATAAGGAGGCTGGAGGGTCAAGAGCTACTCGACACATAACAAGGAACAATATACAATCCCAGACCCCAGTAACTCATAAAAGTGAGCAAGGGAGCCCGTGTATTAAGCCACTATTCACAAAAAGGCATGAAAAGAGATAGTGAAATGTCTCACGTATGGCCACATGTGCTGCAGGTTCACGTGGATAATTTTTCGACTCTGTGTAGATACAGCCCATTGCTATGCTGCACAAGCAAAAATCATATAAATTTTATGCCCACGAAGTACATGAAACAAGTAAACAATGGTGTTTCGAACCTTCGAAGTCCATTTTCTATAAGTAGCTCAAGGCACGAGCGGTAGCAGTGACTGAGGGCATTCTCTGCTGCTGTGTGATATTTGACTGCATACTTGGGGCCAACAGTATGGATTACCTTCCTAAGAACATAAACACATTGCAATTCAGCCTCATCAATAGTAAAACAAAGCAAAAAAAAAAGAACTCCTAGAGTCAATTAATGGGAATAGTCCAAATGCCAAAATGTCTAGAGTCTAGATTGTAGAACTTAATGAATATCAACCTTCCATACAAAAGTTCCCAAGATACTTTTTGCTTTACTTTTCTCTGCAAGGTAAGTAATGCGGTCTACTAAAGTTACCTCAATAGGTATCAAATAGTATGTTACGGCATAGATCCACCAATTGCATAAAGTTAGGCATGACAGAAATTTGCTTCTTTTAGTCAACATGAATATGCCCTTCAACATCATGAAAGGATGGACGGGAAGACTCAATAAGTCAAACAAGAACCAATGTAACACTTAAAGAAATGCTTTGGATGTCAGAACAATAATATTAATAAAAAAATATGTTTCTTAACGTTGTTACCATGAAACGAGATTTTTCCACCAACTTTCAAATAAATTTAATAATGCTGAATCTATTCCACCTACCTAGCCGGAAGGTCATAAGCACTCGTCATCTTTGCCATCCCAGTTCTACATCCACCCTGCAAAAAGACATGGCCATAAAATAAATAACTCATCCAATCATACATGAATTCTAGAAAGTACATTGGGTAGCTAGACTAATATGATTGGCAGAGGACCATTGGGCAACATCAACAAAAGTAAACGACCGAATATGTTCCAACAAGGAAAAAGAAGAAGTAGATAATCAAAGGATAACTTGAATACAGAATTAGAAAGTAGAAACGCATACCAGTGTAGCACATTCTTCAGCCAGACCAGGACCAGCAACTGCATGTAGACCAGGACTACTGTGTGCTTCATCCATATTCTGCCCGAAGGATTTGTAATAATATAAATAGTTATTGGGCGAGTTGCTTACTATAGTTGGAGACACTAAAACGCTCAAACATGCATGTCACCACAAAGGTGATAATGAGCATATTATTTTCAGCTAAAAGGAAAGACCTTTTGCACCCACGATATGTATCCCATAATCATCCATACTTTTAGTTGGATGCTTGAGCGACATAACTATACAAGGAAAAGAAGCACGTTGACTAGGATTATGAATGACCACATGGAATTCCATGTGTGCACTCAAGTATTTAAATAAACAAATGCAGCCTCATTCAGAATTCATGATCATATTCCAGGTTCAGTTCTAGGGGTAATAGTTACTAGGGTTTTTAAGAACGTAAAGATCATACATCAAAAAGACATTGCACTAGCAACAATAATCAGCAAATCCTGAAGTAAAACAAATCATTACCTACACTATACAAGAAGTTGATGCAACAAATACAAGAGCTCAACAAAAATGTTGATGCAACAAATACAAAAGCTCAAGACTGTAAAAGGGTGACGAAATTACCTCATTGGTGGAGTTAACAACAGCATCCACTTCAATATTCCAAGGATTTCCCCTCCAGAGATAAACCTTGGAGTTAATTTCATGGTCAACAGGAAATCTAGACACCATACCATTACTTCCATTCTCTGAAGTGGAAGCTGATGTAAGAGGGTCAGGGAAATGAGAACTAGGAAAAATCGAGTCTTCATTATCAGGTTCCAAAGACCAGCGAACCTCAGCGTCGCTCCATCGAGGAACTTGATCCAAAGTCACGACAGAATCTCCAGTATCAGTGGGTGAACCACCCCTAGTGGGTTCTGTGGGCATTGGACGATACATATCCGGTTTCCTCAATCAAAAGCTTTTATTCAACAAAGCTTCCTGGCCTCTTCTTCCTCAACCCTCATAAACTAAAAGCTCATTTTTCCTGCCCACCTAATACAATATCAAGACAATGGTTTGTTCAGCATTGCAGAAATTGAAAGTTCAAATTCCATGTGATTTATATAGCAACATTTCCTCAATTAAAATCAGAGACACAATCATCACTACCACCTAATTAGCAAAAGGGAGAGCAAGAATCAACACAGATCCATACTTCCATAGCACATAAAAAAATTCCTTGCCACTTCAATTAAATCTCACTCAAAATACAAATTGCAGCAAAACCCAACTACATAATGAAGATTTTCATGTCAGTAAGTTTTGTGTCAGCAAAGAGAATCAAAATCTACAAACTTTACCTAAACCCACAAAAACCCAATTCAAAACATAGAGAAATTACATTATGGGAGAAAAATAAAACAATTTAACCAGAAATTGGGAATTATAAGTATTGAAACAAAGGAACTAAACTGATGAAAATTAAAAAGTCCAGATTTTGAGAAGAGAAATATACCTGGAGGTGAGAGAAAGAAAGAAGGGCGTTGATATGTTTGGAAATTTTGAGAGAATTGGGTTAATCCGATGATGATGATGAGCTTGCAAGGATCAAGTTGCACCAGAACCCGACATATGATTGAAGACGTCCTTTTGCACTTTTTTTTTTTTTTTTTTTTTCTGGGGAATTTGACTTGGATGTTGGATACCCCGATACTTGGGTTTATTCGCTTTTTCTTTTCTGTTTTCCTTTTGTATATCTTTGCCAGCCTATCTGGTAAGTGGTGGAGTAACAGTTAATCACAAAATATTGAGTTGTACGTAAGTCCGTGGAGCTGTTAAAATACAAAAAAAAAAACTTACCTGATCAAATAAAACGATCGGAATCTGTTGTAACCGATGAGGCGATGATAAAAAAAAATTCGAAAAAAGGTAAACAGCATGATGGTTACTGGTTGTAATTGATCCGAAGACGATCTGATAGTGACCGATAACCAATTTGACCCGATTACTCTATATGATGAAATGTGATAATTATTGGACCTGAACCCAAATCTATATGTCACATACTTCTTCTATTCAAGTTTCAGATGACATGTAAGGATAAGCGACTCCACCCCACCCATACTTGACTTGACCCAACCTAAACCCGTCCTGTAGAGTGCATTGGTCTGTCATGACTAGATCTTAATATGATTCAAAATTCGAGATGACCTGACCGTAACTTGACCTCTAGACTTGTATGTAAACCTTCAGGCCTTTTGTGGTTTCAGCTACTCGCCTGACCATTCGTACAATAGTTAAAAGACTTATTCTACAAAATTAGATGTTGTGATGTTGTAGTGGTTGTATTAGCAGTGAATATTATACTAGATGTTAATAGTTGAATGTTTGTTGTCATGTTTTAATTGTTAGTTAAAACCATTAGTATTTGCCTATTTGGTAAAACAAATTGTTCGATTTGGAGAAGAACAACAAATGAACCATGTTCTAAAAGTTACCTTAAAAACCAATAGAAATTATCTTAAAGCGCTATTTCACCAAACACTAAACTTCCATCTGTATTGAAATTTTGACCTGGTCAAACCTCTAGAAGCTATTAAAAAATGGTTGCCAAACATGCCTTATAATAACATGTTACATTTGTTGATTTCACCCCAATTTTAATACTTCCTCCGGTTTTTTTTACTCGCAACACTTTTTTCATCAACTCCAATGCAATTTTTGGGTATGAGAGAGGTAGAGAGGAAAAAAAGAGAGGACCCATGTGATTGGAGAGAGATAGAGAGATAGAGAGAAAGGAAAAGCAAAAATAGAAAATGTTGCAAGTAAATAATTATTCGGTTTTTTCACCAGGTACCCCTGTGGTTTTTCAAAATTCATGGGGCACTTGTTTTTTAAAAATGCACCGCACCCTTCTTGTTTCAAACAAATGTACGAAATGCCCTTAATTACTAACGGTGTTAAGTTTCCGTTAGCTTTATTTACCATTTTGCCATTGTCAACCCCTAACCCCTAAACCCTAACTCTAAACCCTAAACCCTAACCCTAACCCACCACCCCAGCTCCCTCCCCCACCACCCACCCCCCCTCCTCCACCACCCCTATTGAATTCCCCTCCCCTCCCCCCACCCCAACAAGCCTCCTCCTCCCACCCCCACCCCCGTAGCGCGCCTTCCCCTACCCCCCCCTCTCACCCACCGCCCTCCCCCTCCCCTGCAGTCCCAACCACCACCCCACCCTCTCTCAACCCCTCCCCCCTCCCTCTCGGCCACCACCTTTCCCCCTCCCTCTCGGCCACCACCATTCCCCTCCTCTCGGCCACCGCCTTCCCCCCTCCTACTCATCGTCGGTTTCCCGTTCTCTCTCTTCGTACAAGCAACCACCAATCATGAGCTTTTCTTGAAACCCGCATTTTTATCGAACCCGAGTCGAAACCCGATTTTTTCGAACCCGAGTCGAAACCCGGATTTTGATAGAATTGATCTTAGTTCGTCGCGTCCATGGACGTTGTTGTTGTTGTGATCGGAGATGTGACCGTTTTCTCTCTCCTTTGACCGCGTCGGCGATGGGGGTGGTGGGGGAGGGGGTGGGGCATGGCTGGCTGCGGGGGGAGGGTGGGGCATGGTCTGGCTGGCGGGGCTACGGGGTGGGGGGGGAGGTGGTGCTAGGCTGGGTGGTGGTGGTGCGTGGGTGGGGAAGAGAGGGGCTGCGCGGGTGGGGGGGGGGGAGGGAATTCGATGGGGGTGGGGGGAGAGGGGGATTCGACGGTGTGGGGAGGGGTGGGATTCGACGGGGGGGGGGGGGGAGGGGGAATCCGACGGGGGTGGAGAGGGGGAATCGACGGGGGGTGGGGGAGGGAAGGGGGAATCGACGGTGGTGGGGAGGGGGGATTCGACGGGGGGTGGGGGCGGGGAGGGGGGAACCCGACGGTGGTGGGGAGGGGGGATTCGACGGGGGTGGGGGCGGGGAGGGGGAATCCGACGGGGGTGGGGGAGGGAGGGGGTCTGGGGGGTGGTGGGGGAAGGGGCTGGGGTGGTAGGGTGGTGGGGGGTTAGGGTTAGGGTTAGTGGGTTAAGGTTAGGGTTAGGGTTAGAGTTTAGGGTTTAGGGGGTTTAGGATTTAGGGGGTTTAGGGTTTAGGGTTAGGGGTTAACAATGGCAAAATGGTAAATAAAACTAACGAAAACTTGACACTGTTAGTAATTAAGGGCATTTCGTACATTTGTTTGAAACAGTAAGGGTACCTGGTGCATTTCTTTAAAAACAGGGGTACCCCATGAATTTTGAAAAACCACAGGAGTACCTGGTGAAAAAACCCTTAATTATTTCCCTTTTAGAAAAGTGTTGCGGGTTAAAAAAACGGAGGAAGTAACCAAAAACACCTAGTACGTATACAAAAACGACTAAGCCACATCAATTTGGTTAATCTCACTCCAACTTCATTACTTCAATTCATCCCCGAACATATAGTATCAATTTAAGAATTTGCCAAATTTATAAATATATTTTTTACCTTCTGACGTTTATATACGAAAATATCATCGAATGTGTTTATAGCCATTGAGTTTACAACAAACTTTTGAAAAGACCGGAAACTAGATCGTACACATTAAACTATAATGTGTATCATGCTTTCGATTAATACTTATAGTTCCAAGCAAAACAATAATACAATGTATGTAGATGGTGACTCTATGGCAGAACAATAATATATAGATAATGACTCTATATTTTGCAATATTGTAGATGGTGAAATTTCACTTTTTAATTTCTAGATGATAACCCTTAACTTTTTATGAAGTAATTTCTATGAACTTTCTTTCTCTGTGTATATTCATTATGTGAGATCTCTCTCCTAGCTCTAATCTTCATAATTTAGCCTCTACTTCATCAAAGTTGCCACTTTTTTACATACTAGTTGTTGTTCGACGCACGATGCGCGCCGAACCCCAAGGTGGAAAATACTGGGGAATTAACTCACTGGTGTAACTATTTTAGTAAATTCATTATTATTATCATTAGGCAATTATGTTTGCAATATTCGAATTAAGCATAAACGTAATCAGGTAAGGGAAAACAAATGCACCTACACCTGGTAGTTAAGGACATAAGTTAAGTCACTTGCATAACATAAATGTGAATGGTCCCCCATGGGAGCAAACCTGCTTACCATATATTATTGATTTGCAATTATTACAAAAAAAAAGAACTCAAGTGATAATTGAACTTGATAAGGATAAATAAACCCTTGTGAATAATATATAATTCTAATCATTTCTTTTAGATTGATAAGATGAATATCCTATAAGCGGCTTTCACACAAGTCCCACCCAGATGCCTAAGCACTTAGAAGGGGGATTATAAAGGAAATCCTCCTCTCAGTGTCTTTCACTTCCTAGGATTTGAACCCTTGAACTTGAGGTCGTGCGTAGAGCTGGCAATTATCAACGACTATCATAAAAAGTTAATAACGATATTTTTCCATAAAAAGTTTCAAGTACTTAGTTTGGTGCGGGCCACTAAGTAAAAGTCGGGTTGAAAAGTTAGATTTAATTAAGACTTCATATTCATTGGTTTATTTTGGAGATAAAATTTAGTGTGGACAATTAACTATTGTTAATATAGGATCAAGGTGGAGGATAATGTAACCTATTCAAAACCAAATTCACAAAGCTACTTTTTTTCTCAAAGAACAATTCGCTAAATAGTCTTAATAGCATCCAGCAAAAGGATAAGGTAGTGAGGGAAGTGACATTTGGAACTACAAGGAAAAGGACCTTTCATCTTGTACTGAGATAAATTATTAAATATATGTGGGTGTTCATTGATACATACATCACACTCTCAAAGGCATAAACCTAACTCTAGATCAAACCTACGCCCCTACTCCTATCCCTCTATATCTATCCCTCGTCCTATTTGTCAATCTCTTACTCCTTTTGTTGTTTCGCGAATATATAAGATCTTTTGAAAGTGCTCCTCTCTATTTGTTTTCTCCTCTCTCCCAATTGTTATATTTTTGTAAATTATATAAAGTCAATTACTACTTTCTCCCCCTCTCTTTCCCATTCTCTTTTTTTCATTCTCTCTCGTCTTTTATGATTTTTTGAATTTTTTTACATCTCTTAGAAGTGTTCTTTATCTCATTCTCAATTAAACTCTAAGATTAGTCTCCTTAGGCTCTCCATCCCTTTCTCCCTCTTATCTCAGTTCCTCATCTTCACTCCTGCGTCCTCTTTCCTACACTCTCTCGTGTCTTGATCTTATTTAGTTTCTCTCAACCAACTGCTTGCTCCCTCTTTCACTCTACGTATCACGCTTATTTAATTATATAGCTTTGTAAATGTAAAAATTCTCGCCTACTGTATCCCTCCTCCTTTCCAACCAATATGTTTTTTGCAAGTTTTAGGAGATGATGTAATAGTGTTCTTTATCTCTTTCTTATACTCTAAGTTATGACTATCTCTTCCTCCTTCCTCTTTCTCTCATCTTGACCCTCATAATCTTTCCCTCTCCCCTTTATCATTACCCCATCTTGATTCCTCCACCTCTCTCCATTCCACTATTCTCTTAGTTACAAACATATCAATACGATATGTTTCACCCAATTAAGCCAATTTGCTAGATATCACACAAATTGCAATCGAATTACAAGAATATTCTCTCTCATGATTTCAGGCATTCGCTTTGACTTAGTTTTACTTCATTCTCTTCTTTTTTTTTTAGCAAATATGAGTAATTAAACATAGGCATAATATAGGCCTAACTACCCAACTTGAGTTTGCCTAAGCAATGATAGGATGGTGAGTGAGGAATCTTTAGAGCAAATCTATACAGTGGAGTAGAAGAGTCATTTTTCCGTTTTTTATTTTGCATTGATTCCATTATTTCCTAAAAATAGAGAGCGAGTAGAAAGGAAAGAATGGAATCATATTTATTTAATAAGAAATAAGGTCGAACAACTCTACTCTTCTCTCCAAACTCGACTCTTTCTTTTTCATTTTGATATTCTTTTTTTTTCCTCTCTTCCTCAACCTCTAACACTTCAGATCTTCTCCTCAACTCTTATCTGCTCATCTTCCCTCTTCTATACCTTTCTTCATCCTTCATACTAATTCTCCCTTTCCCTCGTATTACCATCATTTGTTTTCCAAAAAGAAACTCAAATGAATATAATATTCTCCTACAAGTGCCTACTCCCTCATTTTTAGGCAAAATTGGCCTCAACACCCTGAACTATAGCTCGGGTGCACCAAACCGCCCCAACTACGGCTTATAGCCAGAACACCCCAAAGTACGGACCTGGGTGCAGTTCGTACCATAAATGAGGTCGATGCCCGGAATTCTCACCCGATTCTCCCCGCTTTCTTATTTTCTTCTTTTTAAACCCTAATTTTTTTACTTCAACAAAAAAAGGCATGTGCCTTCATTTTCTCCTTCCTCAACTGAAGACAGAGTCTTTCTTCCCCCAAATTCCCTCTTACTTCCCCAAATTCCCTTCTTCCCAAATGAACCCTAAATTCTGAAAGAGTGAAATCCGCATAACAATAATGAGCTCAGCTTCATCTTCACGTTTCAAGAAGAATTCAAATACCAGTTTAGGTAATGGTAGGGTCTCATATTGCCTGCAGTAGTCCAAACTACTTGGAAGTTCAACCACAATCAAGGAAAACACTTCTATGGCTGCCCAATATCTAGCACTCGACTTATAGCCGGTGAGAATTCTGGTCATCAACCTCATTTATGGTACAGACTGCACCGTACTTTGGGATATTCTGGCTATAAGTCTTAGTTGATGCTGTTTGGTGCACCTGCGCTATAGTTCAGGGTGTTGAGGCCAATTTAATGTTTGCGGTTTGTAGAAATTATTTTAAATTCACTCTCTATCTTCCTCAAAAGAACGGCGAAAGTGTATCATATAATACAATGGATATTAGACATGCTCCTCAAACTCTCTCTCAGCTTATCCATCAGATGATGGAATTGGGCTACTACAGCCAAGTAGAGAAGGCATTCTTGTAATCATTACAATTATTACTACAGCAGGTAGAGAAGGCAATTTATGAGTACACATGTGAGAGAGATGGCACCAAACCTTGGGCAAATCGCACGCGGCCCCCCAAGGTAGCATAAATGATTGTGACTAACTAAATGTAAACATTATCATAATTGATATAAGCAAAACCAATGCATGTGAACTTGGTAATTAGGAAGATAAAGTAATTAGATAGCATAACATATATGCATATAGCCCTTGTAAGTGCAAGCTATATTTGGGTTACAAAACACACCAAGGGTCTTTCGCATCCTCTAAAATGTCCTCGAGTCATTGTTATATCTATTACAAGAACTCAATCATGTCTATTAGCAAAAGTGATTAGTTCATATTAGGCGATGATCAACTCTAAGGGCCACACTGTAGTATTAAACTTTACAGCAAAACAAAACAGCAAGGAAAAGGATCCCTTGGGTGGGTGATGTAGTACAACAGTAGCTAAATTGCTAGGCTTCACAACAGCTTCAGTAGTAAGTGCAGTGACATTGAGATCACAGGGTGCAGACCTCCCTATAGAATACAAATAAAAAAGGGGAAGGTTGTCGGTGCCACCTTCGCGGGGTGGAGGGGGAGTTGAGAAGCAAACTAATCAAGGCCATACATACAAAATTAGACGCAGAGAATGACATGAAGAAATCCATTTAGCATACATATTTGCCTCAACAACCTCATAGCTAAATTTGACAAATGTTATTCATTTATACACATCTTCCTATGTTATCCCAAATAGGGAAAAAGAAAACAAAACTGTATTGAATAACCTGTAATTAGGCATAAATCTAATTCAATCATTTGTTTTGTGAGAACATTTGTAGATTAATTAAACCTATTGATGATGTCTTGTATTTGAGCTACGAATAGTCACTCCATGCAAAAATTTTGTATAGCCAATGAAATGCAATTTTCAAACAGAGCTCCTAATCCAATCCCTTAAAATTGAATGAGCAGTAGATCTGAGATTCAATTCCTGCAAGTTTTATCAGAGTTTTAACCAATAAGCTGAAATTTGTGATTGATATTAGGAAATTATCAATGGTAAAGAAAAGTTCTAGAAGAAAAATGAATATTATGGAGAAGTAATAGAAAATGGTTACCATGCAGAAGTTCTCAAATGAAACACGTGCTTGTAAGTATAACAACTCATCCTCTGTAAGAGCTTTTTAGAGAGCTTGTAGCTCAAAAATGAAAGAGCACAGAAAGTTAGAAAATTTTGATGCTTAGTAATTAAGTGATGTGCTGAGTAACACAAGTATTTAAGCCAGGTATGCAATAGCTATAATATCCTAGTGCACTTTGATGCTATAGTAATTAAGTCTGTAATAATGTCAGTAAACCAAAACAGATTATCAGAGCATCTATAATTTCAACATGCAGTCAAAGTTTTAACTGAATCAAACAATCCAGATATCAGGCATGCAGCGTGCAACTACGAGATTCTCTGATGATTGGCTGCAGTATAGAATGACAATTCCTAGTCTTGGTGATAATGTTCGAGTGACTAAAATCTAAAATTTAATTCCTAGTTTTAACTTGAAATCTAAGCTTCCTGTGGAACCACATTAAGAAAATGTTCGGGTGACTAAAATCATCATATCAACTAATTCAGAGAGATTTCAATACTGTTGCATGTGATGTGAGGAGGTGTCACTATGTTTTCCTCTTCAAAAAAGCCAAGTATTAACATAACCAAAAGTGCTTTAATTGACATACAAATACATCCAATTGTGTCTCCTAACAAGTAACATCTAATAATCTCGCAGTCAATGTATGTAACATTGATTTTGTATAACTACCAATGATACTCAAAAATATAAAATTCACAGTGTTGCAAATTGTCTATTCGAAAGAAGCTACGATAGTGTTCGGAATCCCATCTTGTTGAAGTATAAGATAAACTAAAAGGTGTTGGGAATGTAAAATAGCTTAAGCTTTGTCTTGGTATAGCAAATGGTCAAATTTTCAAAACTTATGTTGTTTCAATTGCATCCCTTTTACTGATCAATGTTAAAGTAGTAAAATATCTGATGGAGGCACACGTGAAGCCCGATATAAGCACTTTCAGTGGAATGGGAACTCTCTAACGTCTTTTAGAAAGTCATATGCATGTTAATAAATTATAAAGACAGTACGTAGAATTTTGCATTGAAAAAGGCCGGGGGGACAAAAAAGAAGATGAGAAGCTCTCCAAAGGTCCCACTAAAAATAATGAAAATATCCAAGACATGCACATATGCAAAAGAAAATGCCACCATAAAGTTGGTCATTAATATGAAGTAATGTTATTAATGAACTTCAAGGGGAATTCCAAATCAAAGGTCCACGGGATACTATACTTGCTCTCCCCCTCCCCCCACTTCACATAAACGTGCATTCTTCTTTAATGTCTGATAATATTATGGATGTTAAAATTGCATTTCTCCTTTATTTTGGCAATGGGTCAAAACTATAACTAAGCATGAACATCTAGTAGCCTTTGTTAGGGTTTTCCCATCACCTTCACTATTTTGAGGCAGTTAAGCACAATTGTTCCAGTCCCAATTTATCCATAATATTTCAGATCTCCAATAGGCAAATGATAAATTTGTGAGCTCAAAGCCCCAAACTCCCTCTCACATTTCTGTGCACCTGTAGAATAAAGTTGCTCCCTCAGTCTAAAATTTGCTAAGAAATATTGCCTAGGTACAAGTTTTTGGAGAAGCTAAAAAAAAAAAAAAAAAATTGGGTGATGGGTATGGGGAGCAACTTTAGAGAAAAGGTTAACCAAATAGCGTATGCTGCAACTAAATTAGGACATCCTAAAATGTGGTAACAGAATTGAGACAGAGGGAGTACTTCACAAGGATGTTTGAATAAAGAACCCAGGAGAACAATAAATGTCAAAAACTCCAACTGAAAATCACCCATGACAATGACATAATATAGGCCGTGTATCCTCAGCAATAAGCAAGCTTACCCAATGGGCATTAAAATGTCTACCATTTGAAAATCAACAACTTTACCAAGGGGTGTTTCCATATTTTTTATGTTCCCAGCAAGAATTTTTAAAGCATTAAATGATGCAATATAGAATCAATAGTATATAATACCTAAAATTGATCCTCTAAGCCATCCCCACAAACACATCAAAAAAATATATTTCAAATGCATCTAAAGACATTCTAAATATACAAACACTACATAGGAAGGTTCAATTTCCGAGCGAGAGGCCCATAGAGTAATAGATCATTTTTGTGCTATTCTATTATGCTTATCAAAGCAGAGTCCTACAAAGTATTATATTTCGTATTACTACATCACAGGGACTATTTATGCACCAAAAGAAGCTATATTAATGCAAGGTTCTAGACCTATATTACAACGACAAACTAATTGAAACAAATTGTGTGTTTGGAGTTTTAAGGACCATCAACGCAGTGGTGAGGGTCTGAACTGGTTATTGGAACAGAAAACCATATTATTTAAGTCGTTTAGAGTCCCTTGGAATAAGCATGAGAATGTTCTTTATTGGTTCAAATGACATGAGCAAGGTTGTTGTTGGCATAACACAGGCATTACAAATTTAAAAAAGAGATAGACTACATTAAGACATCCTAAAACCTCAAATTATAGTTCCTATTTATATATGTAATAGATAAAGATAGAGATGAGTGAATGAACTTACCTACAACTGAAAACGGTGACAGGATTCTCACCAAAGAGAAGAGTCTTCTAATCCTTCACCGTTGATTGAAATTGGAGAAGAATTATTACCGTTGATTCCGATCTTTATTTTAGGTGTAATTTTGAAATAAGAAAAGGAAACGAAAGCATAATTAGATTGTAAGTCAACAAAAGTTAAGCGAAAAAAGGGAAACAAAATCAAAAGATTGAACTTTAAAGGGAAAAAGGGAAAAAAGCAATCTGATGAGCTTTCGATCCAACTACACACTTGACTATCCAAATAAGAAAAGGATCAAAAGCATTTCCTAGGCAAATGGATAGTCTTACATCAAACATGAACAACGTGTCATTAAGCATGAGTTTTTGGAAAAGGTAAATAATGGAGTCATGCACACTTTAAGTTTCTAAAGCCAAATATTTAATCTAAGCAAAATGTGCAAACTTTTTCCCTAAAGAAATTGTATTGACATTGCTTAGAACAAACACCAAGCAACTCTTTCAGTAAACAGTTCTTAATTGGTATCAACTTTTAATATTTGAATATTGACTTTGATGGCGTAGTAAATAAGACACAATAAGTAAATAGGAGTGAACTCATTTATAAAGAAAACCCTAAACCCAATTTTTTGAGTTAGTTGATCATCTAGTTTGATTTCACTCATTGACGTCCCTCTCTGAGTTCCGAAAACACAAGTGGCAATAGAGATTGAAGCAAAAAAATGGACGAACAAAGTGCATAGAAACAAATTAACTTTTTCAATTAAAATGAAACCCTAAAATATGAAATATCAGGCATTTATGATCAACACTTCCCTTTATTTTGGTGAAGGGGAAATAAAAAAAACAAGGTCATCATTGACATATCATGATAGTATCCCCTGGTAAACCAGAAAATTCTTTCACCATAGTTTTCTAGAGAAAGAGCATTTGTAAATACATAATTAGACCAAGAAAATTTATACAGGGCCCTGTGTATGCTTAAAATTGCATGCTCTCCAGGAAAATGATGACAACATCTCATACATATATGTATATAAAACAATATATGAACTTTTTTATTAAATTCTCCTACAAGCTACAACTATGGAGGAAGTTCTTCCTGAGTGTATTCATGATAATTAATCAAGTCGTCATTGCTTACCTGGACTTCCAGTCCCTGGAGACGTAGGGCATGTTTGACATGCAGGAGAAGGGACGTCATCAGATATGCTAATCTTAACGGTTTTTCAGTGCTTCTTCATTTCCTGGAACATAGAGGACTGCATCCAAAAGTAAGATGCCTAAGTCGCGAGGACGGAAGAATGATAACCAGGAATCATCTGCTTAAAAGCAACATGAGAAAATGTCAGCAAAGTGGGAAGAAAGAAAGAATATACTACTATGCACCAATTGATGATTGACACTTTGACAGCTCACAACCCATAACTACTCCACACAGGTTTTAAGAAATTGGTAGAGCTTATCACAGTGAATTGCTCAAAGGTTACAGTTAGATGAATATCTGGACTTTCACAAATCTTACAACCAAGAACTGGAAATGGGATTAAAAAAAAAGTAAAAATAAAAGGTAATAGTCATGCTGACCTCCGTTGCGAACCGTCTTCAAGGCAAGACACCATTGCCTTGAGGTCCGGAAACAGGAAATGTGCACGACACGGAACTCCTCTTGTGAGCTACAGAAAGCAAAGCACTATACCAAGGGCCTTTCATTACTGGTTCACCTATTGCATTAATGACTTGCTTATTCTTGCTGGCCTTCTCCATCGCCTTTCTGAAACAAAGGGGTGGAAGATGAAAAGATAATCAATCAATTTATAATTCGAAAGGTATTATTAAACATTCTACAAAGGTGAAATGAAAACATATTACCAACCCAGTTCAGTCATGAAAGCAGTATCATTACACAACATTCTGCTCCATAGATATGGAAAAATTACAATAAGTTTGGCAGTGAAAGGTTTGGGGGGGGGAAGAGAGGGGACTCTTACAAAGTAAAACCATAAGCTGTAGTTCTAAACCAGAGAAAACTCATAGAGTGCACTTAATAAGTACGGATGAGGACTATTCATCCAAATTCCACTTAACCCATCCATGAATAAAGATGATGCTTTTGTCCCCAAATATAGTGGAATCATATAATATATCTAGTACATTTTACATAGAAGAAAGTTTATATAGAATCCAAATGCACAGTACAAGACCAGCAATACCTATTATGTAAAAAGGCATTGACAATAGAGTACATACGCCACAGGTCACTCACCCTCTTGGAGTTGTCCTCCTACCACATTAAACCCAATCCATGAAATAAACATTATCAATACAATGTAACAGACCCGCGACCTCCAACATGGATGAGAAAGACATACGCTGATCCACTACAATTTTATGACCTCTCTTTCAAGTTTCAAATATACAAATGACATTATTGGTATGTACTGTAGATATGTTGAAGGTAAGATTGTTCACTTGCATAGTAAAATAAATTACTTCTTCCCTCCTTTTCACTAACATCCTCCCGCACCACATTGACTGATCAGAACACTTGTCACTCACTCGCCAAATGTAGGAAACGCAACCACCCAAACATTAACCGATGGGTTTCGCTTGCTTCCAGTAGACTCATAATTTTTGTATTTACCCCTTTCTTCCTATAAGACTCGATCGTATATCTGAAATTATAAAGGCAGTCACATGCTCCGAAGGAGCGGCAGCATATCCCAAGCTGTCATGTTAGAATCAAACGGGTGAGATAAAGGGCTGGGTTTGAAACGAACCACAAACATGGCTACTGATGTTGATTATTAGAAGGTTCGAGTGGAAAAATACAAGGAAAACAGCAACCCTCATAGGTAGAATAGCATCATTGAACAGTAGAAGACGGAGGTCAGAAGTACTGCTGTAGCAGCAGCAACTACAGGAGAAGTGTATGTAGGGATTCTCATATACATGTAACAAGAGGGTGCAGTTGACTCATTGTTTACCGCAAACCTCCGTTATTACAAAAAGTAGCTCTCACTAACCAAAAGTAATTAATAGACTTCATTGTAGTACATTGAATTTGCAAGAATCTTTTTTTTTAAAACTCATATGAATCATAACCCCCTTTCTTTATCACCATTTTTAGAATCAGTCTCATACAATGAGATTATAACAGAGGAGTACAGAAAGTTCTAAAAAGAAAGAAGGATTTGCAATTTAAAATGTTGAATAATTTCTCAAATGGTCAAACAGTTTCAGCACTAAATATTAAGAACCACAATTACTCCAATATTTCGCAAAAACTGCTAGCATAGAGCATCACAATCACAACTTCATAATTTCAAGTCACATTTACACAAATTAAAGAGCAATCAAATACAACAACAGCAGCAACAAAAGCTGAATCAAGAATATAAAATCAAGAATAAAAAAAAACAATCACAACTTCAAAATTTCAAGTCACGTTTACAGAAATTAAAGAGCAACCAAATACAACAAAAGCTGAATCAAGAATATAAAATGAAGTATCAAAATCAATAAATTACCTCTCATAAGGATCGAACTGACGACCAGTGGAAGTTTAGCAAAGAAGACGCGACGACGAAGGAAGACGTGAGCAGGACGAGTAGGATGCCATTTCCAACAATTGAAAAACAAAAATTAGGATCAGAAAGAGAGAGAGGAAACAAGATGGGAAACAGGAGAGAGAAGAGAGAGAGTCAAGAGTCACAGAGAAGCAGGAGAGAGAAGAGTGAAAGACAGAGAAAGAGGAAAAGCTGACCTGTTGTTCATCCTCATCCTCCATTGTTAGAGAAATGTGGACGATCGATCCGGTAGAAATCAATGGCGAAACCCTAGAAATCGATGTTGATAATGTGACCTCAAAAGTGGTAATTAATAAACGTAGTATAAAAGAAGTAATTTACTTCTAAAATGGAAGAAAATACCTTGAACGTTGTTAGAGATGATATTTAGGGTTCGAGACATGACCTTCAAATGTGCTCTTCAATGGCGTTTTTTTTTTGCATTTGTATACAGTACATTATATACCCTTTTTTTTGGGTGAGGAACAGAAAAAAGAGAAGAGAAATGAAGAAGATTGAGAAAGTGAAAATGGAATGGAGAGTAGGAGGGGCTGGTCGAATTTGAGGGGGAATTATTAGGTTAGGAAGGAAGATGAAGATGGAGGGTGTAGAGGGAAACCGGGAGGAAAGGATGGCGGGGAGGTGGTTTTGTGGACAAGGGAGGGCAGAATCGTCAGGTCACTATTACTAAGGAATAGTAAGGTAACTCCTTGCTTTTTAATGGGTATTGAATTTGTATACAGTACATTATATACCTTTTTTTTGGGTGAGGAACAGAAAAAAGAGAGAGAAATGAAGAAGATTGAGAAAGTGAAAATGGAATGGAGAGTAGGAGGGGCTGGTCGAATTTGAGGGGGAATTATTAGGTTAGGAAGGAAGATGAAGATGGAGGGTGTAGAGGGAAACCGGGAGGAAAGGATGGCGGGGAGGTGGTTTTGTGGACAAGGGAGGGCAGAATCGTCAGTTGCATTTGTATACAGTACATTATATACCCTTTTTTTTGGGTGAGGAACAGAAAAAAGAGAAGAGAAATGAAGAAGATTGAGAAAGTGAAAATGGAATGGAGAGTAGGAGAGGCTGGTCGAATTTGAGGGGGAATTATTAGGTTAGGAAGGAAAATGAAGATGGAGGGTGTAGAGGGAAACCGGGAGGAAAGGATGGCGGGGAGGTGGTTTTGTGGACAAGGGAGGGCAGAATCGTCAGGTCACTATTACTAAGGAATAGTAAGGTAACTCCTTGCTTTTTAATTGGGTATTGATATAAAGATGTTCAGCGGCTATGATTGTGTAGAGAGAAATCCTACCACATTAAGAATGTACTGAAAAGGGGAAACTTTTTTTTCTTCATGAAATTTCTTAATGAAAATTTTCAAAATAAGGTTAGGAGAGTTACTTTTTACAAAGTTAAGGTCACCATCTAGAACAGACCCGCAAAATAGCGTCTTTGATGTTGCATATTAAAAAAGGTTTCTTTTTCAACTAGGTATCTTTTTTTTTCTTTTGGCTAAGAAGCCCGTAGGTTGTACGCCAAGCTTGGGGCTCGATGAAAGGAAAAAATTTCAGCATCAAATTAAGAATATGAGGTTAGAAAGAACCGACAAATAAAATTTCCACCATTAGGAATTTACAAAATATAAGATCACCATTTAGAATTTCCGTAATACATTAACATATCCGATCTTCATTCATACTCCCACCGTTTCATCTAATTTAATCACACTTTGGGGGAGAACCAAGGAGGAAGTACAAAAATATGAGAGAGAAACTGAAAAGGGGGAGAGAGAAACTGAAAAGTGGAAGAGAAACTGAAAAGTGGAAAAATATTAAAAAGTGGAAAATATGGTTGGGAAAAAGAGGGGAAAGTAAATGAGATATGTTATCAACAATAAAAAAACAACTGAACTTCTAAACGTCGCCCCCAAATTACTTAAAATCGCCCCAACTACTATGTAAATGTACCATTATACCCTTGGCTGTTTTTACAACTCTCTCTCCACCACCACCTAAAATCACTAACCACCAATCGCTACCTCTCCAACCCACAGACGATCACCACCGACGAACACAAAATTCCGGCGAGTATTTTTTTTTTTTTAAATGAATTTCATGGGGCCAACGTGTGGCCAGCACGTTGGCCCCATGAAATTCATTTAAAAAAAAATTCGTTTTAAAAAAAAAAGTCGGAATTTTGTGCTCGTCGGTGGTGATTGGCGGTGGTGATCGTGGGTGGTGATGGCGAAGATGAGAGATAATATGAATTAGGGGAGGAGTTAAGTTGGAGTAAAAATCAAAACAAAAATCGTAAGGGTATAATGGTATTTTTAGAGGGGAGTTGGGGCGATTTTAAGTAATTTGGGGGCGACGTTTAACAATCCCCAAAAACAACAGTGTGTAGATTAAAAAAAGAGGCTAAAAAGGAAAGTGTATAGATTAAAAAGAAACAGATGAAGTAAAAGAACGTATTACACGCAGGCTCTGTTCTTTTGGACTGAATTGAACTGAACTGAATTTGTCTGAACTGAACTGAACTGAATTTGTCTAAATTGAACTGAATGAAAACTGTGAGAGAAAACTAACTAAACTGAATTTTCCTGAACTGAACTGAAGTGAATTTTCATTAATTCAGTCCAAAAAGAATAGAGCCGCAATCTATGTGTAATCTTAGCGCTGGGACGGGAGACAAACAAAACTAATGCCAACCGTTTGTTTTTCTTTTTTATCCTCTACTCCATAGTCCCTAGTAAGTAGTAACAGGGAGTTGAGGCTTTGAGAGGACGAAGGAAGGTGAGAAACACAATACCAATTACCAATGGTTTCATCTTTGTATTCTTCCTTCCAGCCCTCTTCTCTTCAAGTATTGCCATCCTCCATTCCCACTTTTCAGCACTCAAACTCAAACAAATTGCAGTCTAGAATTTACTTTTCTGCAAATGTAAATCCTTGTTTTTCTCAACAAGGTTTCCAAAAATACTGTCTACCTTTAGCTGTTTCTTTAGTACTCTCCTGGTCAAATCCTGGTAATATTCTTCATTTGTTCAATAAAGTGTCATTTTAATCTGATATATTTATATCTTTAGTAACAATTCTACCCTTTTTGTTTTTATGTTGTTGGGGTGATATTCTGTAGCTCAAGCAGGATTTTTGTCAGGCTCTACTGGAATAGAATCTGTTCCAGGTCCTCAACTGCCTTCTATCGAATTCCTCGATCGCTTTAATGGTGTGTTAATTTTGATTAATAGCCTCTATTTGTGGCTAATACAAGCTTAATGCTTATGTTAATGTCATGGTCTGATGATACCTGCAGAAGAGAACCAAAAGAAGTATGCTGCTGACGATGAGAGAATCAAATCATCACCTATCATGAAAGAGCTCCTTGAGCGTTCCAAAAAGAACAAAGACAAGTATAATTCTTATACCATTACAATTTATTTCTTCAAAGATGTCCCAAGAAAGTTCTCATATTAAACTGTAATGTCACCCTATGTGCATTATCTATATCATTTCTTCTTCGCTTTTTCGTCACCCCTGTAATGCATCACCCCAACTCAACCATGCCTTAGTGATTTGTTTTAGGGGTAATAAAAGTAATTTGATAGGACTATCACCAAAAGAAAGATCAATAGTGACAGAATTGATATGGAAAAATTGACAGGAACAAGCAAGAAATATTGGACAAGTATTGCATACGTGGAGCGGAGTGGGGGGTGGGAGATTGCTCGACCCAAGGGATGACAGCAGAGGAGAAAGATAATTTCATTGCAATGCTGAAGGAGAAGGCGGCTGCTGCTGCTACCAAATGATCCAACAGTGAGCCATTATTTAGCTAGCCATGATGTACTAGTTGTGAAGATCGATCTTTTGCACAAGTAATATCATAGACCTCTTTTATTTTCATAGAAATTTATACTATATTTTGTCAGCATTTATTTTGTTCTACTGTAGATTTTGGAGGAAGCTTTATAAAGCTATTTTAAAGAGTGACATGCTTATAAACTTTTTGGTACTCATATAGCAGATACGTACAGCAAAATTACTGTTTTTGCTGAAGAACATTTATAACTTTCCTGATCGGCTGGTCTCTAAATTTAGCCATCTAAAATCTAAATGTCAGATACATAAATTTTTGGGGAACATTTTAGATATCTATAATTTTGCAAAGCACAAAGGACAAGAGTGCAGAAAAAAGTTCGTTCTAAAGTTTCAGGTATAAGCTTCGAATACTTGACCAATGAAGCAAAAGGTCAGGCTTGTTAGTTGTTAAGATGCTACTAATGTTTAGAAGCATTAGCACAGACATATATTAAATAATGTCAAAGCTGAGCTAATCACATAATTTGGAAGTCAAAAAGATCTAACACTGCATTTGGATATCTAACATCATTTACAATAGTATGTGAACATTTGATGTAAAACTATATAGGTAGTCTCTTTCCCCAAATTAGAAATTGCGTCATATTGGTTTAGCCTTCCATCATGGCTTTTGCAGCATCGATAATAACGTCTCTAAGATCCTTTGGAGCACGACCTAGGACCGTATAACCTTCCTTGTCTTCAATATCCACATCTGCTCCATGTCTGACTAGGAGAAGGGCAACCTGTCACCAAATCAGATCATCAAATTAGATAATGGACCCAAGTTCCTTCCCACAGGTCCTATCATGGCGCCATCATCAAATCTAACTTACCATGAAGTTTGGGACAACCGAAAATGAGAAGCGTGAAGTTTATTATGGGATGATGAACAAAAGAAGAGGAGAAAAACTTATGCTCTAATTCTATGAGTCATATAGGTAAGTGGTTACAAATCTAACTGATGCATCTCAATCAAAACATAAGTGCAGCAGCAGGGCAAATTTTCGAAGTTTCAGCACAACAAGATGACAACCACCCAGGCAAAGGAACTCTATCGTTGTCTAATTCACCAACATGGGATTATCTCAAATTTGTCCCTAATACTTCTCTCAAACTTTAGACTTTGCCAACTTTCATCTTTATTATATTGTTCAGACTCACATCACAGTCATTCAAACTCCATACATTATCCCTTAGACTCACTTCAGACTCCTAAAATATTGTTTAGTAAAAAACTTTATAAAATATTGTGTTGCTTTCAACTTGGTTGCTCAGAGTGGCCTATTTTAAGATAAACATGTGGTTATTCAACAACCAAAGTTTTAACGGGAGTCTTTGGAATTAAAAACTCACTGCAAGAATTAAAAAGAAATTTGATGATACTTTTGGCCAATAACTCCAGTCTTTACTCGAGACTTTGCTTGAGACTCGTGTTAGACAAACCCTTAAGTTTGAGGGAAGACCTAAAGAAGTAAGAGTGCATAAAGAGAGAAAAACCACATATAAGCTATGTTACTCAGACTCTAATAAAGAGTGTATTCGGATACGAGTGCCCCAGTATCGGACTTGTCCATTTTATAAGAAATTGTCAAGTTTTTGGTTTCAAACGAAGTGTCCAAGTGTCATGTCATGTCAGACACGCCACGAGTCGACACCTAAGGTAAATGAAGGTGTCGGAGTTCAGAGCATAAAGAAGACAGCACGGAAAGGTAATCTCCATCTAATACTCACCTGTCTGTTTTCACATATGACGGCATTCATAAGAGGAGTCTCACCAGCTCTGTCAATGGCATCAATCTCAGCTCCCTCTTCAATGAGAAACTCACACAACTCTGCGTTCCCTGTGCTAGCTGCACGATGCAGTGGCGTGCATCCAACCTAAAACAAATGCTTGAGCATTAGCCATGATGCACAATATGTGTATTTAGACTAAAATAAAAGGTACCATAAAGTAGATACGAGTTTGATGCTTATATTCTCTATCAAAATGCTTATGATAAGAGTGAACCTTATCCTTTGCATTGATGTTTGCACCATGGGCAAGCAACACTTCAGCAATTTTCACCCATCCCTTGCTAGCAGCATAGTGAAGAGCAGTTCGGCCACCATCATTTTTCAAGTTAACATCAGCTCCTGTTCACAGTACTAGTCATTTAATAGCAGAAACAAAACTTTGATTAAGATGTACATCCAGAAACAGAGACATAAAGTAGCAGCAGCAAGTACACAATATAATGAGGGGGCGTTTGGTTAGGGGGTCACAGGAAAGGGAAAGGGAAAGGGAATTAGTTGATTCCATTCCCTTAAATCTTGTTTGGATTGGGGGTTTTGTTTCTCCTCTTTTCCCCTCCATTACCCCAAATCCCTCTATTTTGATTCCCCACTACCCCCTCCACTTAGAAATGGGGGAATGGAAAACCCTTGACCATCACCTTTGACCACCCAACCCTATCAACAACCACCTCCACCACCCGACTTCTATCACCCCACCCCACCACTATCAACCCGACCCTACCCCACCTCCACCACCGCACCCACCTGCACCACCGCTCTAACCACAACCACCTCCAACAACCACAACCGCACGTCCGCTCCCACAAAACCACCAGCACCAGACCCACCCCAACCCCCCGACAACCAGCCCAGACCGCCGATGTCCCACCCCACCACCCACAACCAACACAAATTTCCACCCCAAACCCACCGTGAAAAAAAACAGCCACCCGAAAAAAAAATCCCACCACCCGGTTAGCCACCCCCACCCCCTTGAAAACCACCAAACCCACTCGAAAAAACCTCATCCACCCACAACTGCCGCGAAAGAGGGGAGGGAGGAAGAACGTTGGCGCCAAACTTGACAACAACCCCGCACAACCCAACTTAAAAACCCAACTCTAATAATTGATTATGGCTTTAGATGGTCAAATTCGGCCATAAAAACTTCAGATCTGAAGTTTTTAAGGTCGAATTTGACCTTTAAAACCTCAAATATAGCCTTTAATGGTGGTAGAGAAGGAAAACAAGGAAGGGGGGGATTGTAACGGGCGGCGGTGAGGTGGGGAGTGTTGGGCGATGTTGATAGGCGGTAGTAAGAGGGAGGCGTTATGGGTGGCAGTGAGAGGGTGCGGCGGCGGTGAGTGGTGGTGGTGGTGGTGGTACTTGGGAGAGAGAGGGGAAGAATGTAAGGAAAAATAGTGGGGGGAGGAAGATGAGTTTTCAAACCAAACAACATTCTTTAAGAAAGGGTTTTCTTTTCCTTTCTCCTTGTTTCTCTTTCTTAAACCCTTTCCCTTTCCCCTTCATGAACCAAACGCCCCCTGAATAATAAGAACATCGCCTTACAAACATATCAGCAACTCGGTAAAAAGTGCAGCACTAAGAAGGCCTCCTTGATATTTGCAACAAAAATCCAGCATAGTTACCACCATAATTATGGTTTTGAGAGATTAAGAACTGATTTTTTTTACTGGAAGCATAGTTATTGGCCAAAGGAAAACCTATTTCTACTGGAAGCACAAACTAGGAGGACAAAAAGGGAGGTAAATACTTTCTAACCCCTTAATAGACATAGTAAAAGCAGTTGCTTGAAAATATACTCAAAGTAAAAATAACAATAGTATCGATAAAAAGGGTTTATCTAGGTGGTAATAACAACAGTTGAGGAAATAGTGATTCTACACATGTCACGGTAGATGCAACAAACAACAGAAAAAAAAAACATAGAAGAAAAAAAAAAGTTCACATTGATGCCCAAAAGAGAAAAAAATGGGGTGAGAAAGGACAGGAACATAAGCTTCTTCCCGTGAAACTGCTTGGAATGATCTTCTGTAATCATAATTGGAACACCTCGGTGCACTGAGTAACTGCCTCAAAGGACTATGACGAGTTGACGACTATCATCTTGTCATACTTCAAAGATGCCAAAAGGCAAAAGTGGACAAAAGAAAAAACCAAATTTACAGATCATCAGAGTTGCAAATTTATGTTAACTGGAACAGGGATGAGATAGGATATTACACCTGACACGTGGATAAAAAATAGAGGTAAAATGACTCTCAAAGTACCCTAAAGAGCAATTCAGGCCAATGGAAAGTCCTTGGTATGAAGTAGAGCTCATTTCTAGTCTACAGTCATCTCTACCCAATTATGTAAATTTCAAGCCTCATGCTACCTTCCTACAGCTGTGGTACGCCTTCATGAACAAGCTCTTGAATAGGAGTAAATCAGATTCAGCTAACTGTTATCGTTTGCTTTTCAAATTTACGAAGTAAAACCAATTTCCAGCTAAACTTCAAGTAGTGGATTTGTCTCTCGCAAAACCTAGTATGCTCTGGCTGGATGTTCATCAAATGATTACATGCACATTAAAGCAATATCGCAGGAAATATTCACCACAGCAGCATGATACCTTATGTCTAACCTTGAGTACCCTACATTTTATCATTGAATGTTTCAAGTGGATGTTCCTGTATGCTTATTATCACTATGTACACTTAATGCATAACCCTACTAAAATATGCTACTATTGGTCAATTATAGCACTTTTTAACATGTGCATTTGTCGATTGGGATAGTCAAGGTGAAACAGCAGGAGTCCAATGCAGATTCTGACTAATACAAGAGTTTCCAAAGCTATCTTTATCAACGCAAAAACAAATTAGGAAGCCAGCAAAAGGCATAATCCTCCAGTGACAGCTAACAGCCTATTCCTCTAATTTTGCAGAAGAAGAGAAATTAAGTCACCAGTTGGCGATTCCAGAATCAATGGAAAGAGTTAGAAGATAAAACAGGTAAAAGGAAACATAGTAGAAACAGGCCAAATCTCTGTATCCCTCTGTCGCAAAATTAGAACACGCTAAACAAAGAGAGCACCACATTGCATATTTATGTAATTACCTATGGTCATAAACTTATTCTTTAGAGGGAGGTGCTTAGTGGTTACAGAAAAATTCTGGACAAAGTATGGCATTCCACAATCCACATCATGCCAGCAACCTCCTCCCACTTACAATATGAACAATAAAATCGCCTCAGGCACATTGCCAAATTAATACCTGAAAGTACAAAATCACAACCGCCATGTAGACCTATATATAATCCTCTAGGAATCAATTCGATTAAATAAGTCCAACAACTTGATATTTGACTATTCGAGTTGACATTATCTCGCCTATTTGGGCCTCTAGAAACTGTCTAGAAGAACTAAAAGACTAGAATCAAATTCATGATCAACTCAAGTATCCTTCTTTTCATGCTTAAGCTAGGTCAAATGATACCATGCCTGACTCCAAATGAAATACATACTTGTAATTCCAACGGATACTTTCAAGAATAAGTGACATAAAGAACTAGAGAAGCCATCTATACACTGCAACAACTAGAATATGCACTTTTCTGCTCTTTGAAATTCCCTGCCTACCTCAAAGGCAAGAAAATCGACCTAGAACACTAACGGAATGAAGGAGGGAGAAGCCGAGAAGTTAGTCTACAATCACTCTTACTTCTCTTAGATCCACAGCAATTTAATCCCAAGTGATATTCTTTCATTAAATTCTCACAAACTTCAAGACCTAGCAAAAGCTCCATGAACAACAGCTACATTTTATTTCCAAGCTGATCCTACTTGCCAGTTGCCAGAGATTCGAAACCGAAGGCGTTTTCTTCCAATCAATGACATAATGAAATTATATCAAAACTGAGTGAATTTCTGACTTCGATTCAATAGTAATGGTTTCATCACAATTTCACATAGTTAATGTAAATTACTTCATTGCAAGATTAGTTTGATTAATGATCTCCACTATATAGTATATACTTGCCATTTGAAGATTACTTGACAAATCACAAAACTCAGGTAGAATTAGAAGCTTGAATAACAAGATTCAGAATATAAAACAATAAAAAAATAAAAAAAAACCTTTAGTGAGGAGAGTTGAGACAGTATCGAGATGGCCAATGCTGGAAGCAGAATGAAGTGGGGCCCAACCTTCTTCATCCTTGCAATTAATCACCTTCTTTGTTGAATCAGCTTCTGCTAAAATTTCCACCACCTTAAAATTTGAATGAATACACAAAGTTAAAAAATGAAGTGATGATTAAATTTGAACAAAAGTCGAGAAAAAACCTCGGCCTGAGTTGAGGAAGCGGCGACGTGGAGAAGAGAACGACCGTCGTCGTTTCGAAGAGAGAGAAATTTAGAGAGTTTATCGTCGGAGAAAGATTTGAAGACTGAAGTATCGCCAATTTCAGCGGCTTTAAAGAGCTCCTTTGCCGCCATTTCTGTCTCCTCTCTAGCGTCCATCTTCTTCTTTCTTCACCTTCAAATTATATCGCAGAAAATAGGGCTAATTGATGAATGTTTTTCCAAGTTAATCAAAAGATAGGAGCTCATCCTCTTTCTTGCATTCTCTTCAAGTTATGTGTAAATTGTAATATCACATTTCAGATTTAAATGGTTGTCGATGTCATTTAGATTAGTTGGTAAAGTCTTGTGGGGTCATATTGATCGAATCCATTCTACATCGTGCTTAGTCGCTTATTTATACCAAAAAAAATAAAAATCAGATTTAATAACATGAATACAAAAACCATTCATTAAAATATTTTGTTTAGATAAGTTTTTCCATGAAAAAAATAGGAAAAATTGATAAGAACAATCCCAACTATGACTTTCCGCCAATTTAAGTCCCAACTTTTGATTAATCCTCAGCTGTCCCAACTTTGGGGTATGTTTTACAAAAGTGATCCCAGCAGGTTAATGACCTGCTACAATAGGTCAAATCACCGCGCACCACACCGGCACACCGAACCTGACCCCAATTGTTTTTCTCTCTCCTTCCCACCATGATTACCACCCATTTCTCTTTCTAGATCATTAACACCAACGCCCCTCCATCCACCGCAAAAGCCAGTTTTACCAAAGATCAACATGTCCTTAGTGGGCATCGTGTTTAGAAGTCACATGTTGTCTGTATTGAAATTTGCCATTAACTTTTGAAACATCGAGGATGAAATACTCACTAGCTTATGAAGCAACAATCTCTGAGTTTCAATTTCTTGCAAATACATAATGCGATCTCCGACATCCTAGACATCTAATGCCACAACCAAAAATATAAATATCTCCCATGGTAAGATCATATCTCTTGTGAGTTATGATCCGAGATGAACAAAAAAAAAAAAAAAAAAAAACAGATGCTCGAGTCGGGGCACACATGGTAGAAACTTGAACTACACACCTCACTAGCAACAATCTGTCAATTTGCATATAAACTATACATATAATTGAAGTTGATGCATAATAGCAGACACTGTTAATTGAAGTTGAATGTTGATATAATAAATACAAAATTAATCAAAAGAAAAAAAAACCAAGCTCTTGATGAAATTCTCTAGGTGAGGATAAAGAGAGCGACGATGAGGGCGAGGTGGTGGGTTTGGAGATGGGGAAATTTGATTTGGTCGTGGAGGCAAGAGAGAAGGGGTGGAAGGAGGGGATGGTTGCTAGGGTGGGTCGGAGGTGGTGGTGGATGCCAGAGAGGAAAGAGGTGTTGTAGCAGGGAAGAGGGAAGAAGATGGGTGGCAGGCGAGGGAAGTAAGGAGTGGCAGGGGAGTAAGGATGGTTGGTAGGGGAGGAGGCTAAGGAGGCAACAGATACAATTACAAAGACGAGGAGGAAGTAAAAAAAAAACTGGTAAAACAGGTCGCCAGTCAACTGAAACCATTTTTGTAAAATATACCCTAAAGTCGGGACCACTGAGAATTAATCAAAAGTTGGTACTGAAAAATAGCAGAACGCCCATAGTTGGGACTGTTCCTATCAATTTTTCCAAAAAAATACACCAATATTTTCGTTAAACTATGTGTGTGCCAATTGCCATGTTACAATTTACAATTGTAAAGAACAAATAGATAAGAAGGGAGTGTATCTCAACAAGACAACAACCCAACACATTTATATATGTCTTCATCTGTTACTCCGATTGTTTTTTCATTTTAATTAATAATTTAATACATTACTTAAAAAACTTAATTAATATACGTTTCTATAAAAAGAAAGGTCTTAACCTTGCACAAAAAAGAGGGACCAAAAAAATACCAAACGAACATGTCACTTTTGGAATAAAATCGAAGTAAAATAATAAGACATTGTTATAAAGGCAAAAAAGGATTTACAAGATTAACAACTACATTTGGATCTCTGACCTTATTTACAATTCATCTCGTATAGCAACAAACGAAAATTGATCACATTTTAGTTCATAGTCACCAAAAAAAAGGAAGGCAGCAAGGTTTACAAAGTCCTGCACACCTAACCAGTGGCAGTATGCTTCCAGGTTCATCCTGATGCAGAAACTCACCTCACACAGTTAGACTATGAACAATCGCGTCTGCAAGATCCTTTGAAACAACACTCTAGAGTCGTCATATTGTCTTCCTCTTCTCTTGTAAAGAATCAACAATTACACCCATCTCTTTTAAAGTATCAGTAAACGCATCCTGAAGATCTGGACAAAGCTCTAGAAACGTCTTATAACCTTTTTCAGCTGAATGCAATTCCTCCCATTTTGCCCCTCTTCTGATTAACATAACTACAACCTATCACCAAATTAAGCAAGGAGATCAGATAATTAACTCCATTATCAGATATTATCTGCCAATTAATTAGTCACACTGTTCCAGACTTCCAGTACCTCATAATTAAGCACTGTGTACATTTTTGCTCAGATATCCGTTATATTAGTTGGACCATTCCGATACTCCCTTCATCACTCAATCTTAGTAAATAAAAGGTATAATGGTAAAATTGTTCATGAACCAATACTATTTTACGAAACTTGACAGCTTTCTCCGAACATCCCATAATTCGTAATTGTGACTATTATTCTTGGAAGAGGGACTATCAGTATGTTTCAATTTGACAAATGACCTAATTGTTAAGAGTACAGAGAAGGAAGAAATCACGCAACTGTAAAAAGTAAAGGGTAGTTAAGAAGATAAGACCACACAAAAATGTACCTCTGTATGTGCCTTTATGGCAGCAATCATCAAAGGGGTCAGCCCAGATGTGTCAACGGCATCGATCTCAGCTCCATGTTGAAGGAACAATTCACACAGCTCTAAGTTTCCTATGCTAGCTGCATGATACAATGGTGTGTTTCCAACCTGAGATAAATGTTCCAAGCATTAGCAACCATACAACATAGGCATTATGAACAAGCTAAACACAACCAAGTGAAATAGGTATCTGATACTTAGTTACATGGTAAAATGCTCAGAGTAAGCTATCAACCTCGTCCGTAGCATTGACATTTGCACCAACAAGAACCAATATTTTAGCAATTGGCAACCATCCCCTTTTAGCAGCATAGTGAAGACCAGTTTTACCAAAAAAATTTGTCATGTTAACATCAGCTCCTGCCCACAATTTGGAATCATTTTAAAAGCGAACATTGGGCTAACACGTACATCGAGCAATAGAAACATGAACAGCAGGGAAAATAATACAATTATACAACATATATAGCGGCAAGATCATGCCTTAATAAAATTACGGCGTAAGTTAAGATTTGCAGTTACAACCACGAATGCCCCACCCCTTCAGTATGTATACTAATATAGGTGGGGTTTTGGGAAGTCTAAACAAGAAAGCACAGTACTTGAGCTAAAAAGGCAAGAGTAGAAAAACTTGCAAAAGTATACTCCAAATTTGAAGATAATCCAAGATTCAAACTTATGTCAATCCAAATAGATTTTCTAGGTAACCCCCTTCTTTGTTCCCAGAAAAATAATCATGCATGACACCTGGTACCCATATTCAAGAAATCCACAAGGACAGAAGGTAAACACTAAACAACCTAGAAAGACTTAAGTCAAGGTAATACATGGAAACATATTTAAATTACATTGGAGTGCTTAAAAAATGTCAATGGCAAGTCTCGATCTCATCCAACAAGGCAAATTCAAGCCCCATAATAACTCCCTATAGCTTATAGCCAGTGGTGCTGGAGCAGAACTTTAAGAATAAGCTCTTATATGAAAGTTTCAACTAAATGTGAACCTTTTTTTCCCTTTCAAGTTTAGAATGACCAAATTCCAGTTTAAATGCAATTGCTTCTTTTGAAACCACCGTGATTTGAAAGCAAATGTTCCAAAAAAATATCACAGGAGTTGAATCATTCTACCATACATCTCAAGATTATCTCTCTGGAAAGTAGTATCTCTGTTAAGATGAGGAGTATATGATTTAAACAAGGCTACTCCCACAAGACATATAGTACTCCTATGAAGAGGCATGATCCACCTACAAATATTAACAGTGACCAGTAGCCAATTTTGGAAGCAATGGTGAATTAGAAGACAGATTAGACAAAGAGAACTGGAAACGTAATCTCTGAATTTTTGTGTAGGCAATAATAGGACTTTAAATATAAAAAGTAATAAAAAGAACAAAAACAATGCAAATTGCATTCACATAGTCACTAATGTTCATATAATTGTTCTTTAGGTCAGAGAAATCCTTAGAATGCAACTTGAAGGAGCCAAGGCAGTCTATATCTTAACAAAAACAACAGCTCCTCCAAATTGGACAATTTAGACTCCGATGCTCCCATGCAATCCATAAAATTGCCTCAAGTGTACTATTAGCTTAGTAAAAAAAACCATAACCACTCTGGAAGAAGTGGGCTAGGAGCCTAAGATTATTCATGCATATAATTATTTTACTACAAACCTCCAAGAATAGATACCAGAGTTTCCAACACAACTTAGTTAAGGGCCTCTAGAAGCTATACAGACAAACCAAAAAAAGGAAAAAACCGCAAAGGCATAATCATGGCAAGCTCCCTCCAAGCTCCATCTCATATAAGATGTCAAATGACACCATTTTTGGCTCTTCAGTAGCTTCTACACTACAAATACTAGTACCTGATACTATCAGATACTTGATACTTGAGAGAGAGTCTTGTAAATAACCAATTTTACTGATCTCTGCAGGTTTCGTAAAGGGAGGGAGGATGAAGTTGGGATATAGTCACTCTTCTTGTTAGAGACCAGAATATCCAAGCGAAATACATTTAGTACTCATCACCTCTCAGAGGTCACACCTACTAAACTGTCCATCAATAAACTTCACAATTCTTTTTCTGGCTGATCCTATTTGCAGAAGAAATTCCTTTTGCAGAACCAAAAGATAGTTTGCAAGTATAGTTTATTCTGCTGACAGTTCACCACTTTGCAGCCCTACCACTAATCTTTTCAAATCCTTATCCATCTGATATAAGGAAGAGGGAAACTAAAATCACACCAACCCATTGCATCTTTCCACAAACTTCCTCTCCCTGGAACACAACTAAGACGGTCACCAACTTTGTTGCCACTGTACCACCCCAACCCATTTGGGGAAGGTCCTCAAAAGGATTTTGCTATGCTGTAGAGCAATGCTAACTAACTCTCATATACTTCAGGCTTTTCCGCCTTAGGCCGTATTCTACCAGGCGTGGACAGAGAAATCCAGCGCAATACCTTTTTTTTTTTTTGGGGGGGGGGGGAGCCGCCGCTACCATGATGAATTTGATGATCTCTAAATCCCCAATACACTTCTTGCTTGAGGGACATGCATGGGTCATACTGAACTATATAATCAAATAACTTCAATTAAACCACCCAAAACCCAACCCAACCCATGACTTAAACACACTACTCACCACTCCTTGAGTCAAACATCGACACAACAAATGCCAAGAAAATGTAAATTATAGGAGCTAACAGTAATTGGAGTTCATGTTCATCAATATATCATTAAAACCAAAAAATCAAGCGATCACCTGATAAAACAAGAAGCAAGAAATCACCCCAAATCATTAAAATCCATTGATCCCTTCATTGTAAATGACAAAAAAAGTAAAAATAAATCAAAGAAATTGCTAACCATGAGTGATTAGTACAAGAAGAACATCAACATTGCCACTTATGGAAGCGAAATGAATAGGAGTCCGACCGCGATTGTCCTCGTCATTGATCGAACTGTTATCAAAATCATTCTCAACTAGAATTTTCACCACCTAACATATTGATGACAAAGAAAATGACCCAAATTAAAGAAATGCAATTAAGAACATCAGAAACTTAAGAATGACGATTAAAGAACGAAACAAGAAGAATCTTAACAATGGTGATTAAGAGAGAGAGTACAGTACCTCAGAGTGACCGTTGGTAGCGGCCACGTGGAGGAGAGAGAGACCAGTCTCGTCTCGGTGTTGGGTAGCCTTGATACGTTCTAGTCTTGTGAGAGTGTCGAAAAGTGTAGTATCACCCACAATTGCAGATTTCTTAAGCTCATCAAACTCGTCTTCACTCAAACTTGCTGCTGCATCCATTATTAATTGTTGCTTCATTACTACTAATAGAAAACTAGTATTTAGATTTTGTACAAATATTAGAAAACATCGCGTTTGCAAGATCCTTTGAAACAACACTCTAGAATCGTCATATTGTCTTCCTCTTCTCTTGTAAATAATCAACACATACCCATCTCTTTTAAAGCATGAGAAACCGCGTCTTGAAGATACTTTGGCCAAGGCTTTAGAATCGTCTTACTGCCTTCTTCAATTTCATTCAGCTTCTCCCACTTTGCCCCGTTTCTGATTAAAAAAACTTCAACCTATCACCAAATTAAGCAAAGAGATCAGATAATTAACTCAATCTTTGAATATAATTTGCCAATAAATTAGTACATTGTTCCAATACCTCATAATTAAACACATGATACATTCTCGCTCAGATATCCTTTATATTAGTTGGACCATTCCAATACTCTCTCCAGCCCTCAATCTTAGTAAATAAAAATATGATGGTAAAATCAATCATGAACCATTATAATTTTATGAAACTTGACAGCTTTCCCCGCACATCCCAAATTGGTAAGTGTGAATATTCCTGGAAGAGGGACTATTAGTAATTCAGTATGTTACAATTTGACAAATGACCTACTACAGACCTACAGAGAAGGAAGAAATCACGAAACTAGAAGAAGTAAAAAAAAGACAAATCCATTGTAGATCTGTAAAAAGTGGAGGGTTGGTCAGAAGACAAGATCACACAAAAATGTACCTCTTTATGTGCATATATGGCAGCATTGATCAAAGGGGTTAGCTTACATATGTCAATGGCATCAATCTCAGCTCCATATAGAAGGAACAATTCACACAGCTCTAAGTTTCCTATGCTAGCTGCATGATGCAATGGCGTGTTTCCAAGCTGAGATAAATGTTCCAAGCATTAACCACCATAAAACATAGGCAATGTAAACAAGCTAAACACAACAAAGTGAAATAGGGATATGATACTTCATTACATGCGAAAGTGCTTAGAGTAGGTTATAAACCTTGTCCTTAGCATTGACGTTTGCACGACAAATAATCAACATTCTAGCAATTCGCACCCATCCATTACCAGCAGCATAGTGAAGAGCAGTTTCACCATCAATATCTGCCATGTTAACATCAGCTCCTGCCCACAATTTCAGAATCATTTTACAATCAAACATTGGGCTAACATGTACATCGGACAATAGAAACATGAAACAGTAGGGTAAAAAATACGGCATACATAGCAGCAAGATCCTGCCTTAATAACTATACAGCGTGTTTTAAAACTGTGAATGATCCCCTCACCCTTCAGATCCTATCATAGGTAGGTTTTGGAATGTCTAGCTGTTAAAAGAAAGCACAGTACTCAAGCCAAAAAGGCGGGTAGAAAAACATACAGTAGTATACACCAAATTTGAAGAAAATCCAAGTTTCAAATTATGTTATTTGAAATAGAAATTCTAGTAACACACCTTTGTTCCCAGAAACATTATCATGTATGATACCTGGTATCCATATTCAAGAAATCCAAAAGAAGGTACACACTAAACAACTTAGAAAGACTTACATCAAAGGCAATGGATATGTGGAAAGGAAAACGTGGAAACATACTCAATTTACATTGGAGTGCTTAAAAATTGTCAAGAGCAAGTCTTGGCTGTCTTGCTATTATACGAACTGTTCTCTCCACTCGTTCACTCTCATCTCATCCCAACAAGCGTATTCAAGCCCCATAATACCTCCCTATAGGGGGTGTTGGAGCAGAACTTTATAAGAAGCTCTTATATGAATGTTTCAGCTAAATCTGAACCTTTTCTTCTACTCAAGTTTACACAATGACCAAATTCCAGCAGAAATGCAATTGCTTCTTGTGAAACCACCATGGTCTGAAAGCATATGTTGCAGAACAATATCACAGGAGTTGAATCGTAAACAACCGTGTCAATATCACCTCTCTAAGAAGTAGCATTATCTGTCAGTTGAGAGTATATCATTTCAACGAGGCTACTCCCACAAGACAATAGTAATCCTAGGAAGAGGCATCATCCTCCTACAAAAATCAACAGTGACCAGTTGCTAATTTTGGAAGCAATGGTGAGACAGATTAGGCAAAATGGGACCAGAGTGGGAACTGGAAACGTAATCCCCGCTTTTTTACGTAAGCAATAACAGGACTTCAAACATATATATATAAGAAAAAGAAAAAGAACGAGAACAAAACAAATGGCATTGACATAGTCAATAGTGTTCAATAATTGTTCTTTATGTGAGTGACATCGTTCAAATAAAATTTTGAAGGGGTCGAGTCTATATCTTGACAAAATTGAAACCTCCTCCCACTTGGAAAATTTACACTCCAATACTCCCATTAGATCCATAAAATCGCCTCAAGTATGCTATTAGCTTAATAAAAAAAACACAACCACTCTGGAAGAAGTGAGCTAAGATTATTCATGCATATACACCTAATCAAAAGACCTTTTGACAATTATTTCATTAGAAACCTCGAAGAATTAACAACAGAGTCTCCAGCAAAACTTACCTAAGGGCCTCTAGAAGATACACTACACAGACAAATCAAGAAAAGGAAAAAAAACAGCAAAGGCATAATCATGGCAAGTCCCTCCGAAGCTCCAGGTCATACAAGATATCAAATGAAACCATGTTACTTGAGAGAGTCTTGTAAAGAACTACTTAATTGGTCTATGCAGGTCTTACAAAGGGAGGGAGAAGAAGTTGGGATATATAGTAACTCTTCTTGTAAGTAACCAGAGCATCCAAGCGAACTATATTTAGTACTCATCACCTCTCAGAAGTCACACCTACCGGCCTACCCATCAATAAACTTTACAATTCTTTTTCTCGCTGATTCTGTTTGCTGAAGAAAATTCCATTTGTAGAATCAAAAGATGGTTGAAATTTTAGTTTATTCTGCTGACAATTCACACTTTGCACCCGTAACACCAATCTTTTCACTTCCTCATCTATCTACCTGACATAAGGACGCGGAAATTGAAGTCATCCCCTCACACATTGCATCTCTCCACAAACTTTCTCCCCTTTGTTGCCACTGTACCACCCCAACCCATTTGGGAATTTTGCTATGTTCTAGAATAATGCTAATCAACTCTCATATAATGTTAGTTGTAAGTTCTAGGAATCACTACCAAATACAATATGTCATAAGTAACTTGAACAGATTTCTAGGAAATAACTCTCATATAATGTTATGCAAGTTGTGACTTTTAGGAATTCGGGTAATTTTTCAGCCTCGGATTCTGCCAGGCGTGTTGACAGAGATTTCCAGACCTAAACCAACCTTTATTATTGGGCAAAGCCCGCCGCGATCGTGATGAGCTCTAAATCCCCAATCAGGGGCGGCTAAGGCCATGTGCAGGGTGAGCGACTGCACAGGGTCCCAAAATATAAGGGCCCAATTTTATTAGTTGTCCGCCCAAATTAAAAAAGAAAAAATAAATAAATCTTAACTACAAGTGTTCGTTTCCAATTTATCGAGTGTATATTGGATGCAGATTCAAAGAGGTTAATTTCTATTTGGTATTCTGTTTCGTTCTTCATATTCTAAAAAAGCCATTAATGACACTTCCTTCTCTTCATATTCATCAAAAAAAATTAGCACAGGGCCCCAATATTGTAGATTTGTACAAGACGACCCTGTCCCCAATATACTGAATTACATAATCAGACCTCCCAAAACCCAACCCAGCCCATGATTCAAACACATTACTCAACCCTCCCTGAATAGTGAATACATAGACCAGCCAAATGCAAAGAAAATGTAAATTATAAGAGCAAAAGCACAAGCTAATCATAATTGAAGTTCATTTTGATCAATAAATCATTAAAAACCAAAATCAAGAATTCACCCAATAAAAACAAAAACCAACAAATGATCACCCAATAATTGACAAAAAAGATGTAAAATGAAATCAAAGAAATTGCTAACCATGGACGATTAGTAAAAGAAGAACATCAAAATTGCCACATTTGGAAGCGAAATGAATGGGAGTACGACCCTGTTTCTCCTTGTCATTGATCGAACTGTTATCAAAATCATTCTGAACTAGAATTCTCACCACCTAACATATTGATGACAAAGAAAATGACCCAATTTAAAGAAATGCAAACAAGAACATCATAAACTCAACAATGGCGATTAAAGAAGGAAGCAAGAAGAAACTTAACAATGACGATTAACAGAGAGTACAGTACCTTAGTTTGACCGTTGATAGCTGCCACGTGGAGGAGAGAGAGGCCAGTTTCGTCTCGGTGTTGGGTAGCCTTCAAAAGTTGTAGTTTTGTGAGAGAGTCAAAGAATGTAGTATCACCCACAATTGCGGATTGTTTAAGCTCCTCTAACTTGCTTTTACTCAAATTTGCCTTTGGTGTTGCATCCATTCTTATTTACTTTATTACTACTACTAGTTTATTTGGATTTTGTACGATAACTTTTTATGTCCATGTGCATGTATGCCTTATATACCACGTACTACGTACGTACTTAGTTATTACACTTTTTAGTTTGCTAACTTGGCTTCTCTTAAAAAGATGAGCAAGATCTGCTGCTGATCATTAGCATACTGAGGGCGGAGCTAGTCTTTGAGGTGCCCAGTTAAATTATGATTTATAGTGTTTTTCTGTCAAAATTTGTAGTTTTTTCTGTAAAATTGTACCCTTTACACCTAGTAGAATTAAAAAAATATATTTTGCACTCACTATGTTATTCTGGATCACCACTTAGCTATTGATTTGGCATTATTGGCTGTTTAATCTCATATAGAAAATTTTGCATGCAACTCATGTAGTTTTACTAATCGTCACTCCTTTCCGTGTGTTTTTATCCTCTATATGAAGCTAGTTTGAGTATTTGACTATAATATGTTTTCTTGTTTGACCGCTTAAACTTGTTTATTAAAAGAGTTCATTTCATGCAAAAATTTAACGTATAAACGATGTCATCAAGGATTAAACGATGTCATCAAGGATTTGAAATAGTGACACACAAGTGTCAATTAACTATTCATAAAAAAAGGACATTATTTGGAGCGTCCGACACATATTAGGGTGTATCCCATGGGTATTGGTATTCTATATATGTCGAACATAACACGTCTCTCCTACATAAAGTGAATGTGGCTTCATGAAAGAATTAGCTGATCTGAGCAATCAAAAGCTTGTTGATGTTGGAACATTTATAGTTTAAATGTGTCCGTTGATGTTATGTGATGAGAAAGGAGGAATAACGAAAAGGCAAGTCAATAGAGCGCTCGCTCTAAGTAGAGCGCACGCTCAGAATTGTTAGGGAATTGGAATTTGAACCAATTTCCTTGACAGGGCTGAGGAGCGCCGACTCCTGCCTGGAGCGCCGACTCCTGCCTGGAGCGCCGGCACCTGTCTGGAGCGCCCGCTCCAAAGGGGAGCGCCAACTCCAAGTCGTCAATTTTCCTGACGGTGCATTTTTTTCGTGAAATGGTGTGTGTCTTTTCGTATATGGTTGCGTCTTTTCTTCTGTAAGTCTTCCCTAGTATATATAGGGACATATCACATATGGAATGGGTTAGAAAAACATTTTCATTTCCTATGTTATTTGCTTAGAGAATGAACTTCTCTTGTGTTTTCTCTAAACAAAATCAAACTACAAACTCTTGTTGGGATTGTTTCTTGTTAACAACCAAGATTCAATGTTTCTTCTTCGTATCTCATAAGTATTACCGTGATACTCTGTTGTTCCTAGTGGGTCGGTAAATAACTTATAGGAAAGCGTATTAGTACGTGCTTGGAAGATCTAATATCCTGTTACTCACTGTTATATCCACACACATGTCTAACAGTTGAAACTGCTCTCAAGATAAATAATTAAATTCATACTTTGCACAAACCGTATCATATTTCAAATGAAGTCTGTTGGTCAGTCTAATAGTGAGCCCAACAGCAAGCTCCAAGTGGGTCTTAAGCCACGTCAGCAACAACCAACAAGAAGTTAGTTAGGTTGTTAGTGTTGTTATTTTGGTTACTCTTTTTCTATTTTTGCCTGTTGTAATAATCTAGAGGGCTCGAGTATAAAAGCCAATCTAGCTCGCTTCTTATTCATTCAAACAAATAAACATTACTCCTGTAATTGTTCCAGATAGAATTCTTCAATGAAATAGTGAAGGCATAAAATCTGTTGTTCTTTCTCTTGCTTACATTTACAAATTTGTGAAGCTAAAAGATTACAAATTGCTAAAAGAATGATGTACAAGATTAACAACTGTTATCGGATTCCTAAGGTTATTTACAGTTCAACTAGTATAGAGACTAACAAAATTTTATAACATTTTAGTTCAGAGACAAAAAATGGAAGGCAGCAAAGCTTACAAAGTCCTGCACACCAAAACATACAATACAACATGTTGCATTTTAAACAAGCTAGACAGTAGACACAACAAAGTGTTAATGGGAATTTGATACTTCATTGTATGTGCAAGTGCTTAGAGTAGGTTATGAACCTTGTCCTTGGCATTGACGTTTGCACCATGATCAACCAACATTTTAGCAAGTTCTATGCATTTATCAGCAGTATAGTGAAGAGCAGTTTGACCACCATTTGTCATGTTGATATCAGCTCCTGTGTACAATTTTTGATTCATATTATGAAAACAACAAAATGTTGGGCTAAAACGTGCATCGAGCAGGCCCGACCCTGTGCCGGTCCAAAGTGGGACTCAGCACAGCACAGGGCCTCCCTTTTAGGCCTCCAGTTTTTTTTAAAAAAATTAAACAAGGCCCAGAAAAAGTACTAGGCATCAGACATCAGTACAATACGCTTACTCATACAGACATAACAAGCAAAGCAGCAAGAGATCTTCTCTCTCCTCACTCTCTCTCTCTTCCCCTCTCCTCGATTTTCTCCATTATTAACCGTTGTGTCTTCGTTCTTCAGATCTTCTTTATCTGAATTATCTCTCGTTACTGCTACGAAGCTAGTTTTTTATCTCTCCTACCTCGGCGCCCGGTGACATTGGCGCTGTTACTCTCGTCTATTTTCTCTCTCCTCAATGGGAGATCTTTCGCTTTTTTGAGGTTTGTTTTAATTTTTGTTTTGGTGGATTTTTCAGTAGTAATTTTCTTTTATGTCGACTTTTAATGTTGAGTGTGCATTTTTTTGATCTTTTACTTTGAAGATGATATGATTATGTGGTTGATGGATCGATTTCAGAGGATATTGGGTTAATTTGTGATAAATTTGGATTTTGTTCATAAGCTGATTGAACTGTAGAAATATAGCAGATTTTGGTCTCATTACCTTTGAGATTTGAGTTGATTATTTTGGTCTAATAGCCAATATAAAATATAAGCCTTGAGATTATTGAACACTAACATGTGCCAGTATCTAAAATAATGTTCAAGATCTAGTTGACAACTTGACATCAATTCTACTAGAATCATTTAAGTCGTATTAGACTGTTATATTTGGATTTGGTCAATCTCAGTTGATATCATATTTGATTCTATTGTAAAGGATCGTATTTTGATCATATAGGGGCCTCATCTTCAACTTTGAGCACAGGGCCTCCATATTGTTCGGACCGGCCCTGGCATCGAGCAGTAAACACGGAAAAGCAGAATTACAGTCAATTTAGCAGGTCATGTAAAGGGAGGGGAGAGAAGTTGGCACATAGTTATTCTTATTGTTTGTGACCACAACTAAATATTTACATGTAGTACTATACTACTATATCACCTCTCAGAAGTCAGAAGTCACACCTACTAAACTCTCCATAAATAAATTTCACATTTAATTCTCTCGTTGATCTTATTTGCAGAAGAAAATTCCTCTTGCAGAACCAAAAGGTGGTTGAAATTTCAGTTTATTTTGCTGACAGATCGCACTTCACAGCCCTATCATCATTCTTTTCACTTCCTTATCTATCTATTACTGAACACTGACATGAAGACAAGGTAAACTGAAGTTACACCCTCATTCATTGCATCTCTCAACAAACTTTCCTCCCCTGCAACACAGCTAACACTACATCAAGATTTGTTGCCACTGTACCAACCCAACCAATTCGGGAAAGGTCCTCAAAAGGAACATGATGAAACGAGCTTTAAACTATGTCACTTCGACACCTCCATTTACCCCAAGAATTGCTTGCCGTGTCGGAACTTGGATATATATTTCAAACTAAAAACTTTACTTTTTTCTACAAAATAGCCGAATCGGACACTTGGACACTCGGAGTAGACCTGTCTAAGTAACATTCAAAATTCTTAATATACTAATTTCTTGCGCGAGGAACGTGTATGAGTACCGAGCTACATAATGCCAATAAAATAAAAAATTACAAACTAACCATAATTAAAGTTCATGTTGATGAACAATATCATTAAAAACAAGAAAATAAAAAATTACAAAATAACCATAATTAAAGTTCATGTTGATCAACCAAGGAATCAACCAATAATAAAAAAAACAAATCATAAAAACCCATTGATCCCTTGATTGTAAGATAACAAAATACACATATCAAAATAAAAGAAATTGCTAACCATTGTCAATGAGAAAACGAACAACATCAAGATGGCCATTAACCCTCATCTTCTTTATCATTGATCAAAGTCTTTCCATGATCAGCTTCTATTAGAATTTTCACCACCTTTAGAAAAAGAAAAACCCATAATTTAAAGAAATGCAATGAAGAAAAGAGAAACTTAGAAGTTATAACAATGGCGATCAATTAAGAGAGTACCTGAGAGTGACCGTTGGCAGCGGCAATGTGGAGGAGAGAGACGCCATCTTGGTTGCGGAGTTTGATAACTTTGGAAAGTATTTTTCTTGAGAGAGACTCGAAGAATGAAATTTCACCAAATTGTGCGGCATTGCTAAGGTCCATTATAGTAAACTTTGGTGATGCATCCACCATTATTATTACTAATTCTTACTTATGATACTATGCTCTTATTGTTTCTACTTAGTGGAATTGTTAACTACAATACTAACGTGCTCCTATTAAAGAATGAATAACTAATTTATAGGATTGCAGGAAAAGGAGCAGCAGTTAACTACTTTTAAACCAAAATCATGTAAAAAGAAAATTGTGTAATTGCAACGTCTCGAACATGTCGTATACTAAGGCTCCGTTTGGTTGGGTGTAAAACATTTTCAGTGTAAAATGATTTTCATGGAAAACAATTTACAATGGAAAACGCAATTCCAAAATTAGTTTTCCGTTGTTTGGTTCCATGTAAGAAAAATGATGAAAAGAAAGGAAAATGAAAGGGAAAGTAAGGAGGTAGTGAGAGGAATGTACAAGAGAGATAAGGAAAAGGAAGGAAAATGGTTTTCCATCCATTTTGAAGGGAAAATGGTTTTCCATCATTGGGAAAACACTTTTACTTATAGGGAAAATGGTTTTACACTCCTTTGCACCCCAAATAGTGTAAAATTGTAAATAGAGGAAAACAGTTTTCCAGGAAAATATTTTACGCCCTACCAAACGGAGCCTAAATAGGCAAAATATCAAAAAACTATCTTTTATAACTTTTTTCAAAAAACTACCTTTTAAAAATTTTCTTTCAAAAAACTATCTTATATAACAAATTCCTTTCAATATACTACCATTTTACGTTTATATTTAATATTAATCGATAAATGACAATCAACGTAGGTGTTGTTGTCGGTGGAGTAGCGAGAAAAGAGGAAAGAAACGAGAGGGGAAGAAAGAAAAACAATTTATGGTGACTCAATTATTAGTGATTAAACCCCATTAATGGTAAAATAGTAGTATATTGAAAGTAATTTGTTATATAAGGTAGTTTTTTGAAAGAAAATTTTTAAATTGTAGTTTTTTGAAAAAAATTGACTATAAAAGGTAGTTTTATGAAATTTTTCCTAATAAATATATTTGAGTAAAAAGACTTAAACAAGTATATACATCTCTAACACTCTTATTACGTAATTAACAAGAGACTATTGATGTAATATTCTCTTACCACAATTCCTTTTAATCTATTATTTTCAAACTTAAACCTTTCGGATTTTTTTAATTATTACATCATACGTTAACTTTTAAATTTCTTAATGGACAAAAAATACGAGAAGTGGCAAAATAAATTATGAAATTTAAGAATAATAACATATTTGTTTATTGTAACTGACCTGAGTCATCGCCCGGGCTAAAATATTACTTTTAAATCATTGAATGGTGGATTATAGTAACAAAAACAACTAATAGAACAAAGCGGCACAAAAATAGTACACGATTTATGGACAAAAGATTATTTAATATATTTATTTTTGAAAGAAATGAGACAGAAGATTTTTTTTTTTTGACAACGAGAAATCGTGCATTAATTAAAAGCGGAAGTACATCCTAATGCTATTACACCCAAAGCTAAACCAAACAAAAGAACATAGATGAGCTTTATGAGCTCGTACATTCCATCTAAAAACAAAAGAAGTAAAACTGATAAAAAGTCGCGAAGGAAGGGGGGCGTCGCTGGTCATTACTTGCGATGGTAGATTCAAACCTCGGATGGCTGACGGATGAGGTAGAAGAAGCGGATGACGTTTGTGGGCCGGACAACGAACCAACGGTGAGCGTCGCTTCTCGCCGCATGAGCAATCCCAACAACCTGCTATTGCTTGGGATTCTAGGCTCATGATATTTATACGAGTCACGTTCCGTTGTGACTCATTACTCTCACTCGAGAGTATTTCAGGTTTCTCCAGAAGGTAGGATAAACGCAAATGAGTGGGCGTGCTGAAAACCCTCAGATGTAACTGAGGTGCCGCCTTCAGATTTGAAATTTTCAAGGCAAAGACCATGAAGATCAATGCCAAGCTAAAAAGAGAGCTAAACAAGTTGAGCTCTCGAACACACCACCGGTTTGCAAAACCGGAAAACTTACGTCCCAACCATGAAAAACTATCATCGCCTCGTCCATGCTCACGAACTTCTTGAGTTACCTTGTCCCTCAGCACATATTCCCAATAACCGACACATTCCACTATGATAACTTTGAACCACCACTTCTGATTCAATTGACAAACGCTTGTTGATGGCCACAACGGACCATAGACAACATTTTTAACAACTCGAAGACAACGCACTCCTATTATTCGGAGATTTAACACATATAGTAAGAACAAACATGACATACTTAGTTGGAGATTTGAACAACCAGGGGGGAGGGGGAAGGGGGAGTCGGACTCTGACAAGGGGAAGGGGTAAGGGGAGCCCATTACACAACCAGGGAAGGGGGAGGGGAAGCCCAAAACACTAAACAAGAGACTGTGCTGACCAGACTCGGGGACGAGGACGGGGACCATGAAAAAACGAAACAAACATACAGTGAACAACACGACGGAACCAACACACGCCCAAATAAACAACAAACAAGGTGAACCGACCCGAAGATACCAACAGGCGGCGAATGACCAGGACTAAGATGGAAACCGACGAACCAACAGAAGCCTAGATAAACGCGACACAGGGGAGGGGGGAAACGACTCGATTCGGGGAGGGGAGAGACCGACACAACAGAAGCGAACCGAAGAGAGATGGCGCACTCAAACGGGGGGTGGTGCACGCAAACTGAGCCGCCAAAGCGCCTCTGGCTCCACGTGAAACACTTCACTTACAACAAAACAAAAACCTACGACGGAAGAAACCGAGCAGAAGAAAGAAAAAAAGGGGGGGGGGGAGGGGCTCGACGGCCACCCTGCCGAAGCGGCTGCGGTGGTGGTCGATCCCCGTGGGGTTTGGATTTTCGCCTGGAGTTTCGCTGCGGCTAGGGTATTGTTGAGAGAAAAGATTGGGTTTGTGGCTTTTTAACAAAATTTGTTTGATTTAGACAGAAGATTGGTATATGACTATATGCTTGCTAATGCTACTATTGCAAAAAAAAACGGCTTAAGGGCCTGTTCTATTCGGCATAAAACAACTTAACTGAATTGAATTGAACTGAACTGAACTGGACTGTACTGAACTAGACTAAATTGAACTGAACTGAACTGAATTAAATTATAATTAATTAATAGTAATAATTATCATTTAAGAACTGAACTGAAAATAAGCTGGGGAGAACAGGCCACGTTGGAAAAAGAAGCAACTTGGAGGGAAGAACATTTTGCCTTCCCGCCATAAAAAGAAAACCCAAAGATTGGGTCACTCTCCTCTCTGCTCAACCCTTCCTCTCCAAATCCTCATCTTTCTCTCTCCTCTTTTTCGTCAATTGTTTGAAATTGTGGATGAATGCGACTTCAATGGCGAAATCAGAGGACGAATCGAAATCAGATGGCCAAGAAATTCTGTCCATTGGAGCTCTCTTTTCCGGAACTAATTGGGACAAGAAGTACTGGAGCTCCTCTAGGGTTTGTTCCTCTTTCTCTCTCCTCTTTATCAGTACTTCAATTAAACTAATCTTTGGATTGCCAAAATTAATCTGTATACTCGCCGAGTAAAATCTGAAAAATAGCTTATCGAATTCAATTGTAGACATAAGATGTGCGATAATCAGGCATCGTGATAAAACTATGGCTAGATATATTATATAGTTGTATTATTATCTGTGTTTTTTAATCGATTTAAGGCGTTGTTGCTCCAGGAAGAAGAATGTGATGGATTGGACCTAATTTGGGAGATTTAATCATGCAATATCTGCAGTGTGCAGGAATTGAAGGTTGTTCTGATTTTTAGTATATGGTAGCGAAGTGTTCGAAGTGGTGGTGGTAATTGAGGAGTATTTGTGTGAAGTTGATTGATAATTTATTGATAGGTTGAAACAGATGGAAGTGAGTTTTGGAACTGTTTTAGGTATTGTAAATTGAACCAATTGATGGAACTTGCGTTATTGTCCACGAGTTGGATGATTAGTTTACAGATGAAAATGGTTGAGATAACTTTCAGTTCGTAACAGTGAGCTGAGCTGAGCTGAGCTGGTACGGTTGGCAGCAAATGGTGGCCCTTCTGGATTCGTACCACGAAACAACATTATTGAAATGTTTTTCTCATTCGTTAATTGTTATAGCCTGCCTTAAGAGGTGATCACAGGATTTGTTGAGTGTTGTAAGGAAGTGAGCTTGATTGATATATATGATGTAAGGTGCATAGGCTTGTGTGATTGTCTTTATGATAAATGTAACTTGTAAGTTCTAACCTACAAAGGAGAATTCAGTTATGTATTCGTAAAAGTTAGAGAAAGTTGATATCTAAAAGTACATATTGAAAGTAATCCATCAATATTTTACATAATAACATCATTTTTTATACATTAATGAATGTGCTTATAGTTCGTTGATGAATAGTGTAAAAGTCAACATGCTACATTTGCTCAGAAACGGAGGAAGTACTATATAGGTGGTTGTTGGCACTATATGTGGTTACCTTTGTGGATGTATAGTAATTGTTATGTGGACGAAGTTGTAGCATAATAGTTCATCCATTGGCATTTTCTATAGACAATACTTTCGGTGAGTATTTGTTGTTCTCTAATGGTGTTTGAGTAGAGAACTTTGCGGGTGGTGAGACATTAAATTTTTCCTTGTAAACTTTATCAAATCTGAATATTACATAAGCAATTCAAGTAAACAGGATATCGAAAAGTTTTAAGTGATTTTTATCAAATCTTTAATAGTTTTCTTTTTTCTTGTAGATTACCTCCAATGACAAACACTTTGCTTCTGGAGAAACACCTGACAGAGCATGGGAGAGCTTTCAAAAGAAATATTCTCGTATCAAGCTTTGGCACGGGAAGAGGTTTTCGGGTAAAATTGACGGTTGGACAGTATAGTGAGACCCAGCAGCAAGCTCCAGGTAGGTCTTAAGCCACTTGAGCAACAACCAACGACAAGTTAGTTAGGTTGTTAGAGTTTGTTATGTTGGTAATTCTTTTTAATAATCTAGAGCGCTTGAGTATAAAAGCCAATCTAGCATTCTAGGCTAGCTCACTTATTCATTCAACAAAAACATTTATCCTGCAATTGTTCCAGAGAGAATTCTTCAATGAAATAGTTCTAAGTCTGAACTCAAAATGAGAGTAATGAAGGCATCAAATTTACAAATTTGACAAAGTTGAAGCTACAAGATTACAAATTGCTAAAAGAATGACGTACAAGATTAACAACTGCTATTAGATTCCTAATGTTATTTACAGTTCAACTAGTATAGAGACTCAAAATATGATCACGTTTTAGTTCAGAGATACAAAAAGGGAAGGCAGCAAAGTTTACAAAGTCCTACACACCAAAATCAGTAGGAGAATGTTTCCAGGTTCATCCCGATGAAGAAACTCGTCTCACAGTATCAACAATCATACCCATCTCTTTTAAAGTTTCAAGAATTGCGTCTGCAAGATCCTCTGGACAACGCTCCAGAATCGTCATACAGCCTTCCTCAGCTTCATTCATCTCCGCCCAACTTGCTCCGCTTCTGGTTAGAAAAAGTGCAACCTTTCACCAAATTAAGCAAGAAGATCAGACAATTAAATCAATCTTCATAAATAATTCGCCAATAACTAGTCACATTGTTCCAATACCTCATAATTATGCAAACTTATACTTTCACTAAAACATTTTTTATTTTATTGGGACCATCCCTATAGTCTCTTCATCACTCAATCATAGTAAATAAAGGGTCTAATGGTAAAACCAGTCACAAACCATATTATAAAAGTAAATATGATTAAATTGGTAAATGTGGATATTATTTTTGGAGAGAGTACCAGTATTGTATAGTTTGACAAAAGAACCAGAGAGGCTGTCAGAGTCCATAAAGAATGAAGAAATCACATAGTTATAGAAGTAAACAGGACAAATAGGAATGTACCTCTTTATGGCCTGATAGGGCAGCAACCATCAGAGGAGTAATCTCAAATTTGTCAAGGGCATCGATCTCAGCTCCATATTGGATCAACAATTTACACAACTCTAAGTTTCCTGTGCTAACTGCACGATGCATTGGCGTGCACCCAAGCTGAGATAAATTTTCAAGTATCAACTACCATACTACATGTGCATTGTAAACAAACTAGACACAACACAAGTGTTGATGGGAATTTGATACTTCATTGTATGTGCAAGTGCTTAGAGTAGGTTATGAACCTTGTCCTTGACGTTGACGTTTGCACCATGAACAACCAACATTTTAGCAAGTTCTGTACCTCTATTAGCAGCATGGTGAAGAGCAGTGTGACCATGAACATTTACCACGTTGATATCAGCTCCTGTGCAAAATTTTTTATTCATATTATGAAAACAACAAAATGTTGGCTTAAAACGTGCATTGAGCAGTAAACACTGAAAAGCAGAATTACAGTCAATTTAGCAGCAAGATCATCCCCTAGTGAAAACGTCAGCGACTCAGTAAAAAGTGATACAACATATGTTAATTTTTGCAGTTACAACTTAAAACAACATCCACCCTCGCCCTTTCAGTATATATGCATACTACCATTGGCGGGGTTTTGGGTAGTCTATGTGTATGCAAGAAAACATAGTAAGCCAAAAGGCAAACGAAGAAAAATAAGCCAAATTTGAAAAATATTTAAGTTACAAATTTATGTTAAGTAAAAGCGAGATTTTAGTTAATTAGTTACCCAAGAAACATTAATATGCATGATATCTGGTATCCAGATTCAAGAAATCTAAATAGAGTGTAAACACTAAACAATCTAGAAAGACTTAAGTCAAGGCAATTGATATATGGAAAGAAAAAACATTGAAACATCCTCAATTTAAATTAGACTGCTTAAAAAAGGTCGATGGCAAATCTTGCTATGATACGAAATGTCCTCTCTAGTCTCCCGCTCTCATCTCTTCCCAAACAGGCAAAGTTAAGCCCCACAATACCTTCCTGTAGGTTATGCTGGTGCAGAATTTTATGAATAACCTTTTAGAAGGTTCAGCTAAACCTTTCTATGTATTCAAGTTTACAATGAATTGTTCCAGCTGAAATGTACTTCCTTTTTGTGAAAGCACCATGATTTTAAAGCAAGTTTTGCAGAATATTCTCACAAGAGTTGAGTTGTATTCAACCATCTCAATATCACGTCTCTGGAAACTAGCATCTACCAGTTAAGATACACAAATCAAAATTAAAAAAAATTGCTAACCATTGTCAATGAGAAAACGAACAACATTCACCTCTCAGAAGTCTTGATACCACACACACGCACACAAAACACACACACACACACACAAATTATATTCTAGCCACTCAATACCATTTTTCCAGATACTTGATACCTGAGAAAGTCTTGTAACGAATTACTTAACTGGTCTATGCAGGTCCTGTAAAGGGAGGGGAGAGAAGTTGGGACATAGTTACTCTTCTTGTTAGTGACCACAACTAAATATTTACATGTAGTACTATATCACCTCCCAGAAGTCACACGTACTTAACTCTCCATCAATAAACTTCACAGTTCTTTTTCTTGTTGACACCGTATCCGAGTAGACACTTAACATTCTAATTCTTAATATACTTGTAATTTCTTGCGCGAGGAACGTGTAGGAGTACTGAGCTACATAATACCAAGAAAATAAAAAAAAATTACAAACTAACCTTAATTAAAGTTCATGTTGATCAATAATGTCATTAAAACCAAGAAAGCACCCAATAAAAAAAACAAGAAATCATAAAAACCCATTGATCCCTTGATTGTAAAATAACAAAATACATAAATCAAAATTAAAGAAATTGCTAACCATTGTCAATGAGAAAACGAACAACATCAAGATGGCCATAAATAGTAGCTAAATGAAGGAGACTATAACCCTCATTTTCTTTATCATTGATCAAAGTCTTTCCACGATCAGCTTCTATTAGAATTTTCAGCAGCTTAAGAAAAAGAAAAAGAAAAACCCATAATTAAAGACATGCAATGAAGAAAAGAGAAACTTAGAAGTTATAACAATGGCGATTAATTAAGAGAGTACCTGAGAGTGACCGTTGGCAGCGGCAATGTGGAGGAGAGAGGCGCCATATTTATCGCGGAGTTTGATAACTTTGGAAAGCATTTTTCTTGAGAGAGACTCGAAGAATGAAATATCACCAAGATGTACGGCATTGGCAAGGTCCACTATAGTAAAGTTTGGTGATGCATCCACCATTATTACTACTAATTCTTACTTATGATACTACGCTCTTATGGTTTCTACTTTAGTGTAATTGTTAACTACAATACTAATACTTCTGTTAGTACGTGCTCCTATTAAATAATGAATAACTAATTTATAGGATTGCGGGAAAAGGAGTAGCAGTTAACTACTTTTTAGCCAAAATTATGTAAAAGAAAAAAGTTTATCTTAATTAATTAGACAATTAATGTTGACACTAACCACGAGCCCAACCAACGTGGGTTCGTGTATGAAAGATCTCTCTAGTAATTTGCCAAACAAGAAGGCTAAGAGGGACCTCAACTAATAAACTAGTGGGAAACTCAAATCTCTTTTTCTACGCGCAACACTCGCTGAATACTCATTTTTTTGGAAGCTTTTAAACTTTGGATGTCTAATAGTGATTGTAAGATAATTGATTTCCTTTATTATTATCTTAACATAATAGAGTATACATACACCCTAAACTTGTGCATCTGCTTGGTAGGAAGAAAGGAATCTTAACGAACTACCATAGGCTTGACATAGTAAAATGAGTTGTGAGCCTTTAGTAGTAATGGTTACTTACCGAGATACGGTCTGTATTCCCCCTAGTTGTTTTCTAACCCGCTGGAAACTGTAGATGCGGTAAGGCTATGGTGGGTTAGTTTCTAAGGTGAGGCTGATAGGCGATGGGATTGTTTTAAGGCCGGGGTGAAAATTAGTAGGCAAGGGTGAGAGTAAAGTAGTATGTGAATCGTAGGGCTTTTTAAACAAAAAAACACGGGAAAACATAAACTGGCACGATTTCAATTGACGTCTAGGCCTAAAAATGACGAAAAATACACGGTTTTCATTCGTTGCACACTCATACTTCACCGGTAGCCGACGAAGGAGGATTCACCGATCGATAAGCCGGGCAAGTCCGGTCAAAGAGCTTCGGCAAGGCAAGGGTTAGAGTTCAAGCAAGCTGCAGAAGGTTAGGCTGGCATGTTCCCTAGGGCCGGTTCAAAGAAGTCGGCTTAGGTAAGAGAACCCGGTGCATCGAAAGCAGATCGTTATAACTAAGGGGGCAGGGGCGTAGACGTCGGGGAAGGAAAACGCTCGAAAGCTAGTGAATGACAAAACAAGTGAGGGTAGTGAGAGGAGCTGGCCCAAAGGGCAAAAATCCTCCAAAACTACAGCTCCCGAAAACAACGGGAGAAGGGGAATCGCCTTTCTCGGTTATGTATTTTAGCCGAAAAGCGCTTTAAATTGATCAAACGAAGAAAACGAAAAATTAAAGAGGCTTATAATAGACAACCTTTTTAAGTAATTGTTTTTTCGTTTTTAGTTCCTTGATCCATTCCGTGGCGCGAAATCCGTCATTGGCGAAATAATTATTTGGTTATGCTATTTTGGGCTTTGCTGTAACCGAAGCTATCGCATTGTTTGCCCTAATGATGGGGCTCAAGTCCTACAGTACAGGTCGGTCAACCACTACCGACAGTCTACTCTAAATGCAATTCCTTTAGCTGACATAACATAAAGAGTCTCTTCTCCAGCGAGCTTATTATTAAGCAGCAGCCTTTGATTCTTCAATTGCTCTTTCTTTCGCTCCATTCCCGGGCTAGGATAGCCTAGAGTAATAATAGACTCATATGAAGACATTTAGAATAGAAGAAGGAGAAAGCTGAAAATAAGGTCTCTAACTCTCCGGTTTGTCGTTCAGCAGCCTTTGGATCTTACTCTAAAAGTAAGTAAGTCAAGTCATTGAATAAAGTCTTTTTTTTTTGTGTACTATACAACAACCTTAACCGCACAAGCCTAGGCTGGGCCTACTTCCATCCCTAGAGGAGCCGTATGAGACGGAAGCTCCACGTACGGTTTTGAAGCCGAGCCTTTCCAGTAATGGGGCTTAGGGACCGATATGATGATTGGTTTAGGTAGGACGGCCGGCCTACTACGGGCACCTGTAGGGATTAGTGTGTGAGACCGCGATCCACAAACTAAGGCATGGGACTCACCCTTTACTTGGGAATGAAAAAGGGAAACATAGCATGTCACAAGAGCGAGGCGAGCAAGAAGCACCTACTGCGAGAGGGACGCCTCGCGAGCCGGGCTTATAGAGATGAGGCCTTTTGGCAAAGCCAAGTCAATTTCGGGCCACCAAACCCTGCAACTGATGAGAAGGCCCTATGGAATAAAGGGAAGCGTGTACGTTGTCACACTCCCTGCCTTCCAAAGGTGCCTGAGAGGACGGGCCGGACGCAACGGAGCGACGACTCGGGGAGCGGATTCCCCACCCAAGCGGGGGACAGGGAGACGACCATCTCAAGGCACATCACGACCTACAAGTAACACCGCTAAACCTGGGAAGGCAACCCGATTGGGAGTCGGAGGATCCATAGTACTGCAGCCTTCCGGACTTCATATTCATCATTTTTGAAAGCGGGGGAAGGGATCTCTTTTACGCAACGGAAAAAGAGGAGCGAGATTTGACTCGGCACAACCTAACGATACATCCAATACTTATGATCGTGGCTTAGAAAGCAAACTATATAGGCAAGAACTCACTTCAAAAATGGATGTGAGCGACACAAAACTTACCTTGCTATCCACGAGACGACATTGAGGCTAACAACAAGACGATCCGCCCGCAAGGCCGACTCATTCGGGCTTCATAAACCCAACCCGATTATGAAACCGCAAAAAGGTTGACTTCCACCACATTAAAAAAGGCACCGGTTTGGGTGGCAATTTTTCGCTTCCGATTCCCGGATGAGGTGTGTGGCGTGGTATCCTAAAGCTCAAAGTCTAAACCCTCGTTCGTGTGGATAAGGAAGGACCTATGAAAGAAGCTGGGTCGAGACTAGTCTCCTACGTCGATGGGAGATCGGATATCGACCCGCTTCCAATCCGGAATCTCGTACATCAAGCTCTTCTTTCATTCCTATTGTTCAAATGATTTCCCTTGGCTTCGGTGCCGCCTAGGGTGGTAGCATGGTCTTCTCTTAGAGTTTCTCTTTAATTCGGAATGTGAGCCGCACGTTAGCACTTTACCTTTTTGACTTTTACGGCATATCGGGTCTTTTCTCTTTCCCTTTCTTGGGGGGTATAAGGATAGGTATAAGCTAATATATATAATGCTCCCCCTTTGTTTTCTTTTATCAATCCTGCGATTCATATTGATTGACTATCCGGCCAGAAATCAAAGTCTTTTAGCCATGGATGATATGATTACCTTTCTTGCTCGACTCGAGAGGATCAAAGAGAATACAGCGCCATGTTAATGTGATCGCAATACAAAGAAATTGCGATCACAACATGAACAAGCAAAAAAAAAGGGTCTTTCATCACTTTTCTCATATTTCGCCGGGACTAGTCAAATGAAAGTGGAGATTGAACGCTAGAAGGCGCAGATAGGAACTGCGAGCACGGATTCTAATCGAAGGCGAGCGAGGCGTGTTAAAGCTTCACTTCGGGTTTTGTAGTGGGAAATGCTCCAAGGAAAGAGATTTGAAGACGTAGCGCAGTCTGTAATGAGAGCGGGATGGGGACGGAAAGGATTCCCTCTCTCTTGTAGTAGTGAACCAGTCCATTTTTCAATTTAAGAAACCGTAGGCCCAACGACAAGTCCTCAGTAAACATAAAGCTAATGTCGGAATAACAGATGTTAGAAATCGATCTAGATGCCAGGAATCAGACAAGGAACTAAACTTACACTTGACTGAAAGCCTTTTTGCCGTGCCTTACCAAGCGTCGACTTTTTTAACCGATTTCCCACAGCTAAATCAAATAAGGAAGATAGAAGTAGCTGCAATTGCTATTGAATCTGATGCGTGTGGAAGGTTTGACGAAGTACCATTTCATTTAATTTCGCATAGTCCTTTCTTTGGCAAGTGAATCATAGCACGAAAAGGTTCATCACAAGATGTCTTGTTTAGCTTCTTCCTCCCAGGTGAAAGAAAGCGATCTTGATGCCGAGATTGGAACTAGCAGTTTTTCTTAAATCAATTCCATTTCCACTCTCCTTTATCATTCGACTGGCTAGAGTAGCGTAGAAATTACCATGTCTTACTCTTTTGTTTTTTCGGGATAACGGTTCTTTTGCGAAAAAAGAGTTTGTGCACGAACAAGCTCTGGCGCTTCTTTCTTTCCTTGAGCATTTGCAAGTGTGCTAGATCAGCAATTAATGTCCGCTTTGGTTGAATCAATAGTATTAAGATATCCCATGCACGCGCACAGAAGAAGAAGATGCCCCGAATGCCCTAATTTCCGGAATTGAATGCGCCGTGGCACTTTTAGAATAGTTAATCCAATCAAGAGTAAGGTAATTCCTATTTGCTTACTCGTTAGAGTAAGGTAATTCTTATTTGCTTACTCGTTAGAGTAAGGTAATTCCTATTTGCTTACTCGTTAGAGTAAGGGAAGGAAGGATTCATAGATGGACAGAATATTCTTCAAATAGGGCAAGAAGAAGCTCTTTGGTTATTGTGCTAGCATAAGTCATTACGACTCCGCCGCAATAAGAGTAAGCGCTCTTTTCAATATCCGGTTCGTACGTAGGAGCTCTAAGCCTATCTCGCTTGTTGAATAACCAACCCAGTCTTTTTTTTTTTTTGTTTCGAGAACCGTTGTTAGAATGAAATTCTCCGCGGTTTGCCTAGACGCTCTTTTAGATTAGAATAGATAGAGGGCGTTAAAGTAAAGATCTTTCAATATGTCACTTCCGGTTCTCAAGCAGAGGATTCTCGCATCCTTTTTGTCCTACCAACAACCTATTCTTTCAAAGACAAAGTTCACATATTCTATTAAGAGTAGAATCCCTAGTGATACACTTTCCTAAAGCAAGAGAAGAGAAAGTGCGCTATTGATGTTACATATTGCATAAGTACATACGGAATCACGAAAGCATAGTGATAGCAAACTCCATTTAAGGAAGCAAGACCGATTATGCAACTCGAAAGGTAGCGAAAGATGTTAATTAAGAATAGAATTTCCCCCGATTGAGGAGAAAGATCCAGCCGCAGTCCCACTAATGTAATACGGGCCAAGCTTTCGAGAGTCATCCTTATTGCTAGGGTTCCACTCCTTTTCATGGTCGAGCTTCTTTTCATTCCTCTGGTAAGTAATCTCTTTAACATCGATTTTTTGGAGCTTACTTTTAAGGAAGCTCTCACCTGTGCAAGCATCAGAACATGCATTCTCGCAATCTACAGAGTCCTTATGGCTTGCTTTTGAAAAAGAATAATCAAATAAAGCTTATTACGTAACGTACATTCCATTCTTTGCTTCCCCAAAGCACTAACCGACCTCTCCGGTCGGATGTTAAAGTCGGCTCTACTTCTTAGTCAACTAGTAGCCTTTCAGTCGGAAATCGCTTTCACATCTCATATGACATATGTACCAACAGACTTCTTCGGACACCAGTAAGGTAAGTAGCTACTCCAGCGGGTAAATGCTATCATCCTTTCCAGCAGACCAATCAGTAATCCGATCTGTCATCGCCTTATCCTATCTCCATTTTTTTTAACTGCTTACTCGGAGCAAGTGCTGAAGTTGTCTTCATTTGCGATTCTTTCCTAAAAGGTTAAGTAAGGCTAAGAGGTGGTTCACCATTCTTGGTGTTCTAAGGGGCATTGGCTTTTGCCTTAGTTGCCTTTTCTCTCTCCTAGTCCAAAGCGAGTGTAAGAAAAGGTTTAGCACCATCCGCCTTACCTTTCTTACTTGTAGCTTGAGTTGTTCTAACCCCTGCCGCATTAAGTCCTGACTTTATGTTCTTCCTTTTGGGTGCCGATTCCTCTCTCCGTATACAAAAGAAGCCCTTTTCGGAGTCAGGGCGGTTAGCAAGAATGTGTTTGAATAAATCAAGTAAGAATGCTCTCCTATTAAATCAGCTTTTGGGAATAGAAGGATCTTGTTAGTCGATTTTCCTTCTTAACTTAAATAGAAGAGGCAACAACTCCTCATCTAAGATATACGGTAAATGCAAATCTTGCCTATTCACCCTATTCCCTAGGAGAAGAAAGCATATTCTTTGAATCGACAAGTAGAAGAAAATCTTCCTTATGTCTTTAACTGGCTTAGCGCCTTTCATAGTCTTATAGAGTTCTTGAAAGAAGGCTAACTGATATTCTATTTTACAACTGAAAAATAGACCAGCAGGGTGCTTTTTAAGTCTAAAGCAAAATCAATAGGAGCAGAAGACCTTTGTTTATATAAGAAAATTGGAGATCCTTGGAATGTTGAAGACCAACCCATTACCACTAGGGGTGTTCAAAAAAACCGACCTGAACTACCCGACCCGAAAACCCGCTGACCCGCCCAAAAAATGCCGGGTCAAAATCAGATTTTTTGGATTTTATCGGTCCGGGTACCCGACCCGGTAAAAACAAGGAAATCCGGGTCGGGTAATGGGCCGAAGATACAAGAGAGGCGGGTACCCGGTACCCGGCTGGTTAAGGATTTCCTTGTTTTTTTTTATATTTCGAACCAGCAAACTGCCAAACTTTTGCCCTTTTGTTTTGGCCCACAACAACAATACAACACAATAACACAGCCCATTAGGAAACCAAAATCGCAAAACCCTCAGTCCTCACCTAACACTCTCACAGCCTCACTCCACAGTCCACACTCTGCCTCGCCTCTCTCTAACATCCTTCGTGTTCTAAATCGATGTCGAAGTTAATCATGCAAAGTGGTGAAATAAATCATGAGAACATTCATGGTGATGGTTCGGTTGGATCGGCGACATCGGTGTTGGGAATTGACGAGAGGGCTGAGCTATTCATTAGTAGTTTTAGAGCTGAGTTAGATAGGAGTTTAAGGAAGTGGTAGCATGTAACTTCATGGTGATAAGAAGTTGATTAGTAGTAATTATGTTTATGAGTTGCAGATTATGTTATTTTCTATTTATCCTTTGTCAAAAAAAAAAAGATTATGTTATTTTCTATTTATCCTTTGTCAAAAAAAAAAAAAGATTATGTTATTTTAAATATAAATTGTTGAGTTGCAGATTATGTTATTTTAAATATAAATTGTTGAGTTACAGATTATGTTATTTTAAAGTTAAATTGTTGAGTTGCAGATTCAGTACAACAAGCTCTCGTAGCTCGAACTAGAAGACAGTGGCAGTGGCCTAGTCCACATTTTTATCACAGTGGCAGTGCTTAATCAACAAAATGTTGTGATTTGTTTGAAGTTTTATGGACTTTGGCACTTGGCAGTGGGCCAATTTTATGTTTCAAGTATTAATTTGCAATGGGCTAGTCACTAGTGTTAGCTAAAAAAAAAAGGAAAAACGAGCCGGGTACCCTATGACCCGACCCGGGAAAACCGGGTACCCGGTAACCGGGTACCCGAATTTCCCGGGTCGGGTCATGGGCCGACTTTTCAAGTACCCGAATATGCGGGTACCCGCATATCCGGGTACCCGAAAAGCCGGGTACCCGGTTATGAACACCCCTAATTACCACACTTTGATAGGTGCCACATCCATTCCAATTCGATTTCACAGTAATTAGCTGATTAGAACTCGACTGGTAATTGAATTACTACTTTTAGTAAATGAAAAATAATGAAATAGATGAAGTGAAGATAAAAAAAGATGCGAGAAAGAAGACGTTGCATAGTACCCAGTTGACTTACGAATACCAGCAGCATACCTTCCATATCGAGATCGTGATCCAGATCTGTATACGAGGCTAGAAGCACCAGAGCAAGCATCAATAGCTGTAACAACCCTGAAATTCCGATACTTCTAAAAACATCTTATAATAAATAAACTCAGAAATCCAAAGGTGCTACGCCGCGGTAATTAATAATAATAACCGCAAGGCTAATGGTTCTAACTAAAAATATTAAACAATAAGTTTTAAATACTTATTACAGACCAACTAGCTAGAAAGTAAATAATTATTACAAACCAAATATAAGTTCTAAAGTCAAACAAATAACAGCGGAAGTCTTATTACTGTCTATTAAGCTAAAGGAGATCCAACGCACTCTTTAACCCAACCAAATACTAACTATCTTCAGGTACCTGCACATTAGACACTGTAGTATCAGCCAAAGGCAGAGCAAGATTTCATACTATAATAAAACAAAACTATCCAATGTGCAGGCAAGACATATAGGAATATATTGCAAATTCATTTAAAAGCTGTACATATTATATATATATTTAATATATTAACTTTCTAACAACCTCAACTTCAATCTTTCTTTCTTTCTGAACCATTTTGTAAATCACTCAAATATAACTCCTTTGAAATATGTGAGTAGGAAGTAATAAAAATCCAATGAGCTAGCTAGGCTCACTAGATAAGGTAAACACCAAAGTCCCTAGTATGCATACCCCTAACTTGATAACGTATCAAGAAGGAAGACAAATGGCAAGAGTATTGATCAATATACTCCCAACTACTAAATAAACGATTGAGACACTGTTAACTCAACATACTTCCATACTCGAGGAATACCGCTTACCGGCAACCCCACATTTTCATTAAACTTGGTAACATTGAGGAACTTCCTCCTTTTAATATAAATCTCATAAATAATCTCATAAACTCTTTCGATATAAATATCGAGAATAATTTAAATCTCAAAGTATAAACTTCATAAAACAATCTCATTATTAATATAAATTTCCAAACAATGTGAAAACATTTCTGAACTCATCTGTACAAGCAAAGTAAGAAATCTTACCTTATCAGCAACCACAGTCAATAAATCTCAATCTCAAGTCAAAAAGGTTTCTCTACGAACCCGCAATCTATAATATAATAATATAGTATAAGTCACTTGACTATACTTCACATAATTCACCTAAAAGAATAGTATTACCTAGTTAATGAGCTTTGACTAATTTAAAACAGACGACTCAATTTAACGTAATCCAATTCAAAAGAACACAACATCAGCAGGCCAAGAGTCAATGAAAGTCAACTATAATACAAACTAGTTAAACTAGTTGAATCAATATTGCTATGCTATTGATTTTATGGCCTATTTGACAGTGATTAGTCAACTGCTTCAATTAATTGGCTTAGTTGGATATGACGATGTCCTCTTTAGTCCATTTTACTAAGTTTGATAAGACAACCAAAGTTCAAATTAAATACCCAAATACTTATATAAAACAAGATGTTCAAGTACTGAGTGATACACAATCATTAATAATAGCCTGAATGCCAAAGTTCTTTAACAATAATTTTCAATCAAATACATAGAATAGTTAACAGACATATATTTAGCTAGTTCTAACTCTAATCATCAACAACCAGAAATAATATGATAAAGCATGTTTTTCACAGTATTTAATTTTACAGCATATGGAATCATCGACAACAAGAAGATCCCTCTTTACATGTAAATGAAAGTTCTAGCTTCAACACTTCACCCATGCCTGCTATTTTTATTTACAATTATACATCCACTTCCAGTACATTTGACAACAACATGACATCACAACTGTATACTACAACAATGGCAAGTTGGCAACTTAACACTTGACTATAATAAAGCTCATATTAATTCCTGATAAATTTTGTTGCTCAACAACTATAATATTATAATTCCAACCAGGCGATTAACAAATAATCCCACATATCATAAATTTTAGAATATACTTTGGAAACAATAATTTTCGCAAACCCAACTCGAAAATACATTAACTAAGTCGAATTAAACATGAAACATAAACCAATTATACAAATTCGATTTTTGTTAAGAACCCTAAGTTAACAGAAATCCTAAATTCAGAAAAATCAATCAAATACGAAATTGAAGTTTAAGATTATAACTTACTTGAATGGAGAAGGTAAAATTACACAATAAGATACCCGAAAATCACTACTTTGATCCGATTTTCTATGGAAAATAGCAAATTGAAACCCAATTCTTCCTCTCCGAAATACCCACTAACCAAGAGAAGATAAAGATGATGGATCAAGTTGATGCGTGATAGTGATTGATGATCTCTTCTTTTGGTTTTTCTTTTGTAGCTTTGATGGAGTATTCAAGCAAGAGTTTTAAGAAATTAAAGGGAGGAGTGTGGCTCGTGGGTTTAGAGGAGATGGAAGCTGCTCCTCCTTTTCTTTTTCTTGTTTCTTTTTTTTTTCTACTTACTCTATGCTAGTTAGGCAACTTAATAGCTAAGCCTAGTAAATCTAATATAAAGTCAAATCAATAACAAAAAAAATATTTAATAAAATAATATATTAATTTTTTTTTTGATAAACTAAAATAATATAAATAATTACTAAACAGGTATAAAAATAAGGGGTGTTACAATCTACCCCCTTAAAATATGTTTCGTCCCGAAACTTAAAGTATTACTCAATTGATCAAACTTATACTCTTATTTCTGAAAACAGCTCATTAACTCTATAGGTTAGCCAACTACTATCACTCTGGATAACATCTCCAACAACCAAATCATTTCGGAGAACATCTCCGGCAACTAATTCACTTTCTCATAGATCAATTCAATTGATCACCTTTATAACCAAACAATCATTCCAACTAATATATTCATACCATAACAAGTAGAACCAGCACCTCATAGATCAATTCATTTGATCACCCTTATAGACATACAACCATTTCAACTAAAATGTTCATACTATAAGAAGTAAAACATGGACATATTACAAGGTTTGCCATAAAACTTCTAATCATACACGAATTATGTATACTTTAGTCATTAAGATATACATCACATATGAAATCATAACAACTTTTAGCACCAAACACACAATTGGCACGAAATCTACCCCCCTAAAAAGGAAGTTACGCCCTCGTAACTAACAATAACATGAACAAGAGATAGGGACACATAAAACACATGACATCCTCAGTCTTACGAGTGGTTCCTCGATGTTGTGGTTTAACCACAAACCTTTACTATCCATTTCTCAACCCTACGGGTCTTACGGATCTATTGGTCTAGAGTCTCAACTAGAACTCCAACTATCACCATGTGAAGAGTTACTAATACGATGTCGTAACTAAGAAACATGGAATACATTACAAACACAATCAACTATCCTTTCAAGGATCACATATGAACCGACAAACTTGGGAATCAACTCCCTTACTAAGTCTTAGACACGGCGGGAAATAATCTAAGTCGAGCTAAACCGAACCACTACCGTCACACTCGTTGGACTATGTCGTAGAGTGTGGAATTCAATTCGTAACTACACAATGGTTCACAAGCGCTTTAGATAATAACATAGGATTTTCTCGAGAATTCGGCGGAGTTTCCTTTGTAAAATGGACAACTCAAAATGAGAAAAGGTGTTCAAAACCTGTTACAATCACAATACATAAAAGCATTTCTAAATCCAGTACTCAACGCTTTTGCGGAGCAACACTTAACCCGAACTGGAGTACTAATTCTCTTCTAAAAATAAAATTAAAGATTCATACAATATGAACTCACCATTACATGGTTGGGCGTACTCGCCTAAAAAAAACGTAAAACAATTCACAACTCGACGTCTAGAACTTCAATTTGAAGTTATTATAACACTCACAATCACCAAGGCATACCATAAATGGCAAAACAAAATACTTTGACGGTCGCATCAACACTGGGCTGAGTCCTAACCCATAAACATTCATAGCATGTGTTTTGGAGTTTATGACTCTCACGTAATCAATGACACCACGACAATCACATCAAGCACACTAAGCATTTACATCCAATGAGTACTTAAATAACCTTACGCGTGAATATGGACACAACCAATTTTCTTTCTTTCAAAACGATTCTTTATTGGAAATCCAATAATAGATGACCCTTTTATAGAACTCTTGATTTGCAAAAACTTTGCTCAACCATTCTTATGGTCACAACAGTCTTCTAGACACGAAGTAACAACATGCTAAACTCTTTCGCTTTAAAACAATTTCTTGACGGGGATCCAATCAATCCAAATAATAAGGCATATATTTCCGACACTAGGGTGTTGAGGCTTGAAACCTCTGACAATGGGGTCGAACATCACCCTGACAACAAAGGTGGAGTTTAAAATCTTCGTCATTGGTTTGACTCATAGTCCTGACAGTGGGGGCGTGGAGGCTTGAAACCTCCACCATGGGGCCGGCCATCCAACTATTCACTTTACTTGGGTCGAAACCCAGACAAGTTTAAAGCACATAACACGGTTTCAAACATTCTTTACTAAACACCAAGTCTCCTATTACTTGGTAACACTCAAAATACATTATAGAGCGGTAGAAAGCTCCATTGAGAGACCTTCAAGGCTCACAATCCGTGGGAGACTTACCCCCTTTCAAAACTTTTTCAAAAATGTGTTCTTAACTTTTCCAAAATTCACTCAAATCGTTGTAGAAAAAACCATTTCTAGATCGATTCGAGAACGAATCCACAACCTTAATTGAAACGTGTTTAAATCACTTTCACACACTACACAAATAAATTAAACAATTTCACATAGCCTTTGGTAGGGTAACTTACTCGTTGACCAAACAGGGCCAAATCGAGCTACTAAGGTACTACAGAAAATGATATGCTCTATTTACATGAAACTAAAGCTTACTTTATACAAAACTCCTTTTTAGAACCATGTCTCAAAACTAACACACATTCATAACACACCATAAACCGTTCACACACTATAGTCTTACGAAATAAAATTTCAAGTCATGCATGGATACGTGAATCACATAAACTAACGACTCCATCAACAATAATGATGGTATTACCCTTGCCTACCGATACTCAACACTCCAAACGTAGCAATCAAGAGTTAACTTAAACTCACTTCTCAAGGTTCATGAAATAGATATGATCCATTATACTTCCTTAGTTTCTATTAAATTCATCAGTTTCGACCCAAACAACTAGTCATAGACTTGCGACATGATACACGTAACCCTTACTCACTTAAAACTTAATCAAATTAATCAATTACACACTTTGACCACTATAATAACTTAGTCTCATTCTTCAGACAAGACTTAAGTAAATTGAGTTTGTGCACATTAAACCATTCCTAATGGCCTCTAGGTCATTAACGACAATTTGTTCAACTTTAAGTAGGCGTCTAACACCCCAGGGCGACACAAAGGAGAGCTTGTTATAAGTTATAACCAAGCTATCTCGAGGTTCTTAACCAATTAACATGGTACAACTATAACTCCACAACTACATTCATTTCATTAGACAAGTGCAAGAAACTGTGGAACTTGTAGCTTGTCATTTAAGATTAGTTACTACCAATCAAGAACTTTGCAATGACTTTAACCAAAGACTTAGATTACTTCAACTTATACTCCTAACATTAAACTCAATGAGAAGAGACTCTCTTCGTTAAACCAGTCTACATTAGACTCGCTAACCATTTTAGTGTTATTAGACCTTGATCACTACTAAACAAATCACATAACGGGGAACTACGCGTCCCACCATTGACATGACTCGAGTTGACATTATGCCTTGCATATGTCACCACTCCATAGCCTTACTAGATACATGACAATTACTAGTTGTTCTATAATGGTCTCAAACCGACTCCTTGACACCGACAAATAAACAGTAATACTTTACCAGGGTCAAACGGTTGACCCTTAACACGTTATGAGCTGACTTTGACTAGTCACGGGTATGCTACGAGAAACCGACCCACTTGGACAAATTCTTTTTTCCTTTAGCTGTACACTTCACCGTGAATACTCCATGAAAGTCAACAGAACACGACAACTTACAATAGATAGTCATATCATGACTCGCTAGACTACTTTAAACTCACGTAAACAAGGTATATAGGCATGACCAAGAGAGCTAATAACTCGAGTTTCAACTCTTGTTATAGCCTCAACACACAATCATACACTAACAAGTCAATTCATAGCACTTAGTCAACAAGACTAGCATATCCAAGACATAACCAAACCATTCCCTATAAGGTTTTCAATTAACAATTCACACCAACTACAATTCGTGCATGCCATTACACAACTCAATCAGTTTGCAATTCAAGATTCAAGTAGTTAACACTAAACATTCTCAAGGCCAAAAGATGGACAAAGTACGGGAGGTGGGTGGATCTAACACCACAACACACACAAGAACAAAAAATAAAAGGGAGTGCCAGTTTGAATGGAATAAGGCTCACCCTTATCCACTATAATAGCTCGTCCTAATGCGAACATAAAAATCGACGAGCTAGATACTTAAATGAAATAGGTGACGATAGAAATTAACATCAAGACAAAATGTCACCCCAAAATTCCCGTAAACAAGTGGAACTAAATTTCGCATTATGCTACTCAAACTTGAACTTATAGCACACTCTCGGCTATGCACCAACTTAGAATCACAACCCAAACACGGATATACTCAAAATGGTTTACCTTTACTAGCCAATCATTCCAAACATGGAAGCAAGCACAACTTAACTTGAGTCAAACATAGAACGCAACTAGTTCCACACTTACCAAACTCATTGACTTTATCAAGTCAAACATCCACATAAGAGGGATCCACAACAACTACCATACACAACAACCACATGTAATCCCTTACTTCCCATATCTCAATCTTACCTCGACTTTTCAATTTTTTTTGTAAATACTTTCATTTATTTAGTCTTACTTAAGGTCACAACCTCAAGGTTACAACTCTAGGCACAACCTACTAGGTCACAAAAATCTACCTCAAGGTAGGGATTGATCCAACTTCCAATCAAAACAATGATTAAAACTTTCGTACATTATTCTTCATCATTAACATGCACCCCGGCCGCTGGTGGTCTTAATGGTGATTAACAATCCACGTAGGGAGATGTACTTTCTCCTAAAAACATAGTTTCAAAATAAACAAAGAAATTTGGAGATCCCGATAGGCTTTAAGTCGATGGTCACAACTCTAAGTCTCAATCCTAGACCACAACTAAAGGTTAACCTCTAGGGCTAACCTAAGGCCCTACCCCTTGGCACTAAACAGGTGGCTAATCCTCTAGACCACTCTAAGCTCAACTCTAGGTTCTAGCCATAAACTCGAGCCGTAGGCTCTTATATCAACTGTAACAACCCTGAAATTCCGATACTTCTAAAAACATCTTATAATAAATAAACTCGGAAATCCAAAGGTGCTACGCCGCGGTAATTAATAATACTAACCGCAAGGCTAATGGTTCTAACTAAAAATATTAAACAATAAGTTTTAAATACTTATTACAGACCAACTAGCTAGAAAGTAAATAATTATTACAAACCAAATATAAGTTCTAAAGTCAAACAAATAACAAAGGAAGTCTTATTACTGTCTATTAAGCTAAAGGAGATCCAACACACTCTTTAACCCAACCAAATACTAACTATCTTCAGGTACCTGCACATTAGACACTGTAGTATCAGCCAAAGGCAGAGCAAGATTTCATACTATAATAAAACAAAACTATCCAATGTGCAGGCAAGACATATAGGAATATCTTGCAAATTCATTTAAAAGCTGTACATATTATATATATAATATATTAACTTTCTAACAACCTCAACTTCAATCTTTCTTTCTTTCTGAACCATTCTGTAAATCACTCAAATATAACTCCTTTGAAATCTGTGAGTAGGAATGTAACAGCCTAAATTTTTAAGCAGGTTCAATTATTTTGTTAGCTATATTAAGTCTTCATCAGGCTTTGGTCCTTTAAGTAGCTAGAATTCTCTCCAACATCATACTAGGATAAAAGTGGATAAGAACCATCATTCTTAATTGTTAAGAAAGCAAGTGGATAAGCTCTAACATTCTTAGAGGTGAAGAAGGCCTTAAAGCCTTGGAGAGCCTTATTCCTTAAGATTATGAAAATTGCATAGAGACCATTTTATCGGGTAACAATGAACTTCTAGTTAAAGAGCCTTTTTGGTTGAATCTGAGCTCAAAACCTAATCAAACTTGATATATGTTATGTTTGGGATGTCTTAAGGTTAAAATGGTCATTTGTTCCCAAAATACACGTGGCTTAATATGGTAAATTCCTTACATAGTAAAATCTGGCTCAGCTGAAATATCAGTTTGTACCTATCCTCAAAGAATGCCTCTTACCAGCTGCTTGAGTGTCGATCTCTTAAAGATCTTTGCATACATGAAAGCCAACACCTCAAGCTAACATCTCCAACAAGAATCACCCAGAAACTGCAAGAAACCGAACTCACCTAGAAGAGGTTTTCCTCCCCTGGGGGTACCGACAGAATCAGCCTATAAAAGACTGTTTTGGTTTTTCGATTCTTTCTCTTAAAATTTCTTCTTCAACACCTACTTCTCTTTACATACAACTCTTCTAGACATAATTCCTTAGTGTTTCAAGCTTTTGGTAGAGTTTTCAAGCAAACTGTGGGAAGTTGTAGGAAGGATAAACCACTTGGAATAAGGAGTTTGAGTTACATTAAGCAGCCTAAGTGAAGGTACACACTTAGTTTGGATTGTAACCTAGAGATTTTCTTACCTATGGTTAAATGATTGTTTCTTTCTATTTTAAAGCATGATTATGAAATGAAATCTCTTATGATATGCATAATAGTATGTGTGCTTTGAGTATATGACATGGATTTGGCATGCTGTGGTTCACTTAAGATATTTTACTTATCCTAAGCTAGGCTTAAACACTAAATTGCCATGTTTATACTTCTAAATGGAATTTGTAAAGTATATGGAATTGTATGGTAATGAAACACTAAATGTATTGGTTTTAATCACGGAAGCGAGGCGTGAGCATACACCCGGGTTAGGGCGGGTATTCCCTAACTGTTACCCAACCAGGAGGGGGAAATCCTGGCGGAAGTAGGACATGTCCGGGTTAAGTCTTGCAAGCAGAACAGTAAAAGGTAGGGTGACGACCCTCAACAGTTTGCTACGCTCGCGGTCATATCAAAAGATTGATCTTATGAAATCTCTAAGTAATGGAAGTGATTATGACTACTTGCTATTATGACTATGTGTTATCAATTAGTTTTCAAAACACACCTAAACATGTATTTTCTATTATATAGTGTGTACTCAGCTTTGCTGATAGTGTTGTCATTTGTGTGGCCTGTCACTTGGTGGGTGGCAGAGTCAAACTTTATTGCAGGATTGTGTTGGAAGCCAGAATCGAGTTGAGAGCAAAGTTATGATTCGAATTGTGTATTGTGGGTTAAAGTTCGAGATTTAAGTTTGTATATAGAGGAGTTTATTTAGAATTACTTACAATATAGATTATTCTTTTGCCATGGAAATTGAGATTGAATGACTATGTAATTGAAGTCTTATATATAGGATATTGATTTGTGGGCCTATAACCCACTGGTCCAGGATCGTATATTTCTGGTTGATTCCGCTGCGAGTGTTATCTAATTCATAAGTGATTATTATTATTTTGGTGCTAATTGAGTTTTGTGATTGCTAAGCGAGTTAAGCTAGCAGCTCGGGAAGCGGGCTGTTACAAATGGTATCAGAGCAACCCTGCGACCGTGTGCTGAGTTAGCCACATAGCGGGGGTAAAAGATCGTTGGTAATCTGTGTCTGTTACTTGGGTAATTAGAGTTCAAGTTTTGAGCTATAGAATAAGAATAAGAGTCTAGATTTGTGTAAAACTTTGGGAATAAGAGTATGGATTTCGAAGTTGTAATTTGAGGATATTTGAAATCAATTTGTTGGGAAAATTGAGAACTTTTTCTTGGAAATTTAATAAGGACTATCGGAGGATGTAGTGCTTGATATATGGATACTTAAGGCTGATCTATGAGTTTATGTTTTGAAGTTTCGAGGACGAAACTTATTTTAAGGGTGGTAGAGTGTAACAGCCTAAATTTTTAAGCAGGTTCAATTATTTTGTTAGCTATATTAAGTCTTCATCAGGCTTTGGTCCTTTAAGTAGTTAGAATTCTCTCCAACATCATACTAGGACAAAAGTGGATAAGAACCATCATTCTTAATTGTTAAGAAAGCAAGTGGATAAGATCTAACATTCTTAGAGGTGAAGAAAGCCTTGAGAACCAATAGATAAGCTAAAAAGCCTTGGAGAGCCTTATTCCTTAAGATTATGAAAATTGCATAGAGACCATTTTATCGGGTAACAATGAACTTCTATAGTTAAAGAGCCTTTTTGGGTTGAATTCGAGCTCAAAACCTAATCAAACTTGATATATGTTATGTTTGGGATGTCTTAAGGATAAAAAGGTCATTTGTTCCCAAAATACACGTGGCTTAATATGGTAAATTACTTACATAGTAAAATCTGGCTCAGCTGAAATATCAGTTTGTACCTATCCTCAAAGAATGCCTCTTACCAGCTGCTTGAGTGTCGATCTCTTAAAGATCTTTGCATGCATGAAAGCCAACACCTCAAGCTAAAATCTCCAACAAGAATCACCCAGAAACTCCAAGAAACCGACCTCACCCAGAAGAGGTTTCCCTTCCCCTGGGGGTACCGACAGAATCAGTCTATAAAAGACTGTTTTGGTTTTTCGATTCTTTCTCTTAAAATTTCTTCCTCAACACCTACTTCTCTTTACATACAACTCTTCTAGACATAATTCCTTAGTGTTTCAAGCTTTTGGTAGAGTTTTCAAGCAAACTGTGGGAAGTTGTAGGAAGGATAAGCCACTTGGAATAAGGAGTTTGAGTTACATTAAGCAGCCTAAGTGAAGGTACACACTTAGTTTGGATTGTAACCTAGAGATTTTCTTACCTATGGTTAAATGATTATTTCTTTCTATTTTGAAGCATGATTATGAAATGAAATCTCTTATGATATGCATAATAGTATGTGTGCTTTGAGTATATGACATGGATTTGGGATGCTGTGGTTCACTCAAGATATTTTACTTATCCTAAGCTAGGCTTAAACACTAAATTGCCATGTTTATACTTCTAAATGGAATTTGTAAAGTATATGGAATTGTATGGTAATGAAACACTAAATGTATTGGTTTTAATCACGGAAGCGAGGCGTGAGCATACACCCGGGTTAGGGCGGGTATTCCCTAACTGTTACCCAACCAGGAGGGGGAAATCCTGGCGGAAGTAGGACATGTCCGGGTTAAGTCTTGCAAGCAGAACAGTAAAAGGTAGGGTGACGACCCTCAACAGTTTGCTACGCTCGCGGTCATATCAAAAGATTGATCTTATGAAATCTCTAAGTAATGGAAGTGATTATGACTACTTGCTATTATGACTATGTGTTATCAATTAGTTTTCAAAACACACCTAAACATGTATTTTCTATTATATAGTGTGTACTCAGCTTTGCTGATAGTGTTGTCATTTGTGTGGCCTGTCACTTGGTGGGTGGCAGAGTCAAACTTTATTGCAGGATTGTGTTGGAAGCCAGAATCGAGTTGAGAGCAAAGTTATGATTCGAATTGTGTATTGTGGGTTAAAGTTCGAGATTTAAGTTTGTATATAGAGGAGTTTATTTAGAATTACTTACAATATAGATTATTCTTTTGCCATGGAAATTGATATTGAATGACTATGTAATTGAAGTCTTATATATAGGATATTGATTTGTGGGCCTATAACCCACAGGTCAAGGATCGTATATTTCTGGTTGATTCCGCTGCGAGTGTTATCTAATTCATAAGTGATTATTATTATTTTGGTGCTAATTGAGTTTTGTGATTGCTAAGTGAGTTAAGCTAGCAGCTCGGGAAGCGGGCTGTTACAAGGAAGTAATAAAAATTCAATGAGCTAGCTAGGCTCACTAGATAAGGTAAACACCAAAGTCCCTAGTATGCATACCCCTAACTTGATAACGTATCAAGAAGGAAGACAAATGGCAAGAGTATTGATCAATATACTCCCAACTACTAAATAAACGGTTGAGACACTGTTAACTCAACATACTTCCATACTCGAGGAATACTGCTTACCGACAACCCCACATTTTCATTAAACTTGGTAACATTGAGGAACTTCCTCCTTTTAATATAAATCTCATAAATAATCTCATAAACTCTTTCGATATAAATATCGAGAATAATTTAAATCTCAAAGTATAAACTTCATAAAACAATCTCATTGTTAATATAAATTTCCAAACAATGTGAAAACATTTCTGAACTCATCCGTACAAGCAAAGTAAGAAATCTTACCTTATCAGCAACCACAGTCAATAAATCTGAATCTCAAGTCAAAAAGGTTCCTCTACGAACCCGCAATACAATATAATAATATAGTATAAGTCACTTGACTATACTTCACATAATTCACCTAAAAGAATAGTATTACCTAGTTAATGAGCTTTGACTAATTTAAAACAGACGACTCGATTTAACGTAATCCAATTCAAACGAACACAACATCAGCAGGCCAAGAGTCAATGAAAGTCAACTATAATACAAACTAGTTAAACTAGTTGAATCAATATTGCTATGCTACTGATTTTATGGCCTATTTGACAGTGATTATTCAAGTGCTTCAATTAATTGGCTTAGTTGGATATGACGATGTCCTATTTAGTCCATTTTACTAAGTTTGATAAGACAACCAAAGTTCAAATTAAATACCCAAATACTTATATAAAACAAGATGTTCAAGTACTGAGTGATACACAATCATTAATAATAGCCTGAATGCCAAAGTTCTTTAACAATAATTTTCTATCAAATACATAGAATAGTTAACAGACATATATTTAGCTAGTTCTAACTCTAATCATCAACAACCAGAAATAATATGATAAAGCATGTTTTTCACAATATTTGATTTTACAGCATATGGAATCATCGACAACAAGAAGATCCCTCTTTACATGTAAATGAAAGTTCTAGCTTCAACACTTCACCCATGCCTGCTATTTTTATTTACAATTATATATCCACTTCCAGTACATTTGACAACAACATGACATCACAACTGTATACTACAACAATGGCAAGTTGGCAACTTAACACTTGACTATAATAAAGCTCATATTAATTCCTGATAAATTTTGTTGCTCAACAACTATAATATTATAATTCGAACCAGTCGATTAACAAACAATCCCACATATCATAAATTTTAGAATATACTTTGGAAACAATAATTTTCGCAAACCCAACTCGAAAATACATTAACTAAGTCGAATTAAACATGAAACATAAACCAATTACGTATACAAATTTCACATAATAGAAATTTCCCCCAATTCGATTTTTGTTAAGAACCCTAAGTTAACAGAAATCCTAAATTCAGAAAAATCTATCAAATACGAATTTGAAGTTTAAGATTATAACTTACTTGAATGGAGAAGGTAAAATTACACAATAAGATACCCTAAAATCACTACTTTGATCCGATTTTCGATGGAAAATAGCAAATAGAAACCCAATTCTTCCTCTCCGAAATACCCACTAACCAAGAGAAGATAAAGATGATGGATCAAGTTGATGCGTGATAGTGATTGATGATCTCTTCTTTTGGTTTTTCTTTTGTAGCTTTGATGGAGTATTCAAGCAAGAGTTTTAAGAAATTAAAGGGAGGAGTGTGGCTCGTGGGTTTAGAGGAGATGGAAGCTGCTCCTCCTTTTCTTTTTCTTGTTTCTTTTTGTTTCTACTTACTCTATGCTAGTTAGGCAACTTAATAGCTAAACCTAGTAAATCTAGGAATTAAGTTTTTGACCCTTTCTAAGATAAAGTCAAATAAATAACAAAAAAAATATTTAATAAAATAATATATTAAATTTTTTTTTTGATAAACTAAAATCATATAAATAATTACTAAACATGTACCCCCTCCGTCCCAGAATACTCTTTACACTTTCCTTTTTCATCTGTCCCAGAATACTCTTTACACTTCTATTTTTGGATATGACCCACTTTTATTTTAATCCTTCTACCTTTAAGCATTGGCCCACACTCTCTCTCTTCCAAATAAAATAATACCACTCCTACTACCCACCAACTCTAACCATGGCCCACACTCTCTCTCCTTAAAATAAAATAATACTACTTTTACTAACTATTAACTCCTATCACATCTACTTTCTAATAAATAACAATTGATAACAAAACAACAACTTATCATCTAAAACTACGTGCATTGATAAGTGTCAAGAGTATTCTGGGATGGAGGGAGTATAAAAATACGGGGTGTTACAATAGCAATTGATCGGGAAGTATATCCAGTAGTTGATTCGAATGGATCTTTTTTTAGTAGCAGCCGGCTACTTTTTCTTCTTTTTGATTCTTTCTTAGTTCCGGGGCGGATGGAATGGGCAGACGAGTTGGTTCGGTTCTTTCGAGACCAAATAAAGGGCATAGTTACCCCTTACCTAAGCGGAAGAGGAAATGAAATTCGAAATTTGACATTATAACGATAGCAAGTGAGAGAAACTAGTTATCCTAGACTAGATAGGACGAAGGTTAAGGCTTTGTTTTGGCGAAATTGGTTCGTGTTTACTTAATTGCTATTGTGCTTTCTGCTGGTGACGAGACTGGGAATGACTAGTATGAGTGATGCAGGTAAGCAAGAACAGAAGAAAGGGAACGGAAAGGCTCAAATATTCACATCCTAAAATATGAAGATTTACATATACAAGAATATTGACACATAAACTCTAATACACCCCCGCAGTCGTAGCGGAAGGAGGTCGTACGCTAAGACTGTCCCGAAAATCAGTGAAGAGTATGAGCGGAAGCCCCTTGATGAAAATATCAGTTATCTGATAACGAGAGGGGACATGAAGCACGCGAACTTCATCTCGTGCCACTTTTTCACGTACAAACAGAATATCCATCTCAATATGCTTAGTACGTTGATGTTGGACCAGATTACCAGATAAGTAAACAGCACTAACGTTGTCACAATCCACCAATGTGGCCTTCTTAAGGGGACAGTGAATTTCAGAAGAAGGTTCCTAATCCAACAAGACTCAGCAACGACATTAGCCACACCGTGATACTCAAATTCCGCACTAGAACGAGACAATGTGGCTTGACGTTTGGAAGACCAAGAGATCAAATTGTCACCCAAAAAGATACAATATCCAGATGTGGAACGACGGGTGTCAGAGAAGCACCCCAATCGGCATCTGTATAAGAGACAAGACCAGAGATAGAGGAGGGATACAAGTGTAATCCAAGATGAAGAGTACCCTGAAAATAACGGACAATGTGTTTGAGAGCATGCATGTGCTGCTCCCTGGGGCCATGCATATAGAGGCACACCCGTTGGACTACATAAGAAATATCGGTGAAAGTCAAGTATTGTAAGGCACCTGCAAGACTGCGGTAAAGAGTGGGATCCTCAATTGGTGAACTAGAGGTGGAACCAAGTTTAGACTTGGAATCAACAGGAGTAGAAGAAGGCTTGCAGGAGGTCATACCAGCCCGTTCAATAATTTCATGAGGATATTTGCGTTCAATAATTACTTTTATTCCTCAAAAAGATGATAATAATATTTTTTCAATCCACAATAACCAAACTTATTCCATAACAAAATAAAGATACTAAAGAAAAGAAATTTAAACCATTGTAGCTTAGCTACTTATTCAACACTAATCTTAGAACATAAATAAATAGTCTATGGAGTTACATTATCATTCCTATCCTAATTTTCCTTGTACTTCTCTGGAGTGAACATCTCATCTTTAAAGTCTTCAATGTCCTCACTGTCATAGTAGTAGGAACCTAGATTTCTAGCTCTAGTAGTTCTTGGAATCTTCTTAGGTTGAGGTTCATCCTCTTCTAACTCTAAATCACTATCAACCAGATCAGTCCTCATAATAGCATTGTAGATGTCCTTTCGGGTCTGCCCTCTAGCATGATCAAACTCCTGAATGACCTCATTGTCGCTATCAGGGATGCCTACTTTCAACACACGACGCATGACAACATCTAGGCTGATGTAGCTATCACTATCAGACTCCCCGTCATACTCATCATCACTCAGCACAATAGGGTTGAGGTAGCTTTCTACTTGGGTAGCTTCTCTAACAGTCATATATAGAGGTCCGTTAACTGATGAACACGACATCTATAATAAATAATACCCTCACTTAGCGTATACTCCCCACAATAAATAATAAGCAAGAATAAATAAATAATTTAAAGCTAGGAATAACTAAACAGTTAAGCAGGGAAGAAAAACATAAACATGGTGAACTAAATATTTAAATGCTGACATACAATATTTCTATCATGCCCTTCCTATACTACCCATCTCTCACAAAATAAATAAAGTAACTAAAATAAACTAGAAGTACTAAAATAAGCAACTAATAATTAAATATGTGATTTTCGAAAAATATAAAAAAAAGAACCGAATAAAAAAAAATCGGACTTATAAAAAAATTTGAACTAAACAAAAAAATTACGAGCCTAAAAAGAATTTTTGAATCCTTTTTGAAACATGTTTCGAATTTATAAAACGATTTAAGCACACCAAATAAATAGGAGCTCGTTTTCTATGAAATTCATTTAGCAACTAGACGCCTAAAAATATAGGATTGGCACGAAAGGCCAATAAAAACCTAAGCTCTAAGATACCACTTTGTAACACCCCAACAATTTTCTATTTTCCAAAATACCTTTTTCATATAAAACTTAGAGAAGTATCAAAGCATTATCACCCGTGTGATAACGTATCGGCTTATTCTGAATTTTGCAGCGGAAATAAATAAATAACTTTGAAAACATAATTAACTTAGTCAACCATAAAGTTAACTCCAAACCAAACTAAAAGTCAAACCAGCTTCAAAGTCAACTATTCAAACCATAACTAAATCTAAATTATAAAAGTATTAAATAACTAAACACAAGCTCTCCGACGAAACCCGAACCCATGATGCATCATCTTCAGCCCTGGAATGGTCGATGTTTTATTGATCTTGAGAGACTGCTCATCAAATGGGTCATCACAAGATCAATAAGGCACACCCATGATCGAGATACACAGAAGCACGTAATCAGCAAAGCTGAGTACTACATAATAAATAAAATATAAAACCTAACATGATACTAATAAACATTAAAGCAAAGAGGAATAATAATATTATAAAACAACAGATTGACTATACTGAACTTGACTCCACAACCAATAGGTTAGTTAAAATTAGGTTGAATATGCAATGGAAAGAGTTGTCCAAACCAAACCAGTCTTCAACTTAGAAGACGAAGTACGGGCGCGACTTCGTACTCCCTCAACCAACGATATCGAGGTACTAATTAAATAAAATAGGACACGATGATCAATCTGGTCCCAAGAAAAGCCATGGGCTGCCACCATGTACTCCAACTCATACTAGTCCAACACTTCAGACGTGCACAAGTCTAAAGCTTATTGCTATTCACTTTCCACTTTAAGTTATTAATAAGTTATTTACTTGTGTGACTCAATAAGTAAGACAACCAACATAACATCATGGATACACAAATCTTCCATTTTTATCTTAGGATTAGATAAAGTGATCAACAACTCAAATAATCCAAGAATAATTACATTATTTAGTTTAATAACAAACCAATATTTCTTTATTGACTTAGATCAACAATCAACCAACCTTTCCATAGGTGAATATCCAACTTACCAAATAAGGCCCACGGTCCTCATAAAGTAAATATAATAAATAATTCAAAGGCAACAACATGATCCAATTCATGGTCCAATAAACAATATAAATATTAATCCCTCATGTGAATTAATAAAATAAAGTTCTCAATCCCACATACTTGCATCAATCATCCATACAAACATATTATAACCAACATAGACAACATGTTTCACACAACGGCATAAAACATGTAATTTCACTTGAATATAAAAGACATATGAACTATAAAAAGTTCCCTATACATGATACTACATCAATCATAATCTTAGGACATGATACTAGTCTAGTAACACATAGGTATGTACGTACCTTGTGTAGACAATATGAGAGGCCGCTTTATCAACCTTAGAAATCGCCTAGAGAGTATTATTCTCCGCCTACCAAATACCAACATAACCAAGAATCAATACTCTAATTAATTTCCAACAACTTTAAAATATTTTAAACCCTCTTAAAAAGTGTTTAAAACCCCTCTTAATCATTAAAACTTCAACTAACTATTAGTGTCTCCTAGTATAGTACTACCATATATACTAGTCATTAAAAACCCTCAAAAATCCAGACTTTGATATTTAAAAGTCCATCATAAGCATACAAATAAAAATTCCAGCAACTTATAACATGTTTAAAACCCTTTAAAAGTCACTCTAACATAGTTATAAATATTAAAGTATCCAATTTTCATAAACTATAACATAGTACTACAATTCCAAACTCTTAAAACATTAAAATTTCATGCTTTGATGCTTAAAACCCTAAACATATTTAATAAATCTGAAATTTAATTACTTTACTATACTAATCATATAATCTGAAATTTATATTTAAATCATCAAAGTTACAAACTTTAATCTTGAAAAGGAAAATTTGTCAATAAATACCATACTTTGGGCACTTTTTTGAAATAAATACCTAGGTTGTCTGAAATTTGATATAAATACCAAGGTTGACTAGATATTTTTGGAATCACTACCACTTAACGGAATCTTGCAAAAAATGTTAGTTTTGCTCCGTTAGTTGCACGTGAAATTATGATTTTGCCCTTCCTCCACCACCACCACCGCCCCTACCTCATGCAACAACCATGCTTGGTATCGTTGCCGCCGCCACCACCCCCACTTACTGAAAAATCGACCCACCCACAACCACAACAAACTACAAAACCACCACCACCTCCAAGGCTCCAACTACTCAAAAATCATCCCACCCCAACACCCTAACCAACTACGAAACCACCACCACCACCACCATCCATCAAAAAATCGACCCACCCCACGATACTAACCAACTACGAAACAACCACACCTCGTAATGGTGGTTAGGAGAGAGAAGGGGATTGCAAGGGTAGTGAGTTTCATGGGGTTTTGGTGGTAGTGATGGTGGAGGAGATTAATGGAAGGTAAGAAGGTAGTTTCACAGCATGCCACTAACGTAGCAAAACTAACGGTTTTGCGAAAATCTATGAAGTGGTAGTGATTTCAAAAGAAATAGTAGAAAGTTGGTATTTATATAAAATTTCAAACAACTTAGGTATTTATTTCAAAAAAGTGCTCAAAGTGTGGTATTTATTAACAAAATTTCCTTATGAAAACATTAAAACAATACTTAAAACATAAACCTAACATTAAAATAATATGGAGGGGGAAGAAAATAAACCAAGAAGAAGAAGGAGGAAGACGGCACGGGGAGGGAGGCGTGGCTGCAGGCGGCTGCTGCTGCCGGTGATCGCACGGTCGTGGTGGTCGGCCAGTGGCTGCCGAGGAGGACCGAGAGAGAGAAAGAAAGATACCGAAGGGAGGAGAGAGAGAAACCGGTAGAGGAGAGATAGAAAGATTAGGGTGAGTAATTTTCTGTGGAGATTTTTGGGCTCTCATGGGGTTTATATAGGTTTGCAAAACTAACCCTTGTAGGCCTAGGGAAGTGTGCTTAGACTTTTTAAATCAGTTGAATGGGTGCTTGAGTTGAATTGAGCTCCTCTAACCCATCTTTAAAATATGTTATACTACAACTCAAAAATAATTAAACTATTAAATAACTTTTAATGTATGACTAAATAATATATTTGATTATTTAAAAACGTTAAATAATCCCTTTGACTTTAAAATAGTCAACACTTAAAGAAATTAATTATTTAAATACTAAAATATATATAAATATACGTTAAAATATATTCATACAGTCTACCCTCTTAAAAGAAGTTTCGTCCCGAAATTAACTTGGCACGAAAACCCTCACAGTTTCAAAATTTTGACTCAAACTTCCATTTGAAAATACTTGTGTCACAACGTGTGCACACTTTTAACAACTTTCAAACCACTTGTGTTACTCATGAACACATTATTCTATGCGGAGAACCAATTTATTTTGCACCAACATGTGCAAATCGCTAAAATAAGCATAAAAATGTATAAAAATACCATAAAATAAGGCAAAAAGCGTGAAATTCTATCGCATTCTACCCCCCTTAAAGAAAATGAGTTACACCCTCGTAACTCACCTCAATGAATAACTCCAGGATATTTTATTCATTTCATCTTCGGCTTCCCACGTTGCCTCTTCGGACTCATGGTTAGACCAAAGTAATTTCACGATATTCACATCCTTATTGCGTGTACTACGCACCTTTCTATCCAAGATTTTCACAGGTCTTTCCTCATATGTGAGGCTTCTATCGATTTGAATTCTTTCGAGCTCCAGAACATGACTCTCATAAGGGATATATCTCTTAAGTTGAGAAATGTGAAACACATCATGCATCTTCTCAAATTCCATTGGCAAAGCCAACTTATAGGCTACCTTGCCAATTCTTTGCAAAATCTCATATGGGCCAGCATACTTAGCACTTAATTTGCCCTTCTTACCAAATCTCATCACTTCTTTGGCCGGTGACACTTTTAAAAGCACCTTATCATCAACCGCGAATTCATATTCTCTTCGCTTCAAATCATCATAACTTTTATGCCTATCTTGCAGCTTGAATTCTAGCTTGAATCAACTTCACTTTTTTAACGGTCTCCTCAATAAATTCCGTCCCCAACACTACATTCTTACTAAAATCATTCCAGCAAATGGGACTTCTACACTTCCTTCCATACAACGCCTCAAATGGAGCCATCTTGATACTCGCATGGTAACTATTGTTATATGAAAATTCAATCAAATCTAAGTGATCTTCCCAACTACCTTTGAAATCAATTGCGCACGCTCTTAACATATCTTCCATAGTCTAATTGGTCCTTTCAGTTTGACCATCGGTCGCAGGATGAAAAGCAGTATTCATCTTCAACGTTGTTCCAAGATTCAATTGGACCTTTTACCAAAATTTCGAGAGGAATCTCGAATCACGATATGAAATAATGTCCGTTGGGACTCCATGCAGTCTCACCACATACTTGATGTACGTCATGGAAAGTTGTTTCTTCTTCCATGTTTCTTTGATCAGAACGAACACGGCAGACTTCGTCAGACGGTCCACGATAACCCAAATAGTATCATTGCCATTTCTCGTCTTCGGCAAAGCAGTCACAAAGTCCATTGATATAGAATCCCACTTCCATCCAGGAACCTCTAAGGATTGATTCTTTCCCATTGATCTCTTATGGTCGACTTGAGAACACGAGATAATTAGCAAACTAAAGTTGGTTGCAATGCTAATTACATTATGTGTTCTCAGTACACTCCTCTGGGATGTACACCTGTTTTTGTGAAACTTAATTTGTTGCATTTCATTTGATCAATATCCTGCAATTTATAAGGTTATAGGCTGAAGCATGACACAATGTGGTCATATGACGACATCATCCAATTATTTGACATTCTTCTTATATGATGTTGTCATCCTTTGTTTCTGACTCTTCCCCGCCAAAAGTTGTTAAAAAAAGTAACAACCATTATGTGTACATATATACTAGTACGTACGTAGTTATTAATCAGATTCAAGAATAGCATTATTACATTTTTTGGTTTGCTAATTTGGCTCATAGGTTGCACGGAAGCGGAACATGAATACGGACACGGGGAAACGTAAATTCTAAAAGTGAGGAAACGCGGGGGAAACGTTTCGGGAAATGCAATTTTTTTTCTAACAATTTTTTAATGCTTTATAATATCTATGAAAATAAAATTCAACATAACAAACAAGATTATTTTTATTTTTTGAAAGACAAACAAGATTATAATATAAGACATAATATATAAACATGTTCCAAATTAACATTAATCATTGTAACTTAAACAAAGGTCCAAATCGAAAAGCAAACTTAGAATATTAAATTAAAGTAGCAAACTTACTGCAAAATCAGAATTTTTCTGGTCTTCTTGGACAGAGCAGCAATAATTGCAGTGGGACATAGATGCGTTCACACTTTACAACAGCGGTGACCTTGAACTTTGGCGTGGGTAACAGGGTTCAGAGCTAGTGATTTTAGAAAAAAAATAGGGGAAGTTTATTATTGGCGTGTTTTTTTAAAGTATAGGTCAGACGTTTCGATGAGTGTCATTACATTTCGAAATGGGAAAACGTCTCTACACGCAAAACGGGGCCCCAAATCGCGTTTCCATGCATCAGAGCTTGGCTCCTCTAAAAAAATATGACATTGATCCTGCATAAGCAATGTATTTAGCATTATTGGTTATTTAATCCCATGTGGAAAATTTTGCATGCAAATCATATAGTTTTACTAGTCATCATTTCTTTTTCAGTGTTTTTATGCTCTCTAAGAACCTAGTTTGGTGTTTGACTAAAGTATGTTTTCTACTTATACTTGTTTATTGAAAGAGTTCATTTCATGCAAAAATTTAATGTATATTGAGGGTCATCAAGGATTTGAGAATTTTTTCCTTGAATAATGCAAAATACGGTTTTAATTCCAGAAATATGCTGGAAGGGAAATTAATTCCCTGCGTACCGTCCACGTAGGACGGCACGCGAGAAATTTTTTTTTTTTTTACTTAAGTAAAACCGCTACTTCAAGTAGCGGTTAATCTTTATAAACCGCTACTTCAAGTAGCGGTTAATAAAAAAAACCGCTACCCAAGTAGCGGTTAATATTAATTGACCGCGACTTCAAGTCGCGGTTTACTGGTACCTGGACCCCCAAGTTGGCGCTGACTAAAGTAAACCGCTACTTCAAGTAGCGGTTCATTAATAGAAACCGCTACTTCAAGTAGCGGTTTACTATAATCCCCAAATCCCGCCCTAGCTTTCCCAATTTCTCAGATTCGAACGATTCACTCTCAAATTTGTCTCCCTCTCTCTCTTACTAAGCGTCGCCCACAACCCACACAACACCACCGTCGATCACCGGAGCTACACCACCGTCGAACACCACCGTTGCTAAGCCGAGCCATCGTCGCCGCTCAAGTGACGCCCGGCCAACAACGGTGTTTTTCTCCTCTCTCTCTTCCGGCCGATACCGTCGCCTACCATCCACGCCACCAACAACGAGGCCATCGTCGCCCGGCTGAAGCCGAGTCACACCGTCGTCCGGCCTCGCCACCAACGACACGCAACCGTCGCCCGGAGCGCCACCAACAAAGACGCCACCGTCTATTAGCCCGGGTGAGTAGTCTTTTTTTTTTTTTTTTTTTTTTAATTTAATTTGCTTAGCATGCCATATTTGTTATGTATTTTAGCTTTGTAATCGTTGTTAGATGGAAATTGTTTGGTTTGATTAGTATAATTTAGTATTTTGCATAATTTATCATTTTGTGATGGTTGATTTTGCATGAATTGGAAGGTGATTTATTGGTTATATTGGTTGGTTAAAAATGGTGTTGAGCATTTTGTGATGGTTGATTTTGCATGAATTGTTGTGTTTAGGTTGCAAATGCTACTAGTATAGGTGAAGAATGGTGTTCATATTGTTTGAATGTGTAGAATAAGAATAACTTTAACATTATGTTTTTTGTATGTAGAATATGGAACAACCTAAATATCCTTTATACCTTTATTGGAATGGTGAACTATCTCAAAATGACGTTGATATTGTGTATAGAGGTGGAAGGAAAAAGTTTTTGTTCATCAATTCTCGGTATGATGTTTCAAGAGATTACGAATAGGGTATATGACGTTGTTGGATGTGATCGTATGTATGTGGAACCGAAATTGTTTATGAGATATCCGATCTTGGGGAAATATGTGCCAATTGCACTAGAGGATGACGAGTCACTAAGTGCTATGTGGCTACTCGGTGACACAAACGTCGGCCATGGCAATGGAGGTGTACATTGAACAAGTTCCCAAGGAGATAAATCTCCAAAGTAATGTGGGTTATGTACCTACAATGGACTTTAGGGATAGCATGGAGGTACCAGGCATCGGCTCCTAGCATGCAATTTGAATCATTTACTAGCATGTTGTCGGACCCACATTATGTCAATGAGCACATGAATGAGTTCGGTTCTCTCGCTTCGTCTCCCCACATACCGTCCACATTCCATCTTGATACTCTACATCGAAATGATGTTGATTTTTTGGGAAATGAGGAGGAGCATGTGGATTCGATAGGGAGGAGGACGATGATGCAAGGGAAACAATGACAATGCAATAAAGTCCGGTGTTCCTTCACAAGATTGGCTCGGAAATTGACGAAGTTGATCAAAGGTTAATAGATGCATGGATGACTTGGAAATGCACTTGGTTCATTGACTGTGGGTTCTGAATTTGAGATAGGACAAGAGTTTGCCTCATTGCAGCAATTAAAGAATTTTGTGACAGTACAGCGATTCGCACGGGCTTATATTCTTGTTTTGATGGGGTCCATTCTTTTTGCTGACAAGAGTGGAGATACAGTACAAGTGCTTTATCTTCCACTTTTGGCGAGATCTCGACGTAGCTGAGGGACATATAGGCTGGGGTAGTGCCACCCTTGCATACTTGTATCGACAGACTATGTCGGGCATCAAAGAGGCGTGCCGGGGAGTTAGGTGGTCCCGTGTTGTTGTTACGACTTTGGGCATGGGAGCACGTACACATCGGCAGACCTCAGATTTCGAGGTTGCGGGACCCACCTCCACAGTTTGACGATGCCGTTCCTATTTTAGGCTCCCAGCATGTTCCGGGGGTTGACCCCTTAGCTGTCAGGTAATATGCAGTGTCTCACATTTGTTGACATTATTTAGTTTCATTTTTCAGACGGATATTAATGTGTATTTCTTTTCAGTTGGCTTCGGGTACACCTTAGTAGGTCCCACTTAGCAAGTGGGCTATCTTACTACAGGGGATGCACTTGACCATCGAGACGGACGAGCGGTACATAGAGTCTCACATGCCTAACTTATATACATTGGTAGACATCTCTCACATGCCTAATATTTGCAACATTCTTTATTTGTAGATGACTTGGCGACCATATACGATGCGAGACTAGAGTTGTTGCTGCTATATGTCGAGCTGATCGACATGTATGGCGCACATTGGCTCCACTTATTTGTTTCGACATTGTGGAGTTTCATTGTCCTGATCGAGTTATGCGCCAGTTTGGCTTCGAGCAGAGGATTCCAGCACCTTGTGATACAAGCACAGCCCTTCATGGCATAGATCGGAGGTCGAAGAACAAGAATTATCCGCTCAGACATCGCCCTTACATAGCGCAGTGGGATGAGCGCGAGAGACGTGTTGTTCGGGGCACTCCGTTCTTGGTCGTACTCTTGCCATTGAGGAGTATATGGTGTGGTATCGTCGCATCACGAGGTTACGCATGACGAGATCCATTGAGGCGACCTCCTTCTACACATTATCGGCTGCGTCTGCGGATGTAGTACTTGGTAAGTGCCATGATTTGTAGTTATACTTTTATTTATTTATCCGACTATATAATATGTATTTTTCTTTCTATGCAGGCACATAGTTTATCTGATGTTGCTCATAGGTGCAGCACTGTACTAGAGGCTGCTGAGTCATTGCCTCCAGATATGGGGCGCCAGTTGTTTGCACAGACATTGCAGACCATGAGGGGACTGTGTATTGATGCAGTTAGCCGAGCTGGACATGGCCACATCTTACAGGGCGTGCCTACCTCTGCTGTACATACTTCGACTTCTACACCTTCTATGTCTGCTGCCCATACATCTACCACGGCACCTTTGCTTTCGCCTCCCGGTCAGTCGGAGAACCTACCGACGCCGGTTACGCCACCACTCCATCTTCTCTTCATGCCATTGCAGAGTCTAGTGAGACCACATCTAGTTCATCTAGACCTTCACAAAAGAAGAAGAGGGGGTCTTAGCACTTTCATTTGTTGTTTGTATAGTTCGTTAACACTATGTTAAATATTAAACTTTGTTTGTGATTGACATATTTTCTTAATCTTACTTATTGGATAAATGTGAATGTGGATGAACTTGGTGTTTGGTGATTGATGTATGCATAGACTTTGTAAGGACTTGGATGGAATTTGGTGTTGAAATTGCAGGTTGGATAGCTTTTTTTTTTTTATGTTTCTGGCATTTTGGCCAGTTATGGGGAAGTAACGATGAGAGGCGTTTTTTTTTTCCATAAACCGCTATCTCAAGTAGCGGTTTACATAGTATAGAGGAGGAAGATGTTAACCACATAAACCGCTACTTCAAGTAGCGGTTTATATACATAAACCGCTACTTGAAGTAGCGGTTTATATATATAAACCGCTACTTGAAGTAGCGGTTTACCTGGGATAAAAAAAAAACATTTTCTCGCGTGCCGTCCTACGTGGACGGTACGCAGGGAATTAATTTCCCTTTCAACATATTTCTGGAATTAAAACCCTATTTTGCATTATTCAAGGAAAAAATTCAGGATTTGAAGTGACTCACAAGTGTCAACTAACTATCCATAAAAACAAGGACATCATTTGGCGTGTCCGACGCATATTAGGGTCAATGGGTGTTGGTATTATCCTATACATGTCGGACACAATGTGTCTCTCCTACATGAAATGTTCGTATAACCTAACTTGTGACAGGCATTGTATCACTTCTGGGATCCATTTTTTGTCGAACCTTACTCCTCCAAGGGAGAGTATACATCTATACTTGAAATAGGACCTTGAGTTCTAATATGGTATTAGAATTTAAAAAATCAAAAATGTAAAAAGGGGTTAATTATGATTGTTCATATCTAATTGAGTTCATTCATTATATACCCGTGCACATCCATGGCTATATTTTTGCTAATTCGTTCATTTGAAGCTCTTCTCGTTCTCCTTATATATTTTGGTCATTTGAAGCCTTTCAAATGAGCAATGAGCAAACAAAAAAGCCGTGGATGTACCATTTTCACGATATACGCAATTGCAAGATAAAAGTTGTAGATTCAATTAAATGTAAACTTATGGTGAATTAAGGTCTAAAATATTTAGTTCGCAGCAATAGCAGCAACAATAATCATAGTATAAAATATATAAAGAGAAATGAAACTTTTAACCTAACATTCGAACTTTTTAGTTTTTCACGTAGTCATTGAGCAAAGTGACTCAGGTCCTCGAGCCCTAAGCTTTCTCATTTTATCCATTGTCGATCGGAACTTTTGCAAAATTGTTGTGGGTATTTTAATTTGGAGACTGTTATAGAAGAATTAGACCATTATTTTTATCATCTTAATAACTAAAGAACAGGTATAAAAAAACTCGAGTAAAAAAAATAATGAAAACTTTTAATAAGCTTGGGATCTATTTTGGACCCAGGACCCGCCAAATCCATTGGATCCGGGTAGGGGTGTAAGCGGACTGCGAAAAGTCCAGTCCAATCCAGTCCAGTCCAAACTTGTCGGACTAGACTGGACTTTTTTTTTTGGACTGGACTCGGACTCAAATTTTCGAGTCCGAATATTTTCGGACTGGATTTGGACTCACCCCTTTGGAGTCCAATAAGTCCAGTCCAGTCCAAAAATATTTTTATATATAATATATATTTAATATATATATATAATGTATATATATTTAATATTTATATATATAATATATATAAATTTAATATTTATATATCTAATATAAAAGATGTATGTGACTTATTTTATGGAATGAATATAATGAGCTTAATTTTTCAAATTCAATTATGAGAAAACGTTGTGAATCATTGAATCTAAATCGGTGGAAAAAAATAATATAATAATCGGACTGGACTTGACTGGACTAGATTCGGACTCAAGAAAAAATTATCGCACTGGACTGGACTGGACTCAAAAAATATTTGGATCGGACTTGGACTCAATTTCTCGAGTCCAAAAAACTTTGGACTGGATTTGGATTTGGCAAAGTCCAATCCACTTACGCCCCTAGTTCTTATTAATAACCAATTGTACTTTTTGGGGAAAAGCTGAACGTGGCACGTAAATTAATGCAACTTTTTTGCTTTGTGGCAGAGATCACATGTTTACTTTTTGGCAAAAAGTAGTTTTTTTTATATTTTTGTTTCAACAAAAAGTTTTTTTTTCACAAAAAGGTAACTTTATTTAAGAAAATAAATTTTGCCCACTAACTATTAGTGATTTATCATAACTCATATAAGTATAGAGATTAATTGGAAAGGTGTGGAGAGATAATGGAAAAGGTTACTATTTTTAGATAAAATAAAAGTGTGTAAATTAAAAAGAAACAACCTACAAAAATACATACATTAAAAAAGGTCTAAAAAAGTGTGTAGATTGAAAAGAAATATAGGTAGTAGTTCACAATGACATCTAAATTACAATTTCATTGTTGAATGTGGCTTAATGAAAGAATTAGCCGATCTGAGCAATCAAAAGCTTGTTGATACTGCTCTCAAAATAAGGGTTTTACTATTCGACGGCATAAATTTTCCTATTCACACCCTAAATACATATTTTTATACTGTATTTTATGACTTTCCATTTCTTCTCCCTCTACCTTCCCTCATTTCCCATTTCCCTTCTTCCGCCGCCACCACCATTGGAGCATCTGCCACCGCCACCATCAGTCCACCACACCCGTAAAAAACAATTAAACAACAAATTCACTCAGAAATTGAAGAATTGTACACCGGTCCACCACACCCCACACCAGTCGACCACGCTCCAACGAGCTTAGTTCTCTCATAAATTGAAGACCTAAATTCAATTTTTTTTTTTTTAAATATGGTGAGGCGTCCAGACTCCAGCATGGACGCCCCACCACAGGTGCAGGTGCCTACCATGGACGCTTGTGCCTGTGGTGGGTCGTCCATGGTGAACGCCTCACCATATTTTTTTGGAAAAAAAAATCAATTTTTGGGTTGTCAAAGATAATCTCAAGCTCGCCGGAGGAGATGATGTGTCGTGGAGGAGTGACGCTCGCCGGAAAATTGATGGTGATGGTGTACTAGTGGCGCAATTCATAGTGGTGGTGGAAGAAGAAAGGGAAGTGAGGGAAAGGGATATACAAATTTAGTAAAAAATACGTAATAATGATCAATAATTAAATTCATACATTGCACAAAATAGCCAAACACAAGAAAAAGGATCAACATAATAGAAAATAACGGTTTTTCTAACATATGCACCTAGTGCAAAGGTTAAGCCTTATCTATTAAATACTTTAATTATCTAAAATAGGATATTCTCCCTACAATTATGCTAAACTAGCTTTTTATGCACGCAATGCGTGCAACAACATTTTCTTTGGTCGGCCTTCCGTATTCTTAAACAACTAACTTTATATGCGTGCAATACATGTGGCGAAAACTTTTTAGAATAGTGTAAGTTGACAATTATTTTTCAATATGATAAAGAAAGTATGCACTTATAATTAATATCTCTATTATACTCCCTCTGGTCTTTATTAGTTTACCCGTATTCCTTTTTGGGATGTCCCTTATTAGTTTACCCATTTCTTTTGTTTCTATTTTTGGAATGGGACCACTAACTTTCCATCACACATACATTAAACTTTAATATAAAATAATAGTTTCTCTTTCTTTCTATGTTCCACAATATTATTTCTCCTAAAACTCTGTGCAAAAGAAACGGGTAAACTAATAGAGACCGGAGGGAGTATAAGGGAAGGGGAGGCTATGGTGTCCCCCTATTAAATTAATCAAAAGCCCTCGTGATTTTTTAAAAATCCAAATATACCCCTTAATATTTAAAACACACATTTAATAACTTAAAAAAATAAAACTATCCTTAAATTTTTTCTACAAACCAATTCAAAAAGTCAAAATTAATAGAAATTAGCCCACAAATATAAAAGGTATCTTGGAAACATAAATTGATTAAAATATTTGTAATAAACTTGAATTAGTAATAAAAATGAAGAAATTAAAAATTAATCAGCTCGAAAAAGAAATAAATAAAATAAAATTCAAACTTAACAAATTAAAATACGCGGTTTTCTTATGTCCATTTTTGAATGATATATTAATTGTAAGTGCATACTTTATTTATCACATTGAAAAACAATTGTCAACTTACACTATTATAAAAAGTTTTCGCAGCACATGTATTGGACGCACATAAAGTTAGTTATATGAGAATACGGAAGTTCGACCAGAAAAAATATTATCGCACGCATCGCGTGCATAGATAGCTAGTATCATTTGAAAAATGGACATAAAAACACATCATATTTTAATTTGTTAAGTTTATATTTTATTTTATTTTATTTATATCTTTTACGATTTGATTAACTTTTTATTTTTTCATTTTTATTGCTAATTCAAGTTTATTACAAATATTTTAATAAATTTATGTTTGTAAGATATTTTCTATATTTATGGGCTAATTCCTATTAGTTTTGACTTTTTCAATTGGTTTGTAGAAAAAAATTAAGGATAGTTTGGTGCACGCCATGCGTGCATGCATAATTTTTAGAATGTATTTTAAAATTAGGAGAAAATTGTGTTTATATAGTATAGTTTGCAAACTATTAATTTAACAATATTATCATGAATAGTGTCCAAATTAACTGTTCTACTATGATTGATTGGCATATAATGACAATGATTTTAATTTTGCATCTTTTATGAAATTTAATGTCAATTAACATTGCTATTTTGGTCACTAATTATGATTTTGATAAATTAATGTCAATAACTATAATTGATTGGAAAATTAATGGTGGAATTTCCTTTTTAAAAATTATCTTATCAAATTTGCATTGATGTGTGTTGGGCTATACACTTATACTAATTGTGTAACTTTAACTAATTTGAGAATGTGTTTTTTTTTTTGAAAATAATGTACTAAGAGGTAAAAATATACTCCTTCCCTTATAGTATAAAGATAATAAAGATTTACAAAAATATACTCCTTCCCTTATAGTATAAAGATAATAAAGATTTACGTAGCGCCGCAGCGGTGAGTTTATCAAAGCAGTAATTATGTTGGTGAATTATTTTATTTCCATATTAGTTCTTTATTTTGTCAGAATATTTTGTAATTGTTAGTGAGTATTTTGTCAAAAATTTGCCGCATTATTTAAGCCTTAATTGACAATTCATTGTTTTGGTTCTGTTAGGGCATGTTCTCTTCGGCATAAAACAACTGAACTGAACTGAATTGAACTGAACTGAACTGAATTGAACTGAACTGAACTGAATTATAACTAATTAATAGTAATGATAATAATTTAGGAACTGAACTGATTTGAACTGAACTGAACTGAATTGAACTGAATTGAACTGAACTGAACTGAACTGAAAATAAGCTGGGGAGAACAGGCCCTTAGTGAATAATTTGTCAGAAATTTGCAGCCTTAATTAAGGATTGACAATTTCTTGTTTTGGTTTTAACTGTTAGTGAGTATTTTGGAATGCTATGTTGGTGAATTATTTTGTTTCCATATTAGTTCCTTGTTTTATTTTCAACTCTTTTAATTTTATATGGAATGCCAAAATTGCCAAGCTTAAATTGATAATGATATGATATGATGATGAGAGTAATTTAGTCTTTTCCAGGGGGGACACCATAGCTCCCCCCTTGGCTTATATAATAGAGATAATTAGTTTGAGAAGGAAACAATAGATTTTTTGAGGGAAATTGTTTCCTAAATTGTCTCATGTTATTTTGGTTTGATTAAAAAAAAAAGATAAAATATGTATTAAATAAGAAAACTAACTATTTAGCATAATTGTAGGGAGGATATCCTATTTTAGTTAATTATATTGTGTAATAGATAAGTCTTAACCTTTGCACTAGGTGCATAGGTTAGAAAAACCGATAAAAAATTAACATACGTGACAGTATCATAGAAGTAGTTCAAATGAAATCTGTTGGACAGTACAGTGAGACCCAGCAGGTAGAGGTGTGCACAAACCGGTCTGGACCGGATTTGGACCGGACTGGATTCCGGTCCGGTCCTCGGTCCACAAAAATTCCCGATTCCGAGTTTCCGGTCCGGTCCGGTCCGGTCCAAACCCGGAAAATTCCGGTCCGGACCGGTTGGACCGGAATTTCTATATTTTAGTAAAAAAAAGTTTATATGTTAAAAAAAGTTAAAAAAGGTAGAAAGTTAGAAATTTAAAAACCTACTATTTATTACTTTAGGATTATTGTTATTAAAAATATTAATTTTTAATATATCTAATTTATAAATATATTTAAATAAAATAAAAAACATTTATTTTTTTTAAATATAGATTCCGGTCCAACCGGTCCAAGACCGGACCGGACCGGAAAAAATCTGGTCCCGGTCCAAGAAAAAGGCAGATTCCGGTCTGTGAAACTTCAATAAAATGTAGAGAGAAAAACGAGAGAAATTTATTTCTCGAGAAATGTAAATGTGTTTTTCTAGGACTTACAAGAGAGAGAAAGAAGCTACTTATATAGTAGTTGTACAATGAGAGAAGGAAAGTTAGTTACAGCTTGTAACAAACTTATTATTACAACAAACTACCAGTTTTATTCTAACAGAATATAAAGTGAAAGATATATTTCATATCCCCCCTTCAAGCTGGACATGTGAAGAATCAACAAGTCCAAGCTTGGATGTAAGAAACTGATGCTGAGGACCTGATAAAGGCTTGGTCAGGAGATCTGCCAATTGTTGTTGACTTGAAACATGAGCTGTTTGAAGGAAGCCAGACTCAACCTGCTCCCTTACATAGTGACAATCACATTTGAGGTGCTTTGTCCTTTCGTGGAACACTGGGTTCTGTGTAATATGTTCAGCAGCAGTATTGTCACAATGAAGTAAACCTTCTAGCCAAACCATTTCAGAAGTTGTGCTTGATAAACTCCTATACTCTGCCTCAGCTGATGACTTACTTAATGTCTTCTGTTTCTTAGTTTTCCATGAAACTAAGTGAGAACCCAAGAATATACAATATGCACTTAAAGATCTACTGCTGAAGAGACAAGTGCTCCAATCAGCATCACTATATGCTGTCATTTGCAAATCACTTTCAGCACTATAGAATAAACTAAGGTTGATTGTGCTTTTGAGGTACCTAACCACATACATGGCTGCCTGAAGATGTGGTTTCCTAGGACAACTCAAAAACTGACTCAAATGCTGAGTTGCATAGGACAAATCAGGCCTTGTGATATTAAGATATAACAATCTGCCTATGAGCTTCATGTACTGTTCTGGTTCTGCCAAGACTTCTCCCAGGTCAGTGGATAAGCCAAGTCCTTTAGGAAGAGGTGAATTTACTGATCTGGAATTATCTAACTAAAGATCTTTGATTATATCAGTTATATATTTTCTTTGACTGAGAAGAGTGCCTGACTTATTTCTAACGATCTCAATACCAAGAAAATACTTCAACTCACCAAGGTCTTTTATTGTGAATTCTTTATCAAGGGCAGTCTTAACAGCTTCAATTTGCACCTTACTTGTGCCTGTTACCACCATATCATCAACATATACCAAGAGCACAACAAATTCTCCATCAAGCTCTCTTGTGTATAATGAATAGTCTTGTTTAGATTGCACAAACCCAATACTAAGCAGAAATTTACTTAACTCTTTATTCCACTGCCTAGAAGCTTGCCTTAACCCATACAAAGACTTCTTTAGTTTACAAACCTCACCTGATTTTGCCTTTTCATAACCAAGAGGAGGATTCATGTATACTTCTTCATCCAAAAATCCATGAAGAAATGCATTATTTATGTCTAATTGACATAAAGGCCAACCTCTAGCTGTAGCAAGAGATATGACAACCCTTATTGTGGCTGTCTTAGCTACTGGAGAAAATGTATGAGTGAAGACTTCCCCAGCAACTTGATGATACCCAGTAGCAACCAAACGAGCTTTGTATCTCTCTACATTGCCATCAGGATTGTGTTTCACTTTAAACACCCATTTAGAGCCTATAGCTCTTTTTCCTTCAGGCAATGAAGTGATATCCCATGTGTCATTAATTTCAAGTGCATGAATTTCCTTATGCATTGCTTCTTTCCACTCAGGATAAACACTAGCTTGAGCATAGGAATGTGGTTCAGATGGTGAAATAGAAGTTTGGACAAAAAAGGATTTGGATTGTGAAGATTTAGTAGTTAAAGTAGGACAAATGAAATCATGCAGTTTTGCAGGTGGCTTAGAAACTCTTTTTGATGATATAATATGATTGGTGTTTAAAATGACATTATTATCATCATTGGAAACTGGAGTACAGTTGTGAAAATCAACAGAAGAATCAGATGAATGTTCATGAACAATATCATTACCACTATTATGTTCATTCATCTGTGGATGCATAGAAGGAATGGATATAGAAAGTGAATTTTTAGTGATATTTTCAAGAATAATATCATGATTATGAATGGGAGAATTTTGATTAGAAGCAACAAAATGATCTGTTGCAGCAGTAAGAGGAGAAAATTCTGAAGATTCTAAACTAATAATAGGAATATGAACAGGAGTATTAGTTGTAGAAATTGAAGGTTTAGATTTGTAAGGGAAAACATCTTCTCTGAATATAACATCTCTAGTAACAAAACACTTATGTGTTTCTAAGTCATACACCTTGTATCCTTTTTGACCAAAAGGATATCCAATAAACACACACCTCTTAGCCCTAGGACTAAACTTATCTTTGTTTCTATCCATATTGTAAGCATAACAAAGACACCCAAATATTTTCAGGATATGATAATCTGGTACAGAACCAAATAATAGTTCAAATGGGCTTTTCCAATCTAAAACAGATGTAGGCATGTGGTTTATGAGATAAGTAGCAGTAAGTAAACACTCTCCCCAAAATTTGGTTGGCATGTTAGCATGAAACTTCAAAGCTCTTGCTACTTCTAAGAGATGTCTATGTTTCCTCTCCACTCGACCATTTTGGTGTGGTCTTCCAACTATACTAGTTTGATGAACAACACCTTTGTCTGAAAACAAAGCAAGACATTCTGTTTGTATAATCTCAGTCCCATTGTCTGTTCTAATGGTTTTAATGTGAGTTTGAAATTGTGTCTCAACTTGAGAGAAAAATGAAGCAATGGTTTTGTTAACCTGCATCTTATTATGCAACATGAATGTCCAGGTACATCTAGAATAGTCATCCAATATGGTAAGAAAGTAGGAAGCACCGAGTAAAGTTTTGGTTTTATATGGGCCCCAAAGATCAATATGTATAAGGTCAAAGCATTTTTTTTAGCTCTACTAGTACTCCTAGGAAAGGGAAATTTATGGTGTTTAGCCATGACACACACCTCACAAAAATATTCAGAGAGATGATCACAAGAACAACCTTCAATATGTTTCATTTTGGAAAGAGAAAGATGACCTAATCTTGCATGAAGTAGATCAAGATCAATAGATTTAGATGAAGCAGATTGTGATGAAGCTACTAAAGCTGTGTTTGTAGAATAAGGTTTTGAAGTAGTAGAAGCAACAGCATTAAGCAAAAACAAGCCATTGATTTTATGACCTACAGCTATCACATTATCAGACATAGATGATATAATAGCACATTCATTCTGTTTAAAAACAGCTTCAAATCCAGAATCATCTAACAATTTCCCAACACTCAGTAAATTGTGCTTAAATTTAGGAACTAACAAAACATTTTTAAGCACAAAATTATCTGCAATTTCAACATCTCCAACTTCATTCACAAAGTTATATGTTCCATCAGGTAATCCTATTTCAATAACTTTGTCTAATTTTCCTTTTATGACTCAACAAACCAGCATTGTAAGTCATATGGTCTGTTGATCCATAATCCACAATCCAAACATTATTAAAAGAATGTTTGAGATTTATACCTGCACAATGAGCATAGGCAGCATAAGCATCAGCACTGTTGTTGGAAGATTCCCCAACAACTTGCTTATTCTTCATGGCTTTCATGACTTCTTGCATAATGGACTGCACCATATCAGCATCTCCATAACTTCCACCTCCATAATTTGAAGTTCCAGCAACATGAATGTCATAATCCAGAGGATTATCATCAATATCAGCAGTAACATTTGCAGCCATCCTTGAAGAAGAAGCACCAGCAGTTCTGTTCTTCTTAGCAGTGAACCATTCAGGATATCCAATCAGTTTGAAGCACTGATCCTTTGTGTGACCAATTCCTTTGCAGAAGTCAAATTTCTTGTCAGATTTATCCTTCTTCCAATCTTTCTTGAATCCATCTTTACCTTGATTTTTTTGAGCAACAAGAGCACTCACTTCTTGAGTACTAATCTGGTTGAAACCACTCACTTCTTTATGTTTTTCAACTTGTTGAACCAGATAGAACGCTCTATTTACAGAAGGTAATGGATCCATTGACAAGATGTTGCTAATTGCATTATCAAAACCAGCATTTAAACCAAGAAGAAATTGCATCAATCTGTCCTCATTCTCAAAATCAGCTAATTTCTTGACAAGATCACAACTACATTTGACAAGATCACAACTACATTTGGACACTAGCTATTCCACAACTACACGAAGGAAACTTCCTCAAATTTTGTAATTCATCCCAAAACCTCTTCATCTTGCCATAGTAATTGACAATTGACAGATTATCTTGCCTCAATTTATCCAGTTCTCTCTTCAACTGATAAATTTGAGGTCCATTTGATTGTCCAAATCTCTCACATATTTCATTCCATAATTGTTCAGAACTTTCCACAAATGTGAAATTTTCTCCAATATCCTCATTCATAGAATTCACTAACCAGCAAATTATCATATAATCACATCTCATCCATCTACTGAATTCCTTATCAGTTTCATCAGGTTTCTTAATAGATCCATCTAGAAAACCTAATTTGTTCTTCGTAATTAGAGCTCAAACAACATTTCGTTTCCAACTAAGAAAATTGCTTCCATTGAGATTTATAGCAACTAATTTTCCTACTGTTTGATCTGAACTAGAAATGAAATACGGATCATTATACGCATTACTTACATTGTGAGAATTTCCAGTTGAATTCTCAGAATTGTTTAGGTTTGCATTCGAATTTTCTTCAATCGCCATTTTCGCAGAAGAATAATCGCCAAGAACAAACCTCAAACAAGAATTTCAGGTTCAATTGCACTAGAATCAGCTAACAATTGATAGATTTCAAGCGAAATCTCAGGTATTAGGAGCGACTTGCTCTGATACCATGTGAAACTTCAATAAAATGTAGAGAGAAAAATGAGAGAAATTTATTTTTCCAGAAATGAAAATGTGTTTTTCTAGGACTTACAAGAGAGAGAAAGAAGCTATTTATAGTAGTTGTACAATGAGAGAAGGAAAGTTAGTTACAGCTTGTAACAAACTTATTATTACAACAAACTACCAGTTTTATTCTAACAAAATATAAAGTGAAAGATATATTTCATACGGTCCACCGATCCAGTCGGTTCCGGTCCGGTCCGGTCCGGTCCTGCACCGGTGCACACCCCTACCAGCAGGCAGCAGCAAGCTCCAAGTGGGTCTTAAGCCACGTCAGCAACAACTAACGACAAGTTAGTAAGGTTATTAGAGTTTGTTATGTTGGTCATTCTTTTTCTATTTTTGTCTGTTGTAATAATCTAGAGCGCTTGAGTATAAAAGCCAATCTAGCATTCTAGGCTAGCTCACTTATTCATTCAACAAAAACATTTCTCCTGCACTTGTTCCAGAGAGAATTCTTCAATGAAATAGTTACAAGTCTGAACTCAAAATGAGAGTAATGAAGGCATCAAATCTGTTGTTCTTTCGCTTACATTTACAAATTTGACAAAGTTGAAGCTAAAAAAATGATGTACAAGATTAACAACTGCTATTGGATTTCCTAAGGTTATTTACAGTTCAGCTAGTATAGAGACTAACAAAATTTTATCACATTTTAATTCAGAGACAAAAAAATGGAAGGCAGCAAAGTCTACTAAGTCCTGCACACCAAAACCAGTGGGAGTAAGCTTCCAGGTTCATCCCGATGCCGAAACTCGTCTCACAGTATCAACAATCATACCCATCTCTTTTAAAGTTTCAAGAATTGCGTCTGCAAGATCCTCTGGACAACGCTCCAGAACCGTTATACAACCTTCCTCAGCTTCATTCAGTCCCGCCCAACTTGCTCCGCTTCTGGTTAGATAAAGTGCAACCTTTCACCAAATTAAGCAAGAAGGTCAGACAATTAAGTCAATCTTCATATATAATTCGCCAATAACTAGCCACTTTGTTCCAATACCTCATAATTATGCAAACTTATACTTTCACTAAAGCATTCTTTATTTTATTGGAACCATCCCTATAGTCTGTTCATCACTCTTCATAATAAATAAAGGGTCTAATGGTGAAACTAGTCACAGACCATATTATTAAAGAAAATATGATTAAATTGGTAAATGTGGATATTATTTTTGGAGGGAGTACCTGTACCAGCATTGTGCAGTTTGACAAAAGAACCAGAGAGGCTGTCAGAGTCCATACAGAATGAAGAAATCACATGACTATAGAAGTAAACAGGACAAATAGGAATGTACCTCTTTATGGTCTGATAGGGCAGCAACCATCAGAGGAGTAAGCTCAAATTGGTCAAGGGCATCGATCTCAGCTCCATATTGGATCAACAATTTACACAACTCTAAGTTTCCTGTGCTAGCTGCACAATGCATTGGCGTGCACCCAAGCTGAGATAAAATTTCAAGTATCAACCACCATACTACATGTGCATTGTAAACAAACTCGACACAACACATGTGTTAATGGTAATCTGATATTTCATTGTATGTTCAAGTGCTTAGAGTAGGTTATGAACCTTGTCCTTGGCATTGATGTTTGCACCATGAACAACCAACAATTCAGCAAGTTCTGTACCTCTATTAGCAGCATAGTAAAGAGCAGTTTGACCACGACCATTTACCACATTGATATCAGCTCCTGTGCACAATTTTTTATTCATATTATGAAAACAACAAAATGTTGGCTTAAAACGTGCATTGAGCAGTAAACACTGAAAAGCAGAACTACAGTCAATTTAGCAGCAAGATCATCCCCTAGTGAACACATCAGCGACTCAGTAAAAAGTAATACAACATATGTTAACTTTTGTAGTTACAACTTAAAACAACATCCACCCTCGCCCTTTCAGTATACTACATTCTACATATGCATACTACCATTGGCGGGATTTTGGGTAGTCTATGTGTAAGCAAGAAAACATAGTAAGCCATAAGCCAAAGGAAGAAAAATAAGCCAAATTCGAAAATGTTTAAGTTGCAAATTTATGTTAAGTAAAAGAGAGATTTTAGTTAATTAGTTAGCCAAGAAACATTAATATGCATGATATCTGGTATCCAGATTCAAGAAATCTAAATAGAATGTAAACACTTGACAACCTAGAAAGACTTAAGTCAAGGCAATTGATATGTGGAAAGAAAAACATTGAAACATCCTCAATTTAAATTAGACTGCTTAAAAAAAGTCGATGGCAAACTGAAGTAACTCCCTTATTCATTGCATCTGTCAACAAACTTTCCTCCCCCTGCAACACAACGAACACTACCCCAAAATTTGTTGCCAATTTACCAACCCAACCAATTTGGAAAAGGTCCTCAAAAGGAACATGATGAAACGAGCTCTAATTACTATGTTACTTCGACACCTTCATTTACCTCAAGAACCGCGTGTTGTGTTGGAACTCGGATACTTCATTTCAACCTAAAAACTTGACTTTTTCTACAAAATAGCCGAGTTGGACACTTGGACGCCGTATCCGAGTAGACACTTAATCCGTGTGTTCGAGCAACATTTTAAATTCTTAATATACTTCTAATTTCTTGCGCGAGGAGCGTGTGCGAATACTGAGCTACATAATGCCAAGAAAATAAAAAATTACAAACTAACCATAATTAAAGTTAATGTTTATCAATAATATCATTAAAACCAAGAAATCATAAAAACCCATTGATCCCTTGATTGTAAAAGAACAAAATACAGAAATCAAAATAAAAGAAATTGCTAACCATTGTCAATGAGAAAACGAACAACATCAAGATGACCATTAATAGTAGCGAAATGAAGGAGACTCCAACCCTCATCTTGTTTGTCATTGATCAAAGTCTTTCCATGATCAGCTTCAATTAGAATTTTCAGCACCTTAAGAAAAAGAAAAACCCATAATTAAAGAGTAGAAACTTATAAGTTACAACAATGGCGATTAAGAGAGTACCTGACAGTGACCGTTGTTAGCGGCAAGGTGGAGGACAGAGGCGCCATATTGATTGCGGAGTTTGATAACTTTGGAAAGTATTTTTCTTGAGAGAGACTCGAAGAATGAAATATCACCACGATGTGCGGCATTGCCAAGGTCCATTATAGTTAACTTTGGTGATGCATCCACCATTATTATTACTAATTCTTTCTTATTACTACAGTGAACAGTCATATGGTTTGTACTTAGTAGAATTGTTAACTACAATGCTAATACTTCTGTTAGTACGTGATCCTATTAAAGAATGAATAACTAATTTATAGGATTGAGGGAAAAGGAGTTACTAGTAGTTAATTACTTTTTAGCCAAAATCATGTAAAAGAAAAAAAAGTTTATCTTACTTAATCTGACAATTAATAATGTTGACACTAGCCACGAGCCTAACCAATATGGGCACGTGTATGAGAGTTTTCTATAGTAATTTGCCAAGCAAGAAGGCTAAGAGAGTAAGAGGGACCCTGACTAATAAGCTGAAGGGGAAATTCGCATAAAGTATATTTTTTTCTACGCAGGACAATAGGATTCTTATTTTATGTTCGCCCTATTTGGCAAATAGAGTTTAGAGTTTAGGTGTTAGAGTTTAGAGTTTAGGTGTTAGAGTTTAGATTTTACTGTTAGAATTTTAACTTTTTGTTCAGCAAATTTGATTTACTGTTGATTTGACAACTTTTTTTTATAGATGTGTTTGGTAAAAAATAATTGATTGTTAGAAGCTTATTGCCATTTGCTTATGTAAAATGACTTTTATAAACATTTTAATACATATTTGTAGTATTATTATTAGAAGCAAAAAAGTCATTGAACATATTTTTACCTAATACTCTAAAGTAAAAGCTCCTAATAGGAGCTTTTTCATTTTGAAGGTTTTTATTCCAAAACTCTCTCTAAAACTCTCTTATTCCAAATACCCTTTTTAGAATTTTAAACTAGTCAAAACTCTAAAAGTGATCCAAAACTTTCTTTTTACTCCGAAACTCTAATTGCCAAACATATAGCTGGTACATGTTCTTAAAAGAGGGAATTGCCATATTCGTTCCCCCCACTTTTTGAGGAAATGTAAGCATCCGATTTTTACCATATCTTACCTGCTAAAAGGGAAAAGGACTTCTATGGTAACTTTAATTGCAAAATTTATCTTTATCCTTAAAATATTAGGATCATGAATCTAAAATTAGACTAAACGAAATCAGCTTATATGAGATGAAGTGGCATAGCCTAACTCAAAATAATTAATTAACTAGTTATTAGACCCAGACTATGTCTCGGGTAAAGAAAAAGTTCATTTATTAATATTATACTTTAAGATAATAATACTAAATGTCATTTGGTCGATTGGTTAAGACTTTAGTATATAAACTTGGAATCGCGGGTTCAAACCCCCTATACTATAAAACTAGAGAATGTAGAAAACAACTCATACGCCAACATACAAACTTTGTAATATAAAGGAATGGGGTGCACAATCTAGACTTATATAATATAACTATCTCATTCCGAATGAAATCTAAAATACACTTAAAACTACTTAGATCATTGTTGCCAAAAATTGAATTGAAACCACTTGGCCTGAAAATTTATTTGAATATGCGACTATGAAAATAGACATGAATAGAACAAAAATCAAAATAATAAAAAACCCATCACCTAATAATCCTATGGATAATCCTATAACAAAAACATAGCATAAAAGCCTTAGCATATGAAGTAGCAATAAAACTTGTACCTTTGACAGCACTTAAACTGGAGCTTTCTAGCATTCAAGTCACTTAATCATAAAATTAATTGGATTACTGATGACGACGATGTTGATGAAGAACAAGATATGCCCCAAAGGGGTGACCTGAGAACACAAAAGATAATTAGCAAACTTGGTTACAGAAGCTAATTACATCCTGTATTCTCAGTACACTCCTCTGGGGTGTACACCTGTTTCTGTAAAACTTGTTGCATTTCATTTGATTGATATCCTGTAATTTATAAGGTTATAGGCTGAAGCATGACACAATGTGGTCATATGACGACATTATCAAATTATTTGACATTCACATTCTTCTACTATGATGTTGTCATCCTTTGTTTCTGACTCTTCTCCGCCAAAAGTTGTTAAAACAAGTAACAACCATTATGTCCAAGTTAAATGTAGTATTCTAATTTCCAATAATTAAAAAGTATATTGTAGTTTAATGATTCTTAAATAACACTGGCTAATGCATTTTGACCATTATTATTGTTAATTATCAATGATTAACATTTGTAAATATATATTAAGACGAATCTAACAAGACCTAACTTGACTATTTTTTTCTTAAATATAAATTACAAGATGCGAAATATGTAGAAAGTGACCAAGTCAAAATTGTTAAACTAAAAAAAGGAAAGTAGTTTTTTCATGAATCATAAACTATGTATGGTTTTAGTGCAACTTTTTTTACCAAAAAGAGAAAATGGTGATAAATTTGACCCCATAAAATTAGTGTAAACTACTCCAATAACTCCAATGTATAAATAATAAAGCAGTAGTTCTTGTTGGATCATTTGACCCCGTCTAATAGATTTGCATTTGTCAAAGTAGCATTGTTGAATTTACTAACAATTGCAAAAAAAAAAGACTAATTATGAGCAAAGATAATGATTATTGTGGGTCACTAATGTCTTACATGATCTTTCTGAGTTTTGCTCATCAGCTTGGGAATTTGTAAGCTATTCTTTAAATCACCAAAAAAATATCATCGTCGAATAGACAAATGCTCACAAAGATGAACAGCAGCAGCATTTCAATGGTGTCCCTTCTTCCCTACTCTTTTGTTTGTACAGCCTGCTTTAGAACTTTATGCAACTGGTTAGTTGCTGAGAAAACACATTCAGCATCAAAAAGCGCAGAAACAACAGCAACACCTTCCAGTTTAGGAGCATCAATTTCCATAACAGAATGAGCATTGGACATGCCTATACCACCAATTGCAACGACAAGTAATTTGGATGCCAAGCATATTGCTTTCAGTCCATCCAAGCCAATGGTACGATTATTTGCTTTAGTATTGGTTGGAAAAACTCCTCCACAACCAATGTAATCGGCCCCATTAATCCACGCTTCCTGAGCTTGTTCTGGGGTTTTACATGAAAGACCAATTATCTTTTCAGGTCCAAGAAGAGAACGGACAACAGATACTGGCATGTCAGACTGGCCGACATGTACACCATCAGCATTACAAGCCAGAGCTACATCAACTCTGTCGTTAATTACAATAGGGACTCCCTTCGAATGGCAAATGCGGACACACTCCTTGGCTGCTTCAAGGAAGTCCCTGGTTTCCAAATTCTTTTCCCTGTTAAGTACAGAAAATTGGACTTTTTTAACCAGCTCATACAGCATATATATAGCAAGTCTTGGGAAAGGAACAACTTCATCAGGTTTCCAAATTTTTTTTTTTTTACTCTTAATAATAAACAAAATAAAGTTTTAAGGATTATAATCGTGGAGATTGGACATGGAACAATTGAGACCATGATTGTTGGGGAACTAGGCTCCACCTTTAATCTCGCGAGGTTTTAAAAAAAATTACCCCAATTAGTCAAAACGCCGCAAGTGGTAGACCAAAAAAAAACTTTTTCTTTCATATGTTGTTGCTGACCCACATGTCAAAGCTACTTGGGTGCAGCCAATTGTAACTTTTGTAATAGGTGATAAAAAATATAATCATTGCAAAATATTGCAATGACAATATTTTAAAATTACAAGGAACGATTGAGACCATGATTGTTGTGCCATGCCTATATTGTTAATTTTCAAATCACTATTCTATAAGTTAGAGTTTGGTGTTCATGCAACATATTAAACTATCATCACTCACATAATAATTAAATTAAATTAATTTAGAAAATGATGTAACTTATCTAATTAATGGATTTTACTACACCTACGTTTGATTATTTAATGTTTTTCAAATTGAAATTATGTTAAATTTTTCTTAAGAGAAACTTTTTGGACAAAATTTCTTACATATTATTTGAGGTTATAATATGTAATAATACAACTTTGCTCTTTATTTACTTTTATATGCATCACGTGCATATAAAACTAGTAAAGTAATGTTGTATGATTAATGGCAAATGTTGTACATGAATTTATTATTGTTGTATAATAAAAGACAAATGTTGTATAAAAAAATACTACTATTGTACTAAAATGGGTAAATTTTGTTCATGCTCACTTTATGCTCTAGAAGGCTAACTTTGTAAGTTAAAGCGTTAACTTTTAGATAATTTGTCACCTTGTACTTTAAAGGGGTTAATATTTCTACTATAAGTGGCCATTTTAAAACAAGTTACCCTCATCTTACAATAAATTTTAATAAGGCAGCTAGATGGTATCATATGAGATTTTGTATCTATATGTTCATCTATAAAAGATGTTAGGTAAAACTCACAATGAGATGAATAGCAATAGAATGATAAACAAGGAAAGCCTTAACAATTTTTTGGTAGGAATGCTTTGACAATTTTTTTTAAGGAAACATGAACACAATTAGAGAAGTTTTTTCTCAATAAATTTGAAGTTCTCAATAGTTATAACATATAAATCACAACTAACAATCACTTTTTTCCACTTCTCACAAATACTCTCTCCGTTTTCTTTTGTTGTTCCTATTTGAAATCTTTGTCAAAGTAGGAAAAACTCTTGAAAACAGATGAAGTAAATTATTTAACACTTTAAATTCACTAGTAAATGGTACTCAATATTGCTTGTGTGAACCTCAAGTTTTTATCATAAATCCTCAATATTGTGATTTGTGAGAAGGGCTTTCTTCTTTGTTAAGACTTTTAGAACATTTGTGGCATTCATGCAACAAGTCTTAAGCGTTGACAAGTCAAAAGAGTGTGCAAAAACCTCCTCCACCGCGTAAATAACCCACTATTGAATTCCCAACTCTCCCTTTCTCCCTTCATCGGTTCATCCACAAAAACTCATCTTTCTTCATCCTTTCTATTTTCATCATCTAAAACTCAAATTCTCTCTCCTCCGAATTCCAATCCTTCTATTTCCATGGAAGAAGAACGCCACAGAGGCAAACCCACCTACAAACACAAACACAAACACAAACACTAACGCACCCCACAAAGCAGACCTGATGTCAAGCGCCAAACTCATGGCAGACGCAGCAAAATCAGCTCTATCCCACGACGAAAAACAAAAGATCGACAAAGCAAAACTCGCAGGAGCCGCCGCCAATCTTGTCGGAGCAGCCAAACACTACGGCAAACTCGAGGAGAAGAGCTTTGGGAAGTACGTCGGTAAAGCTGAGACTTATCTTCACCAGTACCACTCTTCTCACTCCTCCGCCGCCACCACCACCGCCGCACACTCCGCCGTATACGGTGGTTCTCCGTCGCATGAAGGTGGCACCACTTCCGGACATGGTGGTTCGCACGGTGGTGGTGAGGGTAAACATGGACATTCAAGTAGTGGCAGCGGCGGCGGTAGTGGTGGATATGGGGAGTATGTGAAATTGGCACAGGGGTTGTTGAATAAGAAACAAGATCATGGTGGTGAAAGTGGAAGTGGGCATTCTAGTGGTGGTGGTGGTGGTGATTATATTAAATTGGCTCAAGGTTTGTTGAATAAGAAACAAGATCATGGTGGTGGAAGTGGAAATGGAAGTGGGCATTCTAGTGGTGGTGGTGGTGGTGGTGGTGCAGTGGATTATATCAAATTGGCTCAAGGTTTTATGAAGAAACATTGAGTTTTTTTTGTTGTTAAATAGGTTTGATTAATTGTGGGATTGTGTTGATGTTTATGATTGTATCTGGTTATTTGTTGACTTAAGTTTGATATATGAAATTATGAGATGGATAATGTTTGTAATTTGGTGATTTTGATCTCTCTAGAACTAGAATTTATTATAAATTTGAATATTTGACCTACAACTATTAATTTCTCAGCGGCGGCGGTAGTGGTGGATATGGGGAGTATGTGAAATTGGCACAGGGGTTGTTGAATAAGAAACAAGATCATGGTGGTGAAAGTGGAAGTGGGCATTCTAGTGGTGGTGGTGGTGGTGATTATATTAAATTGGCTCAAGGTTTGTTGAATAAGAAACAAGATCATGGTGGTGGAAGTGGAAATGGAAGTGGGCATTCTAGTGGTGGTGGTGGTGGTGGTGGTGCAGTGGATTATATCAAATTGGCTCAAGGTTTTATGAAGAAACATTGAGTTTTTTTTGTTGTTAAATAGGTTTGATTAATTGTGGGATTGTGTTGATGTTTATGATTGTATCTGGTTATTTGTTGACTTAAGTTTGATATATGAAATTATGAGATGGATAATGTTTGTAATTTGGTGATTTTGATCTCTCTAGAACTAGAATTTATTATAAATTTGAATATTTGACCTACAACTATTAATTTCTGAATCTTATGATCGGTTCTTGAATCTTGGTCAACCAAAGCTATATGAGTAGTTTTTTATAAATACATGGTAAAGTAAATTACACCAATGACATGGAGGAGGGCACGTCAATCTGATTTCCCCCATCTTGGGTGAGTATTGAACCCACAATATATATATGGTGGTTGTCGTGGATCGGGATGGCATCATGGCAATCCGAATCTGACCCTAATCTTCTCCGATTCGAAGTAAAAAAATTCGAGTTGGCTCCAACAAAAAAAATTATATGAAATTGATTTCTAGCGACTCTGAGTCAGAGGAGGATCGGAGTCGGATCCCATAAAAAATCCGACATCCGAATTCAACTCCGACTTATATTAATGTCATTATGTATGTATAATCTGACTCTGATTTTAAAGCAATTCAATTGTATTATTTAAGAATTTTCCATTGAAGAAATGATTGTTAAGAATAATAGTAATGTTTAGATTATTTGTATTATGTATGATTTTCATATGATTATTAAAACATAGTAATAATTAGATTATTTGAATTATAGAATTTTTTCTATTTAAAAAATGGGGAGAAAAAAAAGACAGATCATACGTGATCGAGTCGGCTATTAGGATTTTAAATCGGATCGGAGGTAGGATTTAAAGTCGGGTCGTACTCGGATTTTCGGGCTTGGCTGTCGGAGTCAGAGTCAGAGTCAGAGTCAGATTTAAAATCCGACTTCTTGTAGAATCAGAGTCGGATTATGCATAATTCGATCCAAGCCTAACCCGTTGTCATCCCTAATCGTGGAGAGTTGGTATGTGGAGGGTTGTTGAGGGTTCAACCCGCAATTCTATTGAGAATTGAACCTATAATTATGTGAGTAGTGGAGGACCCAAATTGAAGTATGGGGTGACATTTGACATCCTAAATAAATAAAAAGTTCTATTTACATTTCTATTGAGTCATTACAAAATTTAAAGAATGGTGTTGTCGATTTGGCAATGCCAAATTACAGATCTCAAAACTTAATACTGACACCGGTAAACCAAACTCCTAAATCTACCACTAATTTGTGGGTGCAAAATAGAAAGACTTATTACCTTTACACTTTCTGATTCTGATCTCTAATGGCTAATTTGTTGGAGAAACACAATTCTCCATTTTAATTTGGCACTAATGGAATTCGTGGGGATATATAAATTCTCAAAATTTGGAGTAACCCTTTATTCTCAATCAATGATCCTTTTAAATTCTAAGTGGATTACTTCGTAAATTAGCTCAATTTTACCAAAAATAAAAAAGAGATTTGACATAGTCAAATATCTAATAACCCTCCATACTCGACTAAAATCTCTCTTAGCCAACCTTCATCGTAACAGGAATCAAATAGAAGTACTATTTATTTGTGCTCCTTAATTTAGTTAATTTGTTGATTCAGAATCACTTATTTCATTTACATCTCCAAAACGAAAATAACACCAAAAAGTAATAAAAAAAAAATCCAGGAATCCAAATATTTGTATTTTGTAACACACTTTCAGTGGAAGAAGAACACATAACCAGCAAAACCAAAACGAAGGAATGCCAACCCTCCAATGCAGAAATAATGTCAAGCACAAAGGTGATAGCGGGTGAGGCGAAATCTGCGTATGCTAAGGACAACGACAAGATTGACAAGGCTGAAGTTGCTGAAGCTGCAGCTGACATTTTATCAGCAGCCAAGAAATACGGCAAACTGGAGGACACGAGCTACGGAAAAGTCCTTGACAAAGCTGAGGATTACCTCCATAACTATCACAAGAATTCTAACTCCACCACATCCGCCGTCCAGCATGGTGGGTCCCACATCGATGGTGGTGGTAAATAACATGGGCATTCTTCAAGTGGTGGAGGTAATGGTGGTGGTGGTGGGGGGTATGGGGAGTATGTGAAAATGGCTCAAGGTTACATGAATAAAGATGATGGTCATCCTAATGATGATGGAGGAAATCATGGACATGCAAGTAGTGGTGGTGGTGGGTATGGGGAGTATGTGAAGATGCAGTGGCGGACCTAGAGGGGTACATGGGGGTACAGCTGTATCCCCAAATTCAAAAAAAAAATTCAGCTTTAAAAAAAAAAAAAAAAAAAAAGGCTGGAATCACGCACGCTGGGCAAAGGCACGCGTTTCATTTTCTCTCTCTCGGGATTTCACGCTTCTCTCTCTCCTCTCTCCTCTCTCCTCTCTCTCTCTCTCTCAACTGAACGTCTGAACGCCGAACGGCACTGAACTACTCATTACTCAAACCAGTGAACCACCGAGCACCATTGAGGAGCGCCGACCGCCGACCACCGCTCGCCGCCTCTAATTCGAAGTCGACTTCGCGACCCAGACACGGACGCCCTCACGCCCAGACTTCGCGGCGGAACCAGTAACGGTAAGTCTTAGATTCGAACTTTTGTGTTTTAATTTCATATTTTCCAACTTTTATAAGTTTATATATGTTAGATTCTTAGATTAATTGAATTTTTAGATGTAAATTGTTGAATTTGGACATTGTTGATTAATTAGTTAGGGTTTGCTTATTGCATCTTTTTTGCTGCTTTTTTTTTTTTGCTCTTCAATTAGATCTGATTTTAGTTTATTTTTTTATTTGATTGGTTTTATGTTAAAGTTTTGTTCTTTCATGAATTTTACAGGTTTTCTGCTTAGTTCGATTATGTAATTGTTCTGTTTTTTCTAAGATTTTTGCTGTATTTTATCGCTAAAATTGCTAGTTATTTGTTGTGTTCATGGTTGTGATAATGTATAGTGTTCTATATTGTTAGATCTAATTATTAGAATATATTGAAGTTGTTTGTTTTTGATTAATTTCGTTTTCTATACGATAAACATAGATAACATAGTAACGAACCTACGAGAGGTAGCATATTAGATGACTAAGTCTAAACTTTATAATAGGAATTTTTTTGACTGGTCTAGTATCTTGGATATATTACTATGTTATCTCTGTTGTGTGACCTTTTTTGTACCTGAATTGCTGACTTTTCTCTATCATCTGTTATGGCGAGAACTACTCTTGCTCTAAATTGAAGTGATCATCTTGATTTTAGTTATCTATACTTATGTGTTGAACAATTTTTGTAAACTTTTTTCTGCACCGGCTGCGTTTGTTGTTCGTCCGTACCCCCAGCCTGGGTCCGCCACTGTGAAGATGGCTCAAGGGTTCATGAATAAAGATGATAAACATCCTAATGATGATGGAGGAAATCATGTTCATGCAAGTAGTGATGGTGGTGGTGGTGGGTATGGGGAGTATGTGAAAATGGCTCAAGGATTTATGAATAAAGATGGTGGTAATCACAATGATGATGGAGGGCATCATGGACATGCAGGTAGTGGTGGTGGAGAAAAGAAAGATGGTACTAAGAGTGGTGGTGGTGATGGTCATGGTCATCATGGACACTCAAATTCGAACAGTGGAGGTGGAGGCTATGGGGAGTATGTGAAAATGGCTCAAGGGTTTTTGAAAAAAGATGATAAAAATGGTAGTGATGGACTGATGGTGGGTATGGACATGGAAGTTCACATGATGGTGGTGGTGGATATGGAGATTATGTGAAATCGGCTCAAGGTATTCTAAAGAAATGAAAATATCTATGATGCATGGCATTGGTAAAAAAAGAAAAAAACAAAAAAAAAACAGAGTGGCTCATCTTTGAATGTGTTACCCCTTCCTTCCATTTTTTTAGTAAAGAGTAGTAATTTTGAATCGCAGTCTTTGATATGAATAATTTATGTGAATAAGTGTTGTTGACTTGTTGGTAAGATTTTTCGTCAAATAAGACAAAAAAAAGGTATTTTTGTAGTAAAAGAGTTAGTAAAGATATTTTTGAGTGCAATAAATTCCACACATATTATTCTGATCCCCAAAGTCAAGAACCCATCTTCAATGTCTGAGTTTAGGCCGATCAGTTTGTGCAATGTAATTTATAAAATCATTTCCAAAATGTTAGCTAACAGACTTAAGGTTATCCTTCCTAATATCGTATCCATGAATCAAAGTGCGTTTGTTCCAGGAAGACTCATAACGGATAACACACTTGTGGCTTATGAAACGTTTCATTTTATGAATAGTGTTCACTCTGGTAGGAAGGGTTATATGGCGGTGAAGTTGGACATGAGTAGGGGTGATAATGAGCCTGACAAGCTCGCGAGCAGCTCGGGCTCGGCTCGGTCAAAGCTCGGTCAAAGCTCGGCTCGTTGAAGCTCGGCTCGAGCTCGGGCTCGGCTCGAGCTCGGGCTCGGCTCGACACTTAAACGAGCCGAGCCGAGCTAGGCAAAGCTCGGCTCGTTAAGCTCGTGAACAGCTCGATTATTATTTTATACTAAAAAAAATATTTTATATTAAAAAATATTTTATATTAAAAAAATATTTTATATTAAAAAATTATTTATATATATTAAAAATTATATTAAGTATTTATTTTAATATATTAACTAAGGTATACAATATAAGAAAGATAAAAAGAAATGGTAAAAACAATTAAAAAGAAAAAGAAAACAAAAAAGATAGAGAAGAGTAAGTAGTAAGTTAGTAACCCTAGAAGGCTCAAATCAAAACGCACGCTCATCACTCATCAGTCATCTTTTTCACTCCCTTCTCACTCCCTCCTCTGCGGCGCCATTGGTAACCCTCGAAGGCTCGATTCTCGAAGCAACACAACGGCTACGACGGCCGACAACCGGCGACCACTAGTCCACCACTACTATGAGCGGCGGTGCAGGTAAATACTATTGATTCATTTCGGTTTTCCCCCTATGTCTTAATACCTAGATTTGTGGTTGTACCTGGATTTAGTTCATGTTATAAGTTGGAGATTTTAAGTTCTTTTTTGTTCAGTTTAATTGTTTTCATATCCCTTTCTATTTTGAGTATAATTTTCAACTGATTATTGGAGAAATTTTACCCTTTTTTTTCACTCTTAAATCAGTTTTGGGGATTTTGGATGAGTAAAAGAAAGAAACTTTGTCACAAGGATGGCGTTGTACAATTTTTTCCTAGGAGGAGGTGATTTTCTTCCTATTGACTTCAATTGAGGCCTTTTTTTTAGGGGGTACTTGTAACATATTCAATTCAGAAATTTTTCATTGGATTTGTAAAATTTTATTTATTTTTAAGACAATGTTTGATTGTTTAGTGAAATTTTTGAAGAACCCGATTATTTGATTGGGTTTTGATTGTAAAATTTTGAGTATTTAATTTCAAGATACTTGTTCTGAAGCAAAGGAATGTTTGACTTGGAAAACTTTTGGTGGGGAGTTATGTGGGATAATTGAAGTTCCTCAGATTGGTGGCATTGACCAGAAAGCTACTACTATATGACTATATGTCTGCTTCACATTTTTTGGTCTTGATGTATGGATTTGATAATTTATTTATGATTTAGATAGAGCTGCAAAATTTTGATTTAGAATTACATTCGTGCAATTCTCAAATCGGTAATCAACAATTTGAACCAGCCGGACAAAAATGGTTCTTTCCGATTTGTGGTTGATTTTTCACTCTTTTATTATTATTATCTTTTGAGGTTTATGATGGTATTCAGTTTTTATTTCTTGTGTTGTGTTCTGTTTTTCTCGCCTACATTCTGTTAGTTTGTGTTCAAGTAGGGAGATTGAGAACAAAGGCAAGGACATAGCCAATTGCATTTTCAAATGTCTAAAGAAGTGGGACATTGAGAACAAAGTAAGTTATAGTCTTTATTCTTCAAAATTATTTTAATTATGTATAACTAATTTTTTATAATTAATTTCATATATATTCTTTTTGTAGGTTTTCACGGTTTCGGTGGATAATGCTTCGGCATTGTAATGGAAGTAGCATGGAGCGGGCATTGTAGGCTTTGGAGCATATGGCAACTTACAAGAATGACATTTTGCCTTGAGAAAAGAATGAACTCTTTATTTTATGTAATATATTGTATATGTGTTGGTTGATATATTATCGTTGTTGAACTTTTGTATTGTTGTAAAACTTTTGTATTGTTTGCAATATGCGAAACTTTTGTATTGTTTTATTGGAATCATCAATGATGATAGAATCATTAAACTCATTTTATACAGATTTTTTGCAAAATAAATTTCCTAAACGCGCTCGAGCCCATAATAGAGAGCCGAGCCTAAACGAGCCCACGAGCCGAGCCTAAACGAGCCCTTGAGCCGAGCCTAAACGAGCCCACGAGCCGAGCCTAAACGAGCCCACGAGCCGAGCCTAAACGAGCCCACGAGCCGAGCTCGAGCCACGAATTCTAAGCACGAGCTCGAGCCGAGCTCGGCTCCCCCAGGCTCGGCGAGCTCACGAGCCGAGCCGAGCTCATGAAAACTTAAACGAGCTCGAGCCGAGCCCAGTGCTATTCGGGCTCGGCTCGCTCGTTAAGCACCCCTAGACATGAGTAAGGCGTATGATCGTGTGGAGTGGTATTTTTTGGAGAGAGTAATGGGTAAAATGGGCTTTAATGTGGAATGGATCGGTTGGGTGATGAAATGTGACATCAGTTTCTCATGTTGTAGTAATTAATGGTGAACCATCCAATATTTTGTCCGACACGGGGGCTTAGACAGGGGGACCCAATTTCGCCATACCTCTTTATTATGTGTGCTGAGGCCTTTTCGACGTTGCTACAGATGGAAGTTAATAGGAAGTCACTACAGGGGGTGTGTATATGTAGGAATGCTCCGGAGATCTCTCACTTGCTGTTTGCAGATGACAGCATTATTTTTTGTAGAGCGGAGAACAGTGACGTGGGTGCTATTAAAAGAGTAATTCAGGTTTTTGGTAATGGTTCTGGGCAATTAATAAACTTCAGTAAATCTGATGTAGCTATGAGTTCAAATGTGAGTTCGGAGCGGAAGGTGGAGTTGGCAAATGCTTTGAGAGTGAACCTGGTGAATCGTCATGAAAAATATCTTGGCATGCCCACTTGGATTGGAAGAGCAAAATCAAAAGCTTTTTCATTCTTGAAAGAACGTATCTGGAAAAAGATTAAAGGGTGGAAACAACAACTCTTATCGTTTGCGGGTAGAGAGATCCTTTTGAAGGCTGTTGTCCAGGCGGTACCTACCTATCTGATGAGTTTGTTTAAACTTCCTACAGGTCTTTGTCTTGACATTCAAAGGATGATGGCACGATTTTGGTGGGGATGTAAAGAAGATGAGCGAAAAATTCATTGGATTGCGTGGGACAAGCTCTGTAATCCGAAAGTTGCTGGTGGCTTGGGTTTTAGAAGAGTGATGGATTTTAACGATGCTATGATTGCTAAGCAGGGCTGGAGAATAATGCAGCAACCTGACCTCCTAGCAGCTCGTATATTAAAAGCAAGGTATTTTCCGAAGACTGATTTTATGAAAGCAACGTTGGGAAACAGGCCAAGTTATATATGGAGGAGTATATGGGGAAGTAGATGGGTCTTGGAGAAGGGGTGTAAATGGATAGTTGGTAATGGAAAATCTATTAACATTTGGAGTGACCCATGGGTTGATCGGGGGCCCTCTTTTCGAGTTCTGTCTACTCGGAAGCATGACAGCATATGTGAAAAAGTTTCTGATCTGATGAATGCAGAAGGTGGATGGAATGAGGATATGGTTCGGGCAAATTTTTTTCACTTCGAGGCCGAAGAAATCCTAAATATCCCAGTGGCAAGGTCGAATATTGAAGATTTATGGGTTTGGAGCTACTCAAAGTCAGGTGATTATTCTGTCAAAACCGGATATCAGTTCATTAATTTTTATAAGCATACGGTGGGATCTGAACCAAGTGCTTCAGGTGAGCTGGACTTATGGAAGAAGTTGTGGAACATCAATATTATTCCAAAAGTTAGAGTATTTTTGTGGCGACTCTGTAGTTCAGCTCTTCCTACAAGTAAAAGTTTTCATCGCAGGCTTGAGAACTTTTCCCCAAGATGCACTCGGTGTAATTTGGAGGATGAAGATGAGCTTCATGCTATATGGCGTTGCCCCGGGGCTGCACAGGTGTGGGAGACGGTGAATTTGGAAGAATTGAATAACAGCCCGGAGTTTAGAAACGTCTTGGACTGGTTCGAGTGGTGCGTTAAATCGCTGTCGCGAAATGAGATGGAATTAGTTGCTGTTGTGGCCTGGTCCATATGGAATGAACGCAACAATCTGGTTCATGGGAGTACCCCTCGACATCCGGGGGAGGTGGGGGCTGCTGCAATGTCCTTGTTGAATGCGTTCAGAGAAGTAAAGGGGGCGATGCAGGGTGCTGGAATAGCTGACAAGCAGCAGCGTGTTGCTGCGTCGTGGTGTCCACCTGATGCCGGGACCCTTAAAATCAATGTGGATGCTGCTATTTTTGGGGAGAATGGCGTGGGGTTGGGAGCTGTTATCAGGGATGATTTAGGTATGGTAGTTAGAGCAGGGGTGAGGCAGACCAGATGCAAGTGGAATGTGGAGATAGCTGAGGCCAAGGCTATAGTTTTTGGGCTGCAAATGGCGCTTCAATGTGATGCTTCTTCTGTAATAGGGGAGGGTGATTGCTTAGAAATTATCAAAAAGCTCCAAAAGAGATTGGTGGAGGGGTCGTATGTGGGGGTAGTCATAAGAGAAATTTTTTCAATTGCTAGCTTGTTTGATGTGTGTTGTTTTTCTCATGTTTTTAGGGAGGGTAATGAGGCAGCCCATGTTTTGGCTCACCTTCACCCATTAGAATATTCTACAAGAGTTTGGGTAGGAGTTTGTCCAGTAGTAATTGATGACGTTGTTGCTTTGGATTTTGGTTTTGCTAATAATAACACTTAAGCCTTGAGGTGTTTATAAAAAAAAAAAAAAGATATTTTTGAATGAAAAAACTATATAAATAGAAATATTTGTTATTTGGAAACATATTACAACTTTTCGAGGTTGACTTTCTATCATTTCGTATTTTCAGTAGTTTTTTCATTCTCCAAAAGAATGAATTTTATCAAAAGTAGATATGTTATGAGCGGTTGAACTGTTGAAGAAAATAGTAAAGAAGGATGAAATAAAAAGTAAATACTAAAAGGTTTGACTTTTTACTGAAAAGTTGTGATGTGGTTTTATTTAATAAACATTTATAATTAATTGGTTTTTTCATGTAAAATTTTCTCCATTAGGTCTTTTCCTGCTATAAAACACCATTTTTATTTAGTTGTATCTAAATAATCTAATGAAAAAACTCGAACAAGAATTATATATAAAGAAAAATAATAGTTCATCTCCTAACAAGATTATCTTCGTTTGAAGAATCGTTCATATCTGGTTTAAAACCTCCTTTAGGCTCGATAAGGCTCGAGTATATACTTAAAATGGCACTAATGAGAGTTGCAATATGTCTAAGATTTCTAAAGCTACCAAATTACACATAGACGTTAATTTCGAAACTTACATGTGCAACATAAAATCTATTATAATCAATAGAAGAGTGCACTAATCTTTTTTTTTTAAGGAAAAATCCAATAGTGCATTAATCAATGGGCAAGGTGTCCGAGAGTACATAGTGATAAATCTCCGAAAGATCCAATCATTCTCCCACACTAGTTCCACCCCTAAATGACACTATCTTAGCCAGATGATGGCCGACATAATTCTCACCCCTTTTAGCATGAGACCACACTATGGAATTAAAACTAAAGCTAAAAGACAGAATATCCTCTAAAACACTATCAAAATCAGACATCAATCTACAGCTTTAGCAAGATAGGTCACAAGCACGTGACTATCCAACTCCAAAATGATGTTTTCATAACCATGACGCTTAGCTAGCTTGATAACAAGAAGGAGAGCTTTACTTTCCGCAACTTTCGGGGGCCACTAAGCACGAACTCTACAATCTGTCGCAAATAGCACTTCACCTCTCTCATTTCGAGCTAATACTCCCATCCCCATCCACCCTTCAATGACCAACGATGTATCTGAATTAAGTTTTACAACACCTGAAGGTGAAGCACGCCAACTATTCGCACTAGGCAACCGACGAGGGACATATCGCTTGAGCTATGTTTGGGAACATTAGATGAAATAGTGCTTAAACTGATAAGGTAGCTGAACTTGAAAGGAGCTGAACTGATAAGGTAACTGAATTATTGAGATGTTATATTTGATAGCAACTCAATTTAAGTATTTTGAGCTTCAATTTTATTTAAACTCTTACCCCAAACACGACTATTTATTTTAGGTGATTTGAACTTTTAGCACATACTCATTTAAGATGACTTAAATGTGTTGCCAAACATAGCTTTATACACTTGCTGGTGTAAGTGTTGTGTTCCATGACTAGCCTCTCCACACGAGCCAAAATTACCTCTTTTGGTGTTGTTCTATCATTAAACACTTCGATTTCTTTCTATCCATATGCTCCACATCACGATCGCATCATGTTGTCTCATTTTTTGCATCTCCTATCTTCCACTCCAACATCGTATCACACCACTGATCCCCAACACTTCGCACCAAATTGTCGCAGCCACTGTCGGACCACAGCTCCCTCACGCGCGAGTAATGCACTAGCACGTGGAGGCTAGTTTTCTCTCCCCGGCAGCAGCAACCAAGTACAAGACACATCATCCAACATATGACGATGCCTAAGAAGGGCTCTTTTAGGCAAGTTGTTCGAGCAAATTAAAGTTTCCAAAGCATTAGGAGACCTTCGGTGAGACCTCCATACCCCAGATTTCCATCCAAGCAATATGAAAGTTCTCCACGTCTCCTCCCTTTCCAAGCATTTATGCGATTTTTGTGGAGTACAACCCATTTTTTGAATACACCCAAGTTAGAGTGTCATTTATGGGACTCTCCCACTTATAGGTATAGATAAGATATGGTGTTGATTTTTCATTAAAATGGAGTAAAATTAGCTCATTTTTCCATTCCATCTGATAAGAGTCAATTAGATCACTCACCTTGTGCACATCATCTACTTGGGGACTAGTGATGAATTTCCCTTCTTCACCAACCACCCAAGGATCATCCTAGATATTCACTTTAGATCCATTCCCAATGCTTAAATGTGCACTAATCTAAATAGCAAAAAAGATTGTAAAATACCATATGAACTATTGAAATTATTAAAAAAGAATTAAACGTATACGGTTTAAGAGACATTATTCTTTTTATATACATGGTAAGAAAAAAAAAGAATTAGGAGACCCTCTACTCGAAGAGAACTCTTAATGCATCGGTAACAAGGATTTTAGAAAGTTCTGGAGCATTACAAAGATCAATAGTAAAAGAATCATCTACGAGGTGACCAACTTTAGCTATCAAATCTGCTGCTTTATTAGCTTCTTGATATACATGAGAGATTTGTCGTGAGTGGAATTGTTGAAGAACGAAGCTATTTGAATATCTCTAAGAATTACTTGAATTTGCCATGGAGCCTTCCAGATTCATTTGATTGCATTGATAACTAGAAGGTTATCACCTTCAATTAGGAGATTGTTGATGTTGAGTTGGGAGGCAAATTAAAGGAGATACCACAATGGAGGGCAGTAGCTTCAGCTACAAAAACCGCGATCGAACCTAGGTGATAATCTTTTGCATGAAGGGCTTGTCCACTGTGATTTCTGATGATGAACCCTGCTGCTGCTGCTAATTGATTTGTAACAGAGTCATCAAATTTTATCTTGAGAAAATATGAAGGTGGTGGTAGCCATGAGATGAGGATAGATGGATAATGGGGGGAATGGGAAGAGGGTAGTGCTCCCCTTAAGGAAGAGCCTTGTGATTGATGATTATCTATAAGGGATCTTGTGCTCCATTCAAGATGATTAAATTTTCCTCTATAAAGGATCCTATGAATACTCCAAGATTCATTTGGGAAGATGGCAACATTTCGTTCCGTAATATTTCGTATTTTTAGGCATTTATTGAAATTATTCAAAACAATAAATTTTATATTGAAAACTCATTTTAAATAATTTCAAAATCACTTTAGGGGGAATCATTTCAACTCTTTTTGGAGGGAATTATAGTTTAAATTTTAAGGTTATTTCAGTAACTTTTAACAATAGTTGCTCTAGTCATTATCTTATTTATTTAATTATTTAAAAAAATATTTGATAAATAATTTATAAAATCTAAAATTCATTTTTGGGTAATAAAATCAGATTATATATTCTAATATGTAATTTTCGGAATGTTTTTTAGTGTTGTTTTGAAAATTCGGTTTCTTTCAAATAAAATCGAAAACTTTAATTATTTAAAACATTTTGTTAAAACTTATGAAAATCATATTTTTATGAAATTTATATTAAGTTAGAAAGTATGGGATTTTAATTATTTATTTGGGAAGATTTAACAATCTCCTTAAAATCAAGCAAAATTGATTTTAGGAAAGAATTTTTATAAATAAAGGAAAATTCAAAAAAAAAAATCTTTGTTGAACCAATAGCTGCACAACAGGTTAGTATTATGTAAGAAGAGTCTTTGATTCTTATGCCCTAATTTTAATGATTTAGAAAAGTTTTACCTCTTTACCTATCCTAGTTTACACTATAAATACCCCTCTACTCCTTCGCTTTCTCTTCACTAAAAATCTTGAATGTTCTCAATAAAGTTTTCTCTAAAGTGAGTGTGCACTTTGAGTACTTGCTAGCATTTTTTTTCTCCACCGAGGAGTTTTAGCCGGAGGTTTTGTAAGTACTCTTTTTTCTTTAAGTTTGTTTTAATTCCTGGGTATTGATCTTTTTGAGTTCTATAAAAACATGTTTTTATTGTTTGAGCATGAAACATGTTTAGAATTAGTTAGTTTAGAATAAATTTTTTTAGAGTTCATATATTATTCACCGTTTTGAGTAGAATTAGTTTATAATTGCTAGGAGGATTTCGTTCATGAGCGTTCTCTTACTAATTGATTTTCTTGTTTCGTGAATTATCAAGGTACGTTTACGTGACTTGATCTTTAATTGCTATGTATACACTAGTTATACATGTTTTAGTAGAAATTATACGAGTTAGTATTGGTAGTTAGTTTAAATAAATCTTCTAAAGTATATATGTATCATAATTGGTTGCAGTAAATTTGTGCCTAACATGCATTATGAATGTCATTCATAATTTGACTATGTCCAAGGCAGTTAGCTATGTGACTATGTCCACAGACAAAAGGTAGAACTTATTAAATCTTGAGAACTTCAGAATACAGTGTGCTAGGTTTTGCCTAAAGGGCTTTTATATACTACTCAGGATGGTATATTCAAGGCATCCCAATTCATAACAAGACAAAAGGATATCCTTATCCTCATTTCTAGCCATTAGCCCATTACCATCTAGCTTGTCTCCCTTCACCTCCCCTTCATCAGGATATTGTACTAAGCCCTATTAAGTTAACAAGGAGAATTTTCAAGTCCCAGGTCATCCTCTTTTTAGTATTCTATAAAAAATTAGATCTAAGAAGCAACTGACAACGCATAAATCATGCAAATTTTATCAAAGAAAAGGTATAAAGGACCTCCCCATGTCCCATACACACTGACACATACTGAGGTGAAGGCAAAAAAAGAGCACCTTAACAGCTGATAGCATCGGTAAACCTTTGGCTAATTCAGCTGCTATACTTGATGCCAATGTGCAACCAGTTCCGTGAGTATTGCGGGTACTAATGCGTGCCGAATTCAACTCATACAAACTCTCCCCTGTAAATTTTAAAAAAGAAAAAAGTCAAAGCTGTACAACTTGCCAGAAGATATTGTGAAACAGGAAAGACAAAAGGCGATGCTCAGTAAACCACGAGGATGTAACAAGAATACCATCAAAGAACACATCAACTGCATCCATCGAAGCAGGGAGATCACCACCTTTCACAAGCACGTTTCTGAATTATCAAATCTTAATCGTTAGCAGAAAAGCTTTGGAGCATGTGTTCTTAATCAAGCATTTGATGCATTACATGACCTATTTTAAAATCTTATAATTTGACACGTGTGTGTATATATATATATATATATATATATAGGGGGCAAGATTACATGAGAAATTTTGAGCCCACAAAAAAAAAATTTGAGTTTTTTTTTTCTCCAATATTCTTTTTCTGGAGTTACATCACTTTTTCATTAGAGTTATATCACTTATTCATAAAAGTTATAGCGCGTAAAATTCATTCTCATTTCTCATGTAAGTATGCATTCTCATATGAACTCACTTATATATATATATATATATAGATTTTTTGTAGGTAAGGACCAATTAAAATAGGGTTTTTATGGGGAAACACTACTTAAAATTTTTTTTGAAGGGAAGGACCAAATAAAATACTTCCGTTGGCAACTACACACCACATTACGATTTTCAGGCCAAATTGTCAACTTTCTGGCGTTGACAATTGGTTTCCCCCAAAACCTCGATTATTTTTTGTTTTGTCAACTCACATTCTTTGTTTTCTCCTCTTTATTTCACGAGATCCCCATCTTTTTTCTCTCTCTCTCTCTCTAAAATCTTCATGTCATCTTTTTCTTCTCCTTCTTACCCGCTTGTCCATATTCTCACTAATTAACACTCTTTCTCTCTTCCTCTCTCATCACTCACTCCCATTGTTCCAGATTTTCATTTACCAACAACAACAAGAAGCCTAATTTCCGATCTGGATTCACCCGCTTTTCCTCTACGAACTCGAACGAGTGCACTTGCTCCGATTCTCTAACTAGTACTACTACCTGCTCCGAGGTTGAGGATTAGAGCTTTATCTTCAATAAAATGAGGGAAATCCGGGAAATTAGGGCTTTGAATAGTAAGAAGGGGGAAAATAAGACAAAACAAAAAAACGAGGTTTTGGAGGGAAAGAAATTATCAATGCCGGAAAGTTGACAATTTGGCCTGAAAATCATAATATGGTGTTAAGTTGCCAACGGAAGTATTTTAATTGGTCCTTCCCGCCAAAAAAAAATTTACGTGGTGTTTCCGCACAAAAACCCTATTTTAATTGATACTTCCCACAAAAACTCATACTTCCTGAAATGAGTGAAACACTTCTATCAAAAAGCTCTCACATAAAAGACAGAAGTGTTTCACTTATTTGAGAACGGAGGAATATATATATATATATATATATATATATATATATATATATATATATATATATATATATATATATAGAAGTGAGTTCATATGAAAATGCATGCTTACATGCGAAATGAGAATGAATTTTACGCGTTATAACTCTTATGAATAAGTCATGTAACTCTAATGAAAAAGTGATGTAATCCAAAAAAAAATATTAGAAAAAAAATTTTAAAAAAAAAATTCTTTTTTTGGGTTCAAAATTTTTTAGGGGGGTATAACTCTAATGAACAAGCGTTGTAACTCTAATCCAATCGTGTGGTTGAGATTCATTCTCATTTCTCATGTAAGGAGCATTCTCATGTAATCTTGCCCCTATATATATATATATATATATATATATATATATATATATATATATATATATATATATATATATAAGCGGGATCAAGCAAAGCCCCTCAAGGAGCCATTCGTTTGACTCTTACTGATGAAAACTTTAACTCCACGGGGTTCAAGACACAAATATCACGACAGCATATCAATTTCTTAAACAAAGGCAAAATTGTAAACGGTTGAAGAGAGTCACATATTAAGTTGGAAGTTGGAACTACAATTTATTTTCGCTGCCAAGCCACCGACTAGGGAAAACCCTATACAAAAGGACGTATATGTGGGAAAAATGAACGATAAAGAGATGATATCCGATAAGGAAGGACGATAAAGGTCATGGGGTCAATTTGCTACTTGCCCCCTATAAGGACAGGAGTGGCAGCCTATGTTACATGGACACGGATACGAGTATTGAATACGGGTACAGATTCAAGTGTCTGATACGTAATTTCCAAAATTTCTGGATACGTGGACACCGTCCTAACTTTGGACACGGGTACAGGTACGGCAAAAAAAATCCTCAAAAAACTTATCTCACAGTAATCATAAAATAATCTTTTGCCAAAAAATATGGTTACTTATCTAGAGAATAGATGAGAAAGTGTAATTTAAAATAAACTCAAATAAAAAACATATTTTCCCAAAAAAAGCCCAAATAACTATTTGCTCAAGCGCGTATACCAATTAAAGTACCTTGTGGGATGAAAGAGAGCAATAAAGAAATACAGAGCATTAAGAAAAAAACAAAAGGCAGCTGCTAGCTAGTAGTCTTTGAGAGAGAGAAAAAAGACAAGCCACGTGAAGTAAAAAAGCCCAGCCTTTAGTTTTCTCTCTCCTCACCAAACCTAACCCTCATTTTCTCTCTCCTTACCGTGGCTCTTCCGTTCTCATTTTCTCGATGACTTTCTCAGGCGACTAGCCGACCATTTCCGATGATGCATGAAGTCGCCGGTCCTCTCTCTCTTTAGTGGTTTCCCTCCTCCCATAGGTAATCGGATCTAGTCGTGTTTCAGTGCAAATTGAAGGATTCGGTACGTATTTCGTACCCGAATCCGTGTCGTGTCGTATCGACACCAGTACGCCGGCGATTTTGCCGTGTCCGAGTAACATAGGTGGCAACACAAAGCCCTCAACCAAGTATTTTTAATATCATACGTAGAACTCCTCCCCATAATTTCAGCCCATGTTTACACAAGAAAAATAACTAAACCTCTTAAGCTCCAATGAAAGCAACTTCTGATTCTTATTACAGCACCCAAAGTAGGCATATAAATTAGAAACAAACAGCACATATTTAATCACTTACTCTATCCTCTCTTTTCTAATTGTTCCACTTGCTTTTCCAAGGTCAAGTTTGTAGACTTTGACAAATATTTTTTACTAAAATATAAAAAATATTATCACGTGGGATCTTGCTAGATTTGTTTCGATATATAGTTTCAAAGAATTAATAAATATTAACTAAAGATACTAATGGTCATACATGTGTGTTGGAGACCGTGAAAATTCGCCACAAAATGCCCAATGATTGAACAGATAAGCACTATGAAAAGAAAAGTCAAGTTAAAAAATTCAAAGCTTTTGAATGCTCTTACCGTGGGCCCAATCATGTATCAGTTTTGCAGCTGATCGCATGTCAGCAACTGTTTCTAGATGCATGCCCCCAAGCAGCATTGATGCCTCTTTCAAGTTTGGTGTCACTAAATCAGCCATAGGAAGCAACTCTTCCCTATGGGATAATTTACAAAAAAAAATAAGAAAGGTCAAGCAAGAAAAGACAGTAACATATAGGACTATCAAAAATAGTACAACAAAACAACATTTCAATAAAATATTATAATGAAAGCATCTAGAAGCATCCAACAGGAAGTTTGGATTCCTGGAAAAGCTAAAGTGGAAATTATTCTATAACATATAGACTGACATGATGTCAAATCTACAGCCTAAAAGGATGTCACTTTTAGCTTATAAACACGGTTGCAAAGAAGACAATACGACCTTGTATATTAGCCTCTTTTGCACATATAGCACAAACATGATCTGACTTTGCCTCTTCATTGCTTTGCGAGTTTGTTTCATAGACATGGTACACTTTCAAAGAAAACAACATTTTGATTTCCTAACTCTATAACATAACTTCTCTAAATATCATATGTAGACATTGAAAATCATATTCACTTTTACCAAGGATGCAACACATCATATCGTCACTACAAGTACCTAAACACAGGTAAAACAGATGAACCAGCAAGCACATCTCCACTGGTCGCTACCATCACGGGATCCACCACCAAGGCTTCCTTCAATAACATGAGTAACTCATATCACAATTCACAACACAGCCGAAACTAAGCATCATTGAGATACAGATCGTCAGATACACCGTGGTACATACCTTGAACTGAATACTCCTTGATACACTGGAGCAAAACCTTGACCATACCAATAGAAGGAAGCATACCAGTCTTGACCTAAGACAATTCAAATAATTATGATAAACTGTATGCGAACATGTAATGACCTATCCCACAGTATTTATAAGCCTATAAACAACCATATCGATAGATGAACCACTCCAAAGAGATAGATGAAAGGTGAGGGCTAGACGAGGTGATATTCTCACTGAGAGGAGTTCATAAATGACTAACTCATTCAGTTCAATTATCACAACTCTGTATTCAAAATAAAGTATCAGACTTCAACCAATTGCACCCTCCTATAATACAGTAAACAAATAATGTACAACTAAATAATAATCCAGATTTCATCAAAATCTTTCGAAGAATTTTATAACATTGGCACGATATCTATCAAAATATTAGTAATTTACCACTATTAGTTCTCGAAAATAGTTCAAAAACAGTTTCAAATTTATGAACAAAGCAACTATGAACTGATTAGTTGAAGTCTAGTGACATTGGAACCCAGCTCGAACCTAAAACTACAACAAAAAATAACCTAGTGGAAACAAGTCTGGGCAGTTGTATGCCTCTTGTTACAAAGACCCTTCACCAATCACAACAAGTTTCTGAAGGATTCAGAAACTCCCAACTGAACTTACCACACCAACTTCCATATCTGAAAGCACAGACCTCATCTGCTCAGCCACAATGTCCTCCGGCAACAAGTGAACACCCTATATAGAAGCAAAAGAAATTCAGTTTCAGTAACAAACAGAGCACCATCAAATTAAAAAATTAGAGAATCATAAGTACTGAAAACTGAAAAGTCAAAAGTAATTCTTCTAGGTGACAATAGCACCATAGGTAGCCTTCTACTAATACCATTGCTAAAGCATGAATTGGCTACTTAGGCGAATTTACTAAGCGTGGATCTTTTTATACTAAGATTGAAGTGTAAATGAGCACCAAGAGATTATTGTCCCATACACAATTGAATGATTGAATGATTGAATGATTGATTCTAATGTATGTAACAACATAAAAAAGTGATGAAGGAATGAAGCCTAAATATAAGAGTGTAAGGAAGAAGAGACCTGAACCCCAAGAGTATTCTGAGCAGTAATAGCAGTGATGACAGTAGAGCAATAAACCCCAAGAGAAGCACAGGACTTGATGTCTGCTTGTATTCCGGCACCCGCTCCGGAATCTGAACCCGCCACGGTTAATACATGTGGTATTTTCAGTTTAGGGCTGTCGTTCTCCATCAAAACCATTGAAAACCTAGGCCAATTATGGTTTCTGGCACCCCTATGTGAGCTCAAATTGCCCTGCTTCAAATGTCAAACACCATTTCCCTAAATTATGGAAACTAATTCCGTTTCTTCACAAGCAAATACTAAGAATTATTTTAACAGAATAAATGTGGGATAGAGCAGAGAATTATTAAGTACTTGTATATGCGAATTATTATTTAAACCTTGAGTCGATTTACAAATGAAATGTTGTATAATTATACGGGAATAAGCTGAAATCTAAAGAGGGAGAGAAGAGAGAGAAATACCAGGCACAGGGTGGACATGACGGGGGATGTGCGATAGTGAAGCATGAAGACGCAAACTCTATTTACCAAGCACCGCTCTTCTCCTGGGTTCACCAGACGCAAACTCTGCACACTACAATTTCGGCCTTTTAATGGTGTGTGTTGCTTTTTACTTTTTAGTGGTGATTCTCAAAAGATAAAATTGTAGTTTTGGGGGTTGTGCCGTTGTGGAACTTGTGTTGTGGTTAGTAGTGGGAGTATATATTTTTACTTTAAAATTTTATTTGAATTATTAACTAATTATTTGTAACGAGCTACTTTGATAAGTTCTTTTACCTCACATTAATATCTTATACGGTTACTTGACAGTTAACATTTACATACCAACCAGTAACACCTACTAGAACAACTAAGAGCATCCTTGATGGTGATTGGATAAAAAGATTGTGACCTCGGTCTTTTTTTTTTGCTCTTAACAATAAACAAAATAAAGTTCTAGGGATTGTAATCGTGGAAATTGGACATGGAACCATTGAGACCATGATTGTTGTGGAACTAGGCTCCACCTTTAATCTCGCGAGGTTTAAAAAAAATTCAATCATGTATAAAGATGCCAAATCTACTCTACATTCATCAGCAATTTTGCACAAAGCAAAATATCTACTACACTTCTTTATCCAGATTCTTGGATTAGATCCATCAAAAGTAGGAAATTGCAGTTTTGGTATCATACCTTGAGGTCTATTAGAATTAACTTCATTATTAGAAGTATTTTTCTGGGTTTCAGAAGAACTGGTGCTATCCTTCATCTCCTTCATCATTTGTATCAAAAGGAGCATGGTATTAGATTGCTCTTCAAGACGCTTTTCCAGCAATTTTACTTGTTCTTCCATATCTGAGAACTTCTTGCTAACAGCTCTAGAAAGAGGTACTAGAATGTTTGAATTTTCAGAATAAAATTCTACTGATCTTTACTTTTCAGCTATTCATTTAATCAAACACCTTAAGTGCTTGAAATTTTCTTCACAAAAATGGAAATTCTATGAGTGAGCAGCAGTTGGCTCTGATACCAATGTTGCAGGACTGATGTCCTAGCAAGAGAATCCAAGAAAACGTTTGATAAAGAAAGAAATAGAGATGAAGTGAAAGAGAGAGAATAGAGAGAAATAGAGGAAAAATAGTGAGAAATATAGAGAGAGAGAGAATCAGATTGAGAGAGGAGAAAAGAGAATATTATTTCATTTCATGATTATTACAGTAGCTAACTTCAGTATTTATAGTTGAGCTGAAACTGAGTTTGTAACAGAATAACAAACTAATAACAAACTCTAACTGATTACATTTTCCCTCCAAAAGTACAACTAACTGAGCTACTTGTATTTTATCCTTTAATAGGGAATGCTGTGTTGAAGGCCCATTTAGGGAGGATTACTGAGGATATTAAGGCTGGTGATGGGGTTGTTGTTTATTCCATGTCCGATATTCCGTTGGGTTTTGGGATCGCCACCAAATCCACCAATGAGGTCAGGAAATCGGATCCTCAGAGTATGATTGTTATTCATCAGGGTGATATTGGTGAGTATTTGAGGATGGAGGATGAGCTTTGAGTTTGTTTGTTTTTGATAGTAGGTATGTGATGGTATGGATACTTAATATGTTGTCAAAATTAAAAATGTTATGGATGTTGAATTTTTACTATTCTTTCGATGTTTGTACTTCTAATTTGAACTTGTTGTTGATGATGTTTAATTTGTCTTGTATAGCTTTGAGCCTTAATCTGTTTAGCTAGCTATCCAAAATGAATTGGTGTACCTTGGCACAGAGATCAGCCATCGCAGTTTTAGTTATTAGACTTTTAATTGAGCAAATCCATCCATTTCCATTTATTACGGTTAATTATTATTATGATGTTTTGAGCCTTTTATTCTGATTTCAGTGTTCAGTTCTGTTGTTGAGTGATGTGCAAAATTTTCCCTCTGCATATTGTTATCTATCTCTGACTTATGTAGAGTGCAGAAGTTGGTTAATTTAATCCCCCTATATACTAGTATGGTGTTGGTTTGTCTAATAGTAGTGCAGAAGTTGGTTAATTTAATCCTTATATACTAGTATGTTGTTGGTCTGTCTAATAGTAGATTTTACTGAATTAGGAGTATCTGATTTCGATTGCTATGGAGTGTAGTTGAGTAATTAATTATATAAGGGTTCGATTGATTGTTTAATGACATGATGCAAAAGCACCGCATATATTAGGTGTTGGTGTTGGTTTATGGAGTCTGTTTGTTGGTTGTGAGCTTGTGACTTAAATGCTGACGACTTTTGTTTTCATTCTTGATAAATAAAATGAATGCTCTGTATAATTATGGTTCTTAAGACATCTCAGTAACAATTAACCCTAAAATGTGGTTAATGTTTGATGGGTTTTCTATTTTACGAAAGTCTATTTGCCTGAGCCATGAGTTGATCTTTAGAGCCTTTGTCGGTTACTGTAAAAACCGTGGTGATCGATGTGCGAACATTCATCTTGCTTTTTATCCTTGGGATCTCTGATTCTGAGTTGAATTTATGTATATCTACTTTTGGGTCTTAAGTTCTTTGTTCTTCCTTCCTGTGACCTTGTGATGAAAACATAAGAATCCTTTGATTCTGGAATTTGCCTATGCCTATGCCATGTGAGGTCGCTCCAAAGTAAACTGGAATTTGCTTTCTTTACTACAAGTATTTGTTCTAGGACTATTATAATGTTGATTTTTGAGTTGATTGTCTTGGATGTTTTATTTACAATTTGATGTTACATTGTGTTGGTTTTGAGTTGATTGTTCTAGTTTTTTAATTCTCATGAATTTGTTCAAAAAAATATTACAGAGGAAGAGGTATAATCTATACTGAGGATCAATTATTGTATTTCAACCTTATAAATATCCATTCCAACTTTCGGTTTGGAAGGATAAACATGATTTAGTAACTCTTACTGCATTATATGGATTGATATTAACTTTATCCAAAATTGAATAATTGATTATACATACTTCGTATTTATAATTGTGCATTGTTCGGGCTTAAATTTTAATTCATTGTAAAATTGAGTGATTTTGAGAGGCAAAGGCAAGAACATATTCCTATCGTAGCAGTTCTTAAACTCTTGGAAGCAAAAGTATGGAGTAATGCAATTATTCATAACTCTCCTGAAGCCTTCTAAAGAATTACTTTTGGCAACATTGTAAAAATGGACGACTTTGATGTTACTATGGAATGTAAGGACCTCCTTGCAAAATATCATGTTATTATACTGGAATTTGCTATAACTAACAACATTTACAGAGGCAAAAAAAAAAACTCCGTAGAAGCAATGTTCTGAATTTTTTTAGTTCACCTTCAACTAGTGAAAATGTTTTGGATTTGATTTGTGTTGGGTCATTGCTGTATTTTACAGTTATATATGCAATCATTAGGTGTAATATGATGGTAATTAGGCTCCGTTTGTTTTGATGGAAAATATTTTCCCGGAAAATGATTTTCCTCTCTCTTTTCATTTTCCTTTGTTTGTTTTGGAAAGGGGTGGAAAACAATTTTCCTTAAGGTGGAAAATGTCACTTTAGAAAAGGAAAGTCATGTTTCTTTTGTAGAGGAGGAATGCCACATTTTCCTCCCCACTCCCTACTTCTCCCTTATTCACTCCTCCCATTCATCTTTTATTTTTTTCTTTCTTTCATAAGTTTTCCTCTAATCCTCCCATCCATCTTTCATTTTTTCTTTCATAAGTTTTTCTCTAATCAAACAAATAAAGGACAATCTTTTTCAAATCCATGTTCTCCATTGAAAATTATTTTCCTTGAAAAACAATTTTCCATGAAATTTGTTTTCATTTGAAACAAGCAGAGCCTTAATGTAGCAAACCTAGAGGTGGAGGTGAGCAAACCACCAGGCCGGGCCGTGGCCCAAAATCTTATCCTTTGCAAAATATAATGATGCTAACTTGCATTTTTTATGCAAACTCTTTCATAATCATCAACTTTCTTATCCTTTGTAGACATATTGCTACATCTTAATACAATAAAATTAATCGATATAAAAAGTAAAAATTTATAAATAAACTTGACTTCAATATTTGATAAAGGATAGGGATGACCACCATTAAAGTTTTTCCTCTATTATGGTTGTATATCGAAAAGTGTTATATAGGAGAAAAGTCTTATATAAAGTAAAGTGAAAATATTGGGTCAGATTGTCTGACAGTAAGTTTTGGTCAGACCGGCCCAATCCTTTCACTTTGGTCCTTTGATAGAAACACTAGTTAATTTCTCACTTAATGTCAACCACCAACAACAAACGGTCTCAAGCCGAATCTCTCCACAATCTTTGCAAACAACATCAACCGTATTTTCTCTCCTTAAAAATCACTCATCTTCAAAAGTTGCTGCAAATGCCATTAAAAAAAATAATAAATAAATAAAAAAACAAGAACTTACTGCAGATATTTTGCTAGAGAATGGTTGGCCTGAGTTGTTGCTGTTTATGATTCAGTGTGTGACTTCCGATAATCCATGGCTTCGAGAATCAGTGTTGTTAAATTTTGCACAATTGGCTCATTTTATTTAGATACACTTGTTTTGCATTTTGATACTCTTCAGAATGGAAAGAGAATGAAGAAAGCAGCCTATAAAGTTACCTTATAGATAGGGCTGGCAATCAGGCCGGGTTGGGTCAATTTCAGGTTGACCTGATTTATATTTCAGGTCACTTACCCCTAACCCAAACCCGACATGATTCTAATTTCAGGTCGAAAATCATAACCCAAACCCGACCTTACCGATTTCGGGTTGACCCGAAACCAACCCAAAATGACCTGAAATGAAATTCAACTATACACGCTAAGTTATGAAAGTATAGGTTAATGACCTGAAATGAAATTTAGGTGATCCAAGAAATGGGTTTGGCCCAATACAAATAAGAATAAGAAAAGATAGGTTGTATAAGTTATGAAAGTCTGGGTTAATTTCAGGTGGACCCGACTTGAAAATAATCCGACTTCTAAATCAGGTTACTCGGGTTATTTTCAGGTTCAAAAAGTCAACCCGAACCTAACCCATTATTTTTTCATGTCGGGTTGGGTCGACCCATTATTTATTTTAGGTCGAAAATCTCAACCCAAACCCGGAATTTTCAGGTCGGGTTATAGAGTTGGGTCAACTTTTGCCAGCCCTACTTATAGAGCAACTGTTGTTCCATGACTGCAGTTTCAATTGATTCATGCATTGTTGGGAAGGTTTAAATTAGGCAGACATGATGAGAAGATGCAACAACAACATCCCATCTCATAAGCTAATAGGCTTGATAGCATTCATGCGACTAACAAATTCCCAATTTAAAATTAGCAGCCTATCAAAAAAAGTCATTAACTAAAGAATTTAAATCATTATCTTAAAAATCATTTCAATTGAATGGATATAATAACCAGTTAGATAAGTATGTAGATTAATTAAATTTCACTTACATAATCATACGATTCATCTGTATAAATAAAAACTAACTGAAACAAAAATAGATTTAACTGAATAAAAATAAAGCTAACTGAAACAAATACTACAAGTTGAATGAATTCAATATTCAATTAGATGAGTATATGGTTCAGTTACACTTCATCTACATAATTAATATCTACAAAAATATAATCTAAGTGAACGAAAAATAGAACTAGCGAAAAAAAAAATACATCTAAGTGAAACAAAAGTAGGGCTAATGGAACGAATACAAGAACTAACTGAATTAGAACATTTTCTCTATATACTTCAATTTCAGTTACATAAAAATATAGCTCAGTTGAATGAATATAATAATCATTTTGATAATTATATACTTCATTCGCATAATTGTAAGAAAAGGTCTAACTGAAACAAAACTACACCTAACTGAAACAAAATTACACCTAACTGAATAAATACTAGAGCTAACCGAAGTAGAATATCTTTACACTATTAACTGAAATAAAACTATAACTAACTGAATGAATACTAGATCTAGCTGAAATAGAAAATTTTCACACTGCTGCTTTTGTATTCCAAACATTTGACTGAAAAAGAAAGCTCGATAGCTGAAACAATAGCATCATTAACTGAAAGACGGAAGACAATACGTATAACCCAAAATTCACTAACTGATAATTATTACCAAAAAGACTAAATTAATGTTGGCTTTTCAATTAATAATTTTAATTTTTTGGTCATTATTTTTATCTTTTCAGATTCTGATTTAAGCCCATCCATAAATAATTTAAGCTTTTCGGTAAATAATCTTAGTTTTTCAGTTAATGATTTTGTGCATGTTTTCTGTTAATGATCTTATCTTTTCGGTTATCAATTTTATCTTTTCAGTAATCTATTTTATCCTTTTAGTTATCCATTTTATCTTTTTAATTTTTGATTTTATCTTTTCAATTATCCATTTTATTTTTTTAGTTTTGAAAATTTTCAGTTATTATTTTAATCGATGATACAAGTTGATTTATCATTCACTGAAAATTTAATTTTATATTTTCCGTTTGAAATTTTAGTTAATGATGATAAAATTGATATTTTTAGTTGGGATATAAATGTTGTAAGAGTCCACTTGTGCAATATTGACAATGGAGAAAATTCGGCACCAATATCACTATCTGAAAGTTTTCGATTAGAGGAAGTCTCTGACTCTCTGCTAATTGCTTTAAGTGGGCTTCCTTCTTCAATTCTTCAAAGAGTATAGTGTGGTATAAAGATAGTTGGTCTGACCATAACTTATGGTTAGACTTGTTTGACACAATACGTTCTCTAAAGTAAATATCACTGAATTTTCTGGATTTTGAAAGATTATTCCAGTTCTTCACTTTGATATCATTAATGATCAATATAATTTTAGAAAGAAAACAACACTAAAATTGCATGACTTAAAAGGTAATCTTCTCCTACAAGTATTTAAAAATAAAGACCACAAATAATGGCATGAGATTAATTCCTTATTTCTCTCATAATGTTGACACATAAGCACTCAAAATTAGTGCCACATCAGCAACTTCAATCCAACCTTGCTTTATTAATTGTTATGAGAGCGAAGAGAGGGAATTATTTAAAGAAAATAAAAAAATTCTTAAAATCGAAAAGAACTCACTTTGGCTATTCAGACCTTCTTTTACCCTTCGTCTTCCTTCTGCAATTTCCCCATCTCTTGAATGTCACAACACTTTTTAGTCTTTGATGGAAATTTGTTAATGGAAGTTGTAGTGGGCTTTTTTATGTTTATGTTAGGAAAGTAATGTTTTTATAGTTGAATGTTTGTTTTTGTTTATGATGGAGTGAAGTAGGAAAATGAGGGAGAGCTTTTTATGAATGGTTGAACTTTTTATTAATGATGCTTGGTTGTTCATAACCATTTTAAACTAACTCCCACAAATCTTGTGAGATAAATATGGATTTCATTTGAATAGACCATTGTTGAAATTTTGCTCCCTTAAATGTAGGTACCCAATTTACTTGGGGGTAGTTAAATGTGTTTGAGGTTGAAGTGTTTGGGGAAGTCATTTTAATTTATGTGGTGTTTGGTTTTTATTTAAGGGAGTTGGTTTATTTTGTGTTTGGTGTATTATATTTATGGGAGTGTGGTATCGTAATGGAGGCTTTAAGATTAATAAGGCTCTGATACCAAATGTTGGAAACTTGAGCGGAAGTAGTAGTGAACTTTTATGCTTAAGAGATGTTTTTGATCAAAGAGCGTTGTTGTTTGATGGTAAAGGGAGAGATTGTTTGTGGGGAAATTGTAGGCTTTTTTCATTAACTTTCTGGATACGATGCTGACAGCATGTACTATGTCGGGCCTTGTATGTGTAAGATAGATGAGAGAGCCGAGTAAAACTCACTTGGCAGCAGCAAAAAGGATTCTTAGGTACGTCAAAGGGAACAAAAGGTTATGGAATTCTGTACGAGACATAGGAGAATCACAAGCTTACATGATACACAGACAGCGATTGGGCTGGAAGTATTGACGACCGAAAAAGTACGAGCGGCTACGTCTTCCAGCTGGGAACCAAGGCCATATCTTGGTCATCAAAGAAACAAGCAACAGTAGCTCGCCATCGCCGAAGTAGAGTATGTAGCAAAGAACAAGTGCGGCATGTGAAGCGGTATGGCTTAGAAGAATTCTCGATGATCTACAACGGACATCAAAAGAACCAACAACTACTATCTCTGTGACAACATGTCTGCAATAGCCATGACAAAGAATCCAGTCTTCCACAGTCGTACGAAGCACATCGAGATACGACATCATTTCATCCGAGAGTTGGTCGACAAACAAGAGATCGAGCTACAATTCTGCAAGACGGGGGAGCAGCTCGCAGATATATTCACAAAAGCAATTCCAACAGAGAAGTTCATCCAATTCAGAAGACAACTCGGAGTACAAGAATTTTCTGATTAAAGGGGAGTATTAGATATTAATCAAGAAAATTCTCCATATTAGTAGAAAGATCATGTAATTATAATATCTAGAGTAATCTAGGAAAATATCCATGAAAATATCTATGTTAGAAAAATCTAGAATGATGTATAATAATATCTAGCCTAGGGAAAATCCTAGAAAAGTCCTAAGAGAAATCTAGATGTAAAAAATCCTAGAAAAATCTAGAGGAAGCACAAGTTTTCTTACCACACCTATAAATAGGTGATGGTGTAAGCCATGATGATGGATGAAGAACACATTACAAAGTTTATGAAAAAGCCTACCATTTCCTCACAAACAATCTCTCCCTTTACCATCAAACAACAACACTCTTTGATCAAAAACATCTCTTAAGCATAAAAGTTCACTACTACTTCCGCTCAAGTTTCCAACAGTCTTCACCCTCCCTTTGTACCATTAGTTGTCTATTTGTACATGAGTTCTTACAGCCTTAAAATCGGTATGTCTTTCTTCGTCTTCACTCTTTCAATTTATTTGCATGTAATTACGCTCCATCTTTTTTTTTTTTTGCTATGATTAACTTGTCGATCGAAATGTTGTTGTTAAAATCACATTCATCTTCTTCAATTGGAAAAACAAATCATATTTATATATTTTTAAAAGTGAATTTTTATGTTTGATATCCATTTTGGAAATCGATTTTTCCTCTATGCATCCTTTGCTAATCGATTTTGATGGGCAATATACTTTTGCTCTATCTATGAATTGATAATAAATCAATTTTCAAATGTAACATGACAGAATTCGAATAATTATATACCATCGTCTTTTAGCTTCTCTCTGATTTGTTTATTTCTATGCCACAATATTTTACATTGTTTCACTGCCTTTAATGGATTATTTCTGAGTATTTTAGCTTTCAACTTTTCGTTAGTTTGTCTTGAAATTATGATTTGTTGTTTTGTTAATTATAGAAGTTATTTGGGCATTTCAGAGTTGTAGGCATGTTTAATTAGAATAATAGCCCAGGCAACGCCGGGCCAAGAGATTGGTTTTTATAAAAAGTAAGGTAATTTTAGACATTTTAATTTTTGCATCTAGTAATAATTTACTGCATTAAGGACCTATGTATAAAAATCAGCATGTCAAAAAAGAAAGAAAAAAAAAGCAGTTAAACAGATACTGTAATTGAAGCTGCCCTTGCTTTATTAGCTATTCATTGCAAACAGCCATAATGAAATCGAAAGAATGCAATTGAGGATATAACACATGATAATCAGCTCATCATGTTGTACAAAACACCACATTACACACACTTCATCCTTCACTCAATCAAAAAATATTTCGTACAAACCCAAAACCTAAAACCCAAAACCCAAAATTAAAACCAAGAACCCTAACGTTTTCTCATTTTCTCGTTCCTCCTTCCCTTCGTCTTCTTTTGTACCTCCATTAACAAAACCCTAACAAAATCCCTAAACCCACTCTAACAATGAAGATTTATCTGCTTTCGGTTTCATCGCGTGGATATGGAGTATTCTATGCAAGCACATTTTATGCAAACACGTTTAATGTAGTTAATTAGAAACTCTGTTACTGACTTCAATCGTTTTGGCAAAGGTGTTGAGCTTACTAATTTTCAGCCTTTTGATTCACCTAATGAAGCTCTTGATGAAGCCATGGCTGTTTTTGAAGGTAGGTATAATCTTTCTTTTGTTTCTTTTAGTCTTGCGTTTTCAAAGTTCAAGTTTTTTTTTGGGAAATTCTACATGGTACCACTCTACTTATGTCTTTTCCATATGGTACCCTTTTTTAAGTTTGATTACACATGATACCACTCTAAATTAGTGCTAAGTTCTACAATAATACTCCGTTAATACAAACGTTTAATTGAGGTTAACTCTTAAACTAACTAATCTAATTAACCTAGTTTCCTCCCAATTTGAACTTTTTCTCTCCAATCACTCACCTTTTCCCTCCTAAAGCTTCCCTTATATAACGGGTCAGACTACTTTCTTCCTCTCTCACTCCTCCTTCGTTCGTCCACACAACTACAACCATCAATGGCTTCCTCTTCGTCTGCTACTGCCATCTCTTCACACAGATGTTAGCCCAAAAAAGCAATGGAAATCAGGTATCAAGCTTATGAAACTAAAGTGAAGTGTTTCAAGCTGAAGTTTTGCTCCAAGTGTTTGCCCAAAAAAGCAATGGAAATCAGGTTCTCCGAGTCGACCAATAATTTCAGCAGACCTTACTACAAGTGCAGGGGTTGCGTGCATTTAAATGGGTTGGGGAAGATGATATATTGTCAATGAAGAACAATGAAGCAAGAAGTGGTGACTGTTTTGTTGAAGAACTCGGGATTTTGAAGGAACAAATCAGGAGCAGTGCAGAATTTCTCACTATGGTTGTGAAGATTGCAGTTGTAATGTATCTAGTTTTATTGTACTTAGTTGCTAAGTGACTTGTAGTCCTTTTATGAATTTCAAAAATGGTGTAAAAGAATTGCAGCATCTTATTGGACGTGACTTGCAGCATCTTAACAATATATTAACATCTTATCTTATTGTAGTTGAATTGTACCCAGTTGCTAAGTGATATGTAATTTTCCTGAAGGTTACAACCACATGAACAGAAACAAATCCCACATAATATTGTTTCTTCATACTACAATAATATATCCAAAGACTAAAAAAGACTTAGTTGATATCCAAAGATAGATGTCATACAACAAATACAACAAATCAGTTCAATTGTTCACTAATAGCAAAATCAACACAAGATTTAAGACGTAAATAGATAACTAGTTCAATAAACAAAGTTCTCCCAAAAAGTAAATATGCTACTAATATCATATATCAATCTGAGAAAGACTAGGTTGGCTGGCAGTATGAGTAATCACTTCAGGTTGGTTTTTTGCTTTCCTTGATGTTGTAGTAGCTTTGCTGCACTGGTCCCTTGTTCTTTTGCTTGTACAAACCATTGGCTCCTTATGTTGCAGTTCCTTTGCAGTTGGCCCCCCTTTGCATGTCCTGATGTTGTGACCAAAGAAGCCACAATTTTTGCACTTGATTGTCTTAGCCCTTTTCCCCTTTTGTTCTTCACCTTGTTCCCTTCTTCTATTCCTACTTGGCCTACCAATACCCCTCTTTAAAGTAGGTGGTAGCACTGTTGGCAGATCATCATACTCATGCCATTGTGCATGATCAGGAATTGCAGCAATGTTGTTGCTGTAACATGCCTTATAAGTCTTCACTGAATACCATGAGCTCACATACTTGTATGGATCAAGTTTAGCTGCTATCATTGCCCTCATGGCATGTCTGCAGGGGATTCCACTGAGTTGCCAAGCCCCACAAGCACATTTCATCTTGTTTAGACTTAAAGGGAACTGTGAATTACCCTCATGAATTTCAAACTCACCAGGGGCAGACATGTGGGCCTTGCAGAATTTGGTGGCTTTTCCAACTTCCATTTATAATTTTTGCAATCTTAGGACATATCCCTTCATCATCCCAATCTTGACAATTTTGTTGTCTTGTTGCAATCCTAACCATAGAAACTCTTCTAATACCTTTTTTTTTTTGCAAATTCACAAAGTTAGTACATGCTAAAATTACCTCTATAAAAATAACAAGGCCTCATGACATGTGATTACCTTCCAATAGAGTCAGAACAGGTCTGCACCTGTCCACACCCAATGTGGAGTTGAAACTCTCCACAAAATTGCTTGTGTTGGAGTCACAACAAATGCTAGAATCAAACTTGTGCTTAGTCCATTTACTTTGCTTTCCAATCTCAGTAAACCACTTCATGACTGGTGCCTTTCCCTCTTTCCTTAGCCTCTCCATTGCCTTCTTGAATGTGTAAGGATTTGTGGCATTGGCAGCTCTCCAAAATAGAATGTACATCAATTGCCCTGGAAAGACTTTCTTGAAGTTTCTACTAAGATGTCTGCAGCAATATCTTCTCTTAGCAGATGGCCACACATCTTTCAAAGCTATATCCACACCCTGCATGCATTTAAAGACCACAATAAACGACATAAGTTGATGCAAAAGCCTTTAAATAGTTACAGCAAAACTTTATTACAAAAATTAATTAAAAAAATAATTTGAAAATTATTAAAATGCATTTTTCGGGACCTAAACGAACTCGGATGGCTAAAAAAGCCTGTACATCACAGCATAGCAGTGAGTTGCATTTGTTGGCCCGTTACCTTTCCGAAAAGGTATTTTATAAAGCATTCTGACACCGAAGGCCCGACTAGTATAAATCATTTCCGCAATTTTTTACGATTGGCGTAACCGTGCTCAAGAACTCTCACCTTTTGTCTGTCGGAGATTATAGTCCAGTCAGTCCTGCCAGAATCCTTCACCAAGTTGTATAGATGCTAGAAGAAAAAGGACCAGTTCTGTGTGTCTTCTGCACCGACAATAGCATATGCTAGTGGGAAGATCTCATTATTGCCATCTAGGGCAATAGCAGAAAGAAGAATGCCTCCATAGTTTCCTTTTAGATGGGTGCCATCCACACCTATGAGGGACCTACATCCACCAATAAACCCCTTAATCTGAGCAGCAAAGGATATAAATATAGAGCTAAACTGCAATGACCTTTGTGGATGTCCAATGTCAGTCAATGCACAAAACGCTGCTGACCCGGGATTTATTTCATGAATGACCTTGACATATGCTGGAAGCTTCCTATATGACTTGTCATGTCCACCAAATATTTCATTGATGACATACTGCTTCATTTTGTACAAGGTGGACTGCTTCATGTACAATCCATATCTTTGAAAAAAAAATTTCATTCAACTCATTCCCCTTGACATCAGGGTTGTTTCTAATGTCCTCCATAAGCTTAGAGGCAACCCACTTCACATTGCATATTGGATTGTATGTCTCCAAGCCCCTACAAGTGTGGAAGTTGGGCCACAACTTCTTGATTGCCCATGTCCTCCCATCAGGCAACCTGCTAGCATGAACTCTCCAGTCACAACATTTTGCAGCACAAGTAGCTGTGTATCTTATGTTATCTGCCCAAAGGATTGTTATTGCAAAGCCTTCCTGAACACAGTAGTCCTTCAAAGTGTCTTTGAAGTGACTCTTCTCAGTGAATATCATCCATGGCCTCAATTGTATTTTACAAAACTCCCTGTCTTCATAAAGCTCTCCATTATTGTACAGTCTTGAGAAGTAGTCATCATCATCATCATTGTCAAAGAAATCATACCATTTATGAGGCTCCCACTTGTCTTCAACCACAGGTAATATCACCTCTTCGGCCATCTCATCCCCATGAAGTGGCTGTTCTGTGACACATTTTTCATCATTATCACTATTTGAATCCTCATGCATAGACCCCTGATAATCCTCATCTGAAGCAGTATCATCATATCCAATAGTTGCATCATCACCTAAAGTCAACCTCCTGCTAGTAGATATACTTGACTGAACGATAGGTGTAACAATTGGAGGACATTTCATACTTCCAACTTGTATACCCTTTCTTATAGCAGTAGTCCTAGCTATCTTCCTCTCATATAGTGTCATGTCAGTTTTATGAACTGACAACTTCACAGGTGTTTTCTTCTTAACAGGTGTACTGTCAGTTGATTGTGGTGCGCATCCAACATTTTCAGCATCATTAGTAGTCAGAAGATTGCCCTCACCCTCTCCATTCGATGTTCTGTTTTGTAATGCTGCATTTGAGATTGGTTCATTTGAAATGATGATTGTCTTTGAAATGAATCTTTTTGTCTTTATAGTTGGAGGTTTCATTCTGGTTGCTTGTGGTGGTATGCTTTCATGGGTGGCAGGAGTGGCATTGTCATCCACAAAGGAGGGTAAATTTGTTGAAGAGGATGGTTCACATTTTTTGCTTGACTTAGATTTTACCTTTTCGGCCTGTTTTTTTCTTTCTCAGCCTTCTTTTTCTGTGCTTTTTCAACCTTCTCCGTTTCTTTCAAGAATTTCTTATAAGCTTTAGGGTCAAACTCAGGGTACGTTTCTTGTATGTCAGTCCATGTTTCCTCATTGCATAGGGTGAAGGTAGCGTCATCTTCTTTATCCTCAAAACCCTCAATTACATACTTTTGGAAGTGAGCGTCAACCCTATCTACTACATTCTCAACAACTGACTTCCCTTTATCCTGATCATTATGTTGGTTCCTCCTTCTAATTGGCAGCTTCTGCCTTTTATCATCATTGTAGCCCACTACAGTCATTGAAGGCTCATAATTTGTGCCCTGAATTTCTCTAAGTTGAAGCACTAAGTTGTTCAATGCATTTGGTTTCATCAGTGATTTAACCCAAATGATAATCTCTTCTTTGTCAGGAAGCCTCTCACACATGGTCATTAAGTCCTTATCATTGTTTAATGGCCATTGTTTCATTTTCCATACATAGGCAAATTGAGGATACCTAGGCAAGTGAATACCATTTTCCCTAGCTTTGTCCTCATATTCAATCACAACATCAAGCAAGTTACATTTATCAGGATCAATCCCAACCACCACATCATTACCCATGTACTGGAACTTTAAAACCTTCATATCATCACCCATTACTGCATGAAAACAGAATTAATTCATTCACACCACAATTCAGCCACAACTACATTCAAATTAATTCATCAAATTTTACCCAGATTAATTCAAACCCTAAAATTGAACAACAACACTTGTTGCAAAATGGAAGTGTATCAAATGCAATGCAACCCAAATTCAACAGATTGATAATCGTGAGCAATGAAATTACGCAAGAAAACCAGAATGAAATGGAAAAAAACGTACCTTGAGCAATGAAGATCAACAATCGTGAAGTGAGAGTAAGAATTCCACAGAATTTGGTTCAAATCGCAGCAGAATTTAGGGCACAAAATTACAGCAAAACAGAGGAGAAGTTGGATGATCGTTGTTTGAATAAGAGAAGTTAAATGACTTACTTTATGAGCAAAACATAATTTAGGGCCCAACTTAACGCTGCTTAACGTTGCTAAACGTTTGTATTAACGGAGTATTATTGTAGAACTTAGCACTAATTTAGAGTGGTATCATGTGTAATCAAATTTAAAAAAGGGTACCATATGGAAAAGCCATAAGTACAGTGGTACCACGTAGAATTTCTTTTTTTTTTTAGTATTTATTTGATGAAAAAGTTTTCCGCCATATACTACTGTATCAATTAGGGAGTATTTGTTAATTAATTAATTAATTGTCTAATTACTACCAAAAGTCTACCTAATTGTCCATTAGTCCCTCCTAAGTCCTAATTAATATAAATATTACCCCCTAATTAACTCTTTCCTCCGTCCCTCACTCCTTTCTCTCTCTTCACCCTCCACTAGCTTTGCGATTTGTCCACTACCTCACCCCTAAATTGAACTCCCCCACCCCAAATTGAACCAACCCATTGAAACGAATTTGGTAGTAATTGACAAAAGCAAAATTACTTGATAGTGTTGACACAACTCATCGAAACGAATTTGGTAGTGATTGACAACATCAAAATTACTTGATAGTGTTGACATAAATTTTTCGATGTATGTTTCTTAATTTCCAAAATTTAATTTAGTTTAGAGTTTGGTAGTAATTGACAAAAAAAAAATTATTATTTGGTATTAATTAATTGACAGTGTTGACAAAAGATTGATGTATGTTTCTTGAACAGGCATCTAATTGAGAAGTTTCTTGGAGCTTAATTTCCAAGATTCTGAGGCTAAATTTTTCCTTGGAGTCCCCAATTCTAAACTTGGGGCAAGTATTTCCGAAGCGACTAAGATTCCATGCAAAAGCAATGAGTTTGTTCTGGAGCTTCTCCGTGGTGTGCGGTTGCACTTTGACAAGTTCATCAAGATCTTTAAGGTTGTACTTCTCTGTATGACTAGCTTATAATTTGTTTGTTTTGTTTATTGTGGACATTTCTCTTCTAACCATGTTTTATGCTTCTCATACATTTTGTGTAGCCTGGGGATTCAGGTTTAGCCCACAGCTCAAAAGTTTACTTAAATGACAACATGGTCATACAAACCATCTCTCACCTTGACACTCTTGACAGAGATATAAACTCATTTTCAAAGAGAGTCAGGTTAGTCGTCACATACTTCCTACCATATGTTGTGGACTCCCAAATTATCATATAAGGAACATTTTTACATTAATGTTTATTCTTTTAATGGCAGGGAGTGTTATGGTGCGCATTTTCCTGAATTAGTTAAGATAATCAATGACAAGAATCTCTATGTCAAGGTCTCTCATTTTATTAGGAACAAGTCGGAGTTGCAGGAAGATAAACTTCCTGCCTTGACTGAAATTATTGGCGACGAAGATAAAGCCAAAGAGATCATCAAAGCTGCTAAAGTATCTATGCTTTTATATTTGATAAGAAGAAGAGTTAATCTGTCTACTTGCTGACTTTTCTGTAGGACAAGATCTGTGTCCTCTTGACTTGATTACTGTCCAGACGTGTGCTCAAACAGTAACTCGGCTTTTTGAGTCCAGGACTAAGCTTTATGATAACTTGGTCACAAAAATGAACGAAATAGCCCCAAACTTGTCGTCTTTAATTGGTGAGATGGTTGGAGCTAGATTGATCTCCCATGCTGGTAGTCTTACAAATTTCCAAATTCTTGGTGCTGAAAAGGCACTGTTTAGGTATGCTTAGTTACTCTAGTTTAGCTTCCCAATTCTGGTAAGAATTACTTCTCATCAATCGTTTGTTTGTGAACTTAGGGCCCTAAAAACACGAGGAAGCACTCCAAAACATGGTCTGATATTCCATTCTTCTCACATTGGCCGTGCATCTTCTACTAACAAGGGGAGGATGGCTCGATATCTTGCAAACAAGTGCTTCATTGCCTCTCGTATAGACTGTTTCTCAGTTAATATATATCTTCTCGACCCCATTCCGGTAGGAGGGAGCAGGGCCGTATTTGGGCCTAGGCGAGAGGGGCAGGTGCCTAGGGTCCCAAAACACATCGCCCAAATAAGTAAAGGCAAAAGAGAGAATAAAAGGAAAAGTAGAAAAAAAGGGAAAAGAAAAGATCACTGCAATACTGCAAATGCGACCGAGAATTACGCTTACTCTTTAACCTATAACTCCTTCAATCAAATTCAGTTTCTTATTCAATTCTCCCACTTGTTTTCCAATTCAATGCCAAACACTCAAATTTTTTGGGTAATTTCTCTCTTTTCTCTGCAATTTTTGTTCTTTATTCGATTTTTTAATGTTTTGCAAATTCTGAATTTTATTGCTTCATTTTTCGACCAAGAATTATTATATAATAATAATTTTTTGATGTAATATCCATAAAAAGTACATAAAAATATTGTTAAATTAAATTTTCTATAGAAGTTATGTAAAAGCCAACAAAGAAAATTATTCCCGGTCCGGACCGAAAATCAAAACTTCAAAAAATTCGGACCAAACAACTGTTTATTTTTTCGGTCTGGATCGAAAAATCAAACATTAAAAAAATTTAGACCTAATTAGGCCCTAATATGTAGGTTCGCCCTTGGGCCTCCAAAATCTCAGAAACGGGACTGGGAGGGAGGGTCTCACAATATGCTCTTAAGAATCTTGACGAGGACTGTGGGCTTATTGCCTATGATCTGGCGGTGGCCAAATGCTCCTTGGGGGCAGGGATATTAAATAGGAGAGGAGATATCGTAGCAGTTCATGTTAAAGGTATGGAGGCTCTCGTATTTAATGAAAATGGCGAAAAAATAGGGGTTACGGCAGGGGTAGTCAAAAAAGACCTTTACTCCCGTTTTATAATCAATGAGTTACGCGTAATTTGTCAAGAACTTGGGGTTGATACTCATCCAACAGCATCAGCGATGTTAACTAATTTGTTTATGCATATTAGTAAGAAGGAAAAAAAGGCAAGGGATGAGGAGAAAAGAAGAGTAGAGGAGAGAGAAGCAAAGAAAAGGCAAAGAGAAGAGGAGAGAGAAGCAAGGAAAAGGAAAGGAGAAGTGAAGAGAAAAAAAGCTTAAACTTGAGATTTAAGGTGTATAACTTGAAGTGATTCTGAGTTTGAAGAATATTATCAGTATGAAAAAGGTCTTTTGTAATAGGAAAAAAAAAGGTCTTTTGTAATAGTCTGAAATGTTTTTTGGTTTAGGCATTAGTTTGTGCTCAAGTCTTGTTTAGCAAATTGATAGATTTGTGTAACGGAGGAGCCCTCAGCAAGTTTTTTTTTGCAGTAGCACAGATCATAGTGTTTTGACTACAAGTGTAGGTTATACTTTTGAATTGCTTAAATTTGTTTGGTGAATATAACCTGGTTCTATCTTCTATGTGGGTTTTGTGTGCAAGTTTTCCAATTTCATTTAGTGTTCCCTTGTTAGACTAGTGATCAGAGAAAAAATAAATAGGTTTGAATAGTCATAATGCATTATTGATGATAAGTTATCTTTGCACAATCATGTAATTGGTGTTTATGGGTGCTGCTATCTTACTGGGTTGGGGGCTTTAATTTTGTTACAGGTAGCTATTTCTAATGTTCTCCACCAAATATGTATATCTCTCTTCACAGTAGGCAATTTAGAAGAAATTAAAAGGTTTGTTTATTTATTATTTAGGAAAAATTGTTTTAAATAAGCTAACCTTTGCGTGGTCTTCCAATTTCAAGTCTAACTTTTGATTATTCCTAGTCAAGTCAACTTTGTAGCACCATTAACTTTAATTAGGTTAAATGACCGGTAACCTGATAAACTGGTAAACAAAAAAGTTTGACTTTAAATAAACCCATTGACTCACCCTCCCACTACCCCCACCCCAGCAGCTCCCCCCCCCCCACCCTCCCGCAGCCTCCCCCACCCCGTCGACCCTCCCACCACCCCCACCCAGCGGCTCCCCCTCCCCGTCGACCTTCCCAGTAGCTCTCCCACCCCCGTCGACCCTCCCGCAGCCTCCCCCCCCAGTCGAATCCCCCTACCCTCCCTCACCCGTATCGAATCCCCCCCTCCCCGCTAATTGGAAAAACACCCACCGGGGAGAACAACGAAGATGAGAACAGGGAGAAACTACGGGCGCGACGAAGGGAGGGGGGCTGCGTGGCTGCGCGGATGGGGCGGCTGCGGCTGCGGGGGTGGGGGCTTCGAGGCTGCGTGGGGCGTGAGGGGGTGGGGAGGGTGGGGGCTTCGGGGCTACGTGGGGCTGCGAGGGGATGGGGAGGGGTTAGGGGGCGGCCATGGTGGGGGATGCAAGAGCGGGGGTGGGGGTGGGGATGCGAGGGGATGGGGAGGGGGTGGGGGGCTGTCATGGTGGAGGATGCAAGGGTAGGGGAGGGGAGGGGGTGGGGGGGGTGGGGCTGCGAGGGGATGGGGAGGGGGTGGGGGGCGCCATGGTGGGGGATGCAAGGGCGGGGGGGGGGAGGGGGGGGTGGGGGGTGGGGCTGCGGTGGTATGGGTAGGAGGGGTGGATGTTGGGTTTGATGGGGTGGTAACCTGTGATAATGGGTTAAAAAAACCACTAACCTAAATTTGGCTTAAATGATGGTAAGGTTGGCTTATTTCTGAATTTTCAAAAGTTAGACTTGAAATTGGAAGACCACGTAAAGGTTGACTTATTTAAAACAATTTTTCCTATTATTTATCTTTTAACATTAGTTACGCCTTTCTCCCTCCATCTTTACTAGAATTAAAGCACTAGTAAATTTTGATCTGGCTCATATTTATAGATCAATTAATACCACAATGTAATTTTTTTTAGAAGTATGTAAGAATACTATCTCGAATACTAGCTCTCTTCTGATTTATGTAAGAATACTATCTCGAATACTTGCTCTCTTCTGATTTTTGTAGAACACTTTCTCAAATACTCTATTCAGATTTTTATTTTTTACCCATTCTCTTTGAAAATTTTGAACTCTGATCTTCTATAATGTGCAGCGATGAACGTGTTGCAACTGCTTCGATGGATCATGGATGCAATTAAGAAATTTGCTTGCACACCAGAAGGAATTGTGGGATATTTATTATCAGCAATTCGATCTTATGCCCATTTAGTCCATATTATTATATTGCTGTTACATGATTATGTCATTTTGGATCTGTTGTATTTACCAAGAAATACCACTATATTTCCAGGTGGGAGCAGTGAAGCAACAGACCTTGAGGAATCTTGCTGCAAATAATTCTTCAATGGTAATCAATTGCAAGCTGTATATCTTTCACTTTTCCCCACCCTGTTACGAGCCAGACTGTATGTTCCTTAAAGTGCATTGCATGTTTTTCAGGAAACTTACTCTCTAGGCATAAACGAGTTCTTCACCCTCTTTCTTATCTTCACCCTCAACCCAATTCTTTCTCCCTTCTTTTTACCAACAGAAGTGGCAGATTGAAGGGGCCGAGAAGAATAAATTACTCTGCCAGAACGGTTTGATGAGTATATATGAGTGCGATGCATGTGAGTAGAGTTGAATTTGTTCATCTTTATTTTCACAACCCAATAATGCCTGTTCCTGTTGGAGATCCAAATACTGATGGAAAAATGTTTTATTTTCTTTTGACAATGCACTCTACTGTTGCTTGTGGTCTCCCTTGCTCATGAATGACTTGAGAAGAGGAGAAATTGTTTTTGTAGAGATCAAAGCAATTTTAACTTATTTGAAGCATATTTCTCTTTAATTTGTTTACTTGTAACTTGTCCCTCTTACTCATCCTCTCTGATCTTAATTGTTGTCTCATTCTGGCAATTGTGCTGCTTTCATTAATTGTTCGCCAAAAAAAGTTGAGAAAGGGCCGGGGTAAGTTCTAGCATGCTAGCTATAGGCCAGTGCAAAGGCTCAGTGACATTTAGAGAGGGAAGAGAATATGTATGTATGGATCAAAATACAAATTAAGTCGAGTGGGAGGATTGGTTTTGGTTTTATAGTTTTCGTACTAAATTGAAGGGAGGGAAAAGAGATCGAGTGTGAGGGATTACTTAAGTGGAAGGCCAAGGAGATTGATTGGTCAAATTAAAAGGAAGGCTAGGTGTCAGTGGAATTTTTTTAATTGAGTTCCCAATGTGAGTTGAAAGCTAAGACAATAAATTTAGAAGACATTTATGATCTTATATCTGTGTTCACATTTCTTTTTTTTTTCTTATGTTGTTTTATGTATCTTATTGATTGAAAATTGGCAATTTGGCACTTCTTGTTTCTTTCATTAGATAGAGCCTTCGTGTGATAATTGGATCCCTGTGGCACCTTGATCCAGGGGCTCCCAAGGGGTTGTAATATCAAATGTGCAAAGAATACCTTTAGTTACTCCCAACTATACACCTATAAAATTGTATTTGCACATTGCCCTCCCCGTATACATGCTACAGTCTGAAATTTTTTACGATTGGCGTAGCCGTGCTCAAGAACTCTCACCTTTTGTCTGTCGGAGATTATAGTCCAGTCAGTCCTGCCAAAATCCTTCACCAAGCTGTATAGATGCTAGAAGAAAAAGGACTAGTTCTGTGTGTCTTCTGCACCCACAATAGCATATGCTAGTGGGAAGATCTCATTATTGCCATCTAGGGCAATAGCAGAAAGAAGAATGCTCCATAGTTTCCTTTTAGATGGGTGCCATCCACACATATGAGGGACCTACATCCACCAATAAACCCCTTAATCTGAGCAGTAAAGGATATAAATATAGAGCTAAACTGCAATGACCTTTGTGGATGTCCAATGTCAGTCAATGCACAAAACGTTGCTGACCTGGGATTTGTTTCATGAATGAGCTTGACATATGCTGGAAGCTTCCCATATGACTTGTCATGTCCACCAAATATTTCATTGATGACATATTGCTTCATTTTGTACAAGGTGGACTGCTTCATGTACAATCCATATCTTTGAAAAAAAAATTCATTCAACTCCTTCCCCTTGACATCAGGGTTGTTTCTAATGTCCTCCATAAGCTTAGAGGCAGCCCACTTCACATTGCATATTGGATTGTATGTCTCCAATCCCCTACAAGTGTGGAAGTTGGGCCACAACTTCTTGATTGCTCATGTCCTCCCATCAGGCAACCTGCTAGCATGAACTCTCCAGTCACAACATTTTGCAGCACAAGTAGCTGTGTATCTTATGTTATCTGCCCAAAGGATTGTTATTGCAAAGCCTTCCTGAACACAGTAGTCCTTCAAAGTGTCTTTGAAGTGACTCTTCTCAGTGAATATCATCCATGGCCTCAATTGTATTTTACAAAACTCCCTGTCTTCATAAAGCTCTCCATTATTGTACAGTCTTGAGAAGTAGTCATCATCATCATCATTGTCAAAGAAATCATACCAATTATGAGGTTCCCACTTGTCTTCAACCACATGTAATATCACCTCTTCTGCCATCTCATCCCCATGAAGTGGCTGTTCTGTGACACATTTTTCATCATTATCACTATTTGAATCCTCATGCATAGACCCCTGATAATCCTCATCTGAAGCAGTATCATCATATCCAATAGTTGCATCATCACCTAAAGTCAACCTCCTGCTAGTAGATATACTTGACTGAACTATATGTGTAACAATTGGAGGACATTTCATACTTCCAACTTGTATACCCTTTCTTATAGCAGTAGTCCTAGCTATCTTCCTCTCATATAGTGTCATGTCAGTTTTATGAACTGACAACTTCACAGGTGTTTTCTTCTTAACAGGTGTACTGTCAGTTGATTGTGGTGCGCATCCAACATTTTCAGTATCATTAGTAGTCAGAAGATTGCCCTCACCCTCTCCATTCGATGTTCTGTTTTGTAATGCTGCATTTGAGATTGGTTCATTTGAAATGATGATTGTTTTTTAAATGAATTTTTTTGTCTTTATAGTTGGAGGTTTCATTCTGGGTGCTTGTGGTGGTATGCTTTCATGGGTGGCAGGAGTGGCATTGTCATCCACAAAGGAGGGTAAATTTGTTGAAGAGGATGGTTCACATTATTTGTTTGACTTAGATTTTACCTTTTCGGCCTGTTTTTTTTTCTTTCTCAGCGTTCTTTTTCTGTGCTTTTTCAACCTTCTCCGTTTCTTTCAAGAATTTCTTATAAGCTTTAGGGTCAAACTCAGGGTACGTTTCTTGTATGTCAGCCCATGTTTCCTCATTGCATAGGGTGAAGGTAGCGTCATCTTCTTTATCCTCAAAACCCTCAATTACATACTTTTGGAAGTGAGCGTCAACCCTATCTACTACATTCTCAACAACTGACTTCCCTTTATCCTGATCATTATGTTGGCTCCTCCTTCTAATTGGCAGCTTCTGCCTTTCATCATCATTGTAGCCCACTACAGTCATTGAAGGCTCATAATTTGTGCCCTGAATTTCTCTAAGTTGAAGCACTAAGTTGTTCAATGCATTTGGTTTCATCAGTGATTTAACCCAAATGATAATCTCTTCTTTGTCAGGAAGCCTCTCACACATGGTCATTAAGTCCTTATCATTGTTTAATGGCCACTGTTTCATTTTCCATACATAGGCAAATTGAGGATACCTAGGCAAGTGAATACCATTTTCCCTAGCTTTATCCTCATATTCAATCACAACATCAAGCAAGTTACATTTATCAGGATCAATCCCAACCACCACATCATTACCCATGTACTGGAACTTTAAAACCTTCATATCATCACCCATTACTGCATGAAAACAGAATTAATTCATTCACACTACAATTCAGCCACAACTACATTCAAATTAATTCATCAAATTCTACCCAGAATAATTCAAACCCTAAAATTGAACAACAACACTTGTTGCAAAATGGAAGTGTATCAAATGCAATGCAACCCAAATTCAACAGATTGATAATCGTGAGCAATGAAATTACGCAAGAAAACCAGAAGGAAATGGGAAAAAACGTACCTTGAGCAATGAAGATCAACAATCGTGAAGTGAGAGTAAGAATTCCACAGAATTTGGTTCAATTCGCAGCAGAATTTAGGGCACAAAATTACAGCAAAACAGAGGAGAAGTTGGATGATCGTTGTTTGAATAAGAGAAGTTAAATGACTTACTTTATGAGCAAAACATAATTTAGGGCCCAACTTAACGCTGCTTAACGTTGCTAAACGTTTGTATTAACGGAGTATTATTGTAGTTTTTAGCACTAATTTAGAGTGGTATCATGTGTAATCAAATTTTAAAATGGGTACCATATGGAAAAAGCCATAAGTACAGTGGTACCACGTAGAATTTCTCTTTTTTTTTTAGTATTTATTTGATGAAAAAGTTGCTGCAATATACTACTGTATCAATTAGGGAGTATTTGTTAATTAATTAATTAATTGTCTAATTACTACCAAAAGTCTACCTAATTTTCCACTAGTCCCTCCTAAGTCCTAATTAATATAAATATTACCCCCTAATTAACTCTTTCCTCCGTCCCTCACTCCTTTCTCTCTCTTCACCCTCCACTAGCTTTGCGATTTGTCCACTACCTCACCCCTAAATTGAACTCCCCCACCCCAATTTGAACCAACCCATTGAAACGAATTTGGTAGTAATTGACAAAAGCAAAATTACTTGATAGTGTTGACACAACCCATCGAAACGAATTTGGTAGTAATTGACAACAGCAAAATTACTTGATAGTGTTGACATAAATTTTCCGATGTATGTTTCTTAATTTCCAAAATTTAATTTAGTTTAGAGTTTGGTAGTAATTGACAAAAAAAAAATTATTATTTGGTATTAATTAATTGACAGTGTTGACAAAAGATTGATGTATGTTTCTTGAACAGGCATCATGAGTGATCGATTGAGAAGTTTCTTGGAGCTTTATTTCCAAGATTCTGAGGCTAAGTTTTTCCTTGGAGTCCCCAATTCTAAACTTGGGGCAAGTATTTCCGAAGCGACTAAGATTCCATGCAAAAGCAATGAGTTTGTTCTGGAGCTTCTTCGTGGTGTGCGGTTGCCATTTGACAAGTTCATCAAGATCTTTAAGGTTGTACTTCTCTGTATGACTAGCTTATAATTTGTTTGTTTTGTTTATTGTGGACATTTCTCTTCTAACCATGTTTTATGCTTCTCATACATTTTGTGTAGCCTGGGGATTCAGGTTTAGCCCACAGCTCAAAAGTTTACTTAAATGACAACATGGTCATACAAACCATCTCTCACCTTGACACTCTTGACAGAGATATAAACTCATTTTCAAAGAGAGTCAGGTTAGTCGTCACATACTTCCTACCATATGTTGTGGACTCCCAAATTATCATATAAGGGACATTTTACATTAATGTTTATTCTTTTAATGGCAGGGAGTGTTATGGTGCGCATTTTCCTGAATTAGTTAAGATAATCAATGACAAGAATCTCTACGTCAAGGTCTCTCATTTTATTGGGAACAAGTCGGAGTTGCAGGAAGATAAACTTCCTGCCTTGACTGAAATTGTTGGCGACGAAGATAAAGCCAAAGAGATCATCAAAGCTGCTAAAGTATCTATGCTTTTATATTTGATAAGAAGAAGAGTTAATCTGTCTACTTGCTGATTTTTCTGCAGGACAAGATCTGTGTCCTCTTGACTTGATTACTGTCCAGACGTGTGCTCAAACAGTAACTCGGCTTTCTGAGTCCAGGACTAAGCTTTATGATAACTTGGTCACAAAAATGAACGAAATAGCCCCAAACTTGTCGTCTTTAATTGGTGAGATGGTTGGAGCTAGATTGATCTCCCATGCTGGTAGTCTTACAAATTTCCAAATTCTTGGTGCTGAAAAGGCACTGTTTAGGTATGCTTAGTTACTCTACTTTAGCTTCCCAATTTTGGTAAGAATTACTTCTCATTAATCATTTGTTTGTGAACTTAGGGCCCTGAAAACACGAGGAAGCACTCCAAAACATGGTATGATATTCCATTCTTCTCTCATTGGCCGTGCATCTTCTACTAACAAGGGGAGGATGGCTCGATATCTTGCAAACAAGTGCTCCATTGCCTCTCGTATAGACTGTTTCTCAGTTAATAAATATCTTCTCGACCTATCTCCCCTACTTATATTGCCTCTGCTTATTTTCTGTACTTGCAATTAATATTTTATTTGTTGATTCTTAATTTGAAATTTTGATTGCATTGATATAGAGAAGGGCAGTACAATTTTTGGTGAAAATCTACGTGAACAAGTAGAGGAGCGACTTGACTTCTATGACAAGGGAGTTGCACCGCGTGAAAATATTCATATTGAAGTGCCCCACGAGGAGACGGAATATGAAGTTGGGCAAATCCTTGAGCTTCCGGAACGTTCTTCGGTTCGCAAGACAGAATATGAAGTTGGACAGATCCTTGAGCTTGCGGAGCGTTCTTCTGTTCGTATCGCTGTGGCTCATGAAAATGCTGGTTCTGGGACAGTATTGTTAAAAGAAGGAGAAGATTGTCTCATCCTCACTTGTGGGCATGTCGTCAAACCGGCGATACAGAATGATCATGAGATTGAGGTGGTGTTCTCTAATGGTTACTCATCTCTTGCTTTTAAGCCCGTTTCGTTGCGTAAACAGTGTCGTAATGAATTCGGGCTCCTTTTTGGACACGATGAAAATCTGCCCAAGTTGGATGTGGATAACATTTGCACATTCTCGGAGCTTGAAGAACCCTTTGAAGAACTGTTCTGCTCGTCCTACCCATATGGGATATGGCGGGGTTGACCCCATTTCGGTAGGAGGGAGCAGGGCCGTATTTGGGCCTAGGCGAGAGGGGCAGGTGCCTAGGGCCCAAAACACATCGCCCAAATAAGTAAAGGCGAAAGAGAGAATAAAAGGAAAAGTAGAAAAAAAAGGAAAAGAAAAGATCACTGCAATACTGCAAATGCTGTCGAGAATTACGCTTACTCTTCAACCTATAACTCCTTCAATCAAATTCAGTTTCTTATTCAATTCTCCCACTTGTTTTCCAATTCAATGCCAAACACTCAAAATTTTTGGGTAATTTCTCTCTTTTCTCTGTAATTTTTGTTCTTTATTCGATTTTTTAATGTTTTGCAAATTCTGAATTTTATTGCTTCATTTTTCGACCAAGAATTATTATCTAATAATAATTTTTTGATGTAATATCCATAAAAAGTACATAAAAATATTGTTAAATTAAATTTTCTATATAAGTTATGTAAAAGCCAACAAAGAAAATTATTCCCGGTCCGGACCGAAAATCAAAACTTTAAAAAATTCGGACCAAATAACTGTTTATTTTTTCGGTCTGGACCGAAAAATCAAACATTAAAAAAATTTAGACCTAATTAGGGTCCTAATATGTAGGTTCACCCTTGGGCCTCCAAAATCTCAGAAACGGGACTGGGAGGGAGGGTCTCACAATATGCTCTTAAGAATCTTGACGAGGACTGTGGGCTTATTGCCTATGATTTGGCGGTGGCCAAATGCTCCTCGGGGCAGGGATATTAAATAGGAGAGGAGATATCGTAGCAGTTCATGTTAAAGGTATAGAGGCTCTCGTATTTAATGAAAATGGCGAAAAAATAGGGGTTACGGCAGGGGTAGTCAAAAAAGGCCTTTACTCCCGTTTTATAATCAATGAGTTACGCGTAATTTGTCAAGAACTTGGGGTTGATACTCATCCAACAGCATCAGCGATGTTAACTAATTTGTTTATGCATATTAGTAAGAAGGAAAAAAAGGCAAGGGATGAGGAGAAAAGAAGAGTAGAGGAGAGAGAAGCAAAGAAAAGGCAAAGAGAAGAGGAGAGAGAAGCAAGGAAAAGGAAAGGAGAAGTGAAGAGAAAAAAAGCTTAAACTTGAGATTTAAGGTGTATAACTTGAAGTGATTCTGAGTTTGAAGAATATTATCAGTATGAAAAAGGTCTTTTGTAATAGGAAAAAAAAAGGTCTTTTGTAATAGTCTGAAATGTTTTTTGGTTTAGGCATTAGTTTGTGCTCAAGGCTTGTTTAGCAAATTGATAGATTTGTGTAACGGAGGAGCCCTCAGCAAGTTTTTTTTTGCAGTAGCACATTAGGTTATACTTTTGAATTGCTTAAATTTGTTTGGTGAATATAACCTGGTTCTATCTTCTATGTGGGTTTTGTGTGCAAGTTTTCCAATTTCATATAGTGTTCCCTTGTTAGACTAGTGATCAGAGAAAAAATAAATAGGTTTGAATAGTCATAATGCATTATTGATGATAAGTTATCTTTGCACAATCATGTAATTGGTGTTTATGGGTGCTGCTATCTTACTGGGTTGGGGGCTTTAATTTTGTTACAGGCAGCTATTTCTAATGTTCTCCACCAAATATGTATATCTCTCTTCACAGTAGGCAATTTAGAAGAAATTAAAAGGTTTGTTTATTTATTATTTATCTTTTAACATTAGTTACGCCTTTCTCCCTCCATCTTTACTAGAATTAAAGCACTAGTAAATTTTGATCTGGCTCATATTTATAGATCAATTAATACCACAATGTAATTTTTTTTAGAAGTATGTAAGAATACTATCTCGAATACTAGCTCTCTTCTAATTTATGTAAGAATATTATCTCGAATACTTGCTCTCTTCTGATTTTTGTAGAACACTTTCTCAAATACTCTATTCAGATTTTTATTTTTTACCCATTCTCTTTGAAAATTTTGAACTCTGATCTTCTATAATGTGCAACGATGAACGTGTTGCAACTGCTTCGATGGATCATGGATGCAATTAAGAAATTTGCTTGCACACCAGAAGGAATTGTGGGATATTTATTATCAGCAATTCGATCTTATGCCCATTTAGTCCATATTATTATATTGCTGTTACATGATTATGTCATTTTGGATCTGTTGTATTTACCAAGAAATACCACTATATTTCCAGGTGGGAGCAGTGAAGCAACAGACCTTGAGGAATCTTGCTGCAAATAATTCTTCACTGGTAATCAATTGCAAGCTGTATATCTTTCACTTTTCCCCACCCTGTTACGAGCCAGACTGTATGTTCCTTAAAGTGCATTGCATGTTTTTCAGGAAACTTACTCTCTAGGCATAAACGAGTTCTTCACCCTCTTTCTTATCTTCACCCTCAACCCAATTCTTTCTCCCTTCTTTTTACCAACAGAAGTGGCAGATTGAAGGGGCCGAGAAGAGTAAATTACTCTGCCAGAACGGTTTGATGAGTATATATGAGTGCGGTGCATGTGAGTAGAGTCGAATTTGTTCATCTTTATTTTCACAACCCAATAATGCCTGTTCCTGTTGGAGATCCAAATACTGATGGAAAAATGTTTTATTTTCTTTTGACAATGCACTCTACTGTTGCTTGTGGTCTTCCTTGCTCATGAATGACTTGAGAGGAGGAGAAATTGTTTTTGTAGAGATCAAAGCAATTTTAACTTATTTGAAGCATATTTCTCTTTAATTTGTTTACTTGTAACTTGTCCCTCTTACTCATCCTCTCTGATCTTAATTGTTGTCTCATTCTGGCAATTGTGCTGCTTTCATTAATTGTTCGCCAAAAAAAGTTGAGAAAGGGCCGGGGTAAGTTCTAGCATGCTAGCTATAGGCCGGTGCAAAGGCTCAGTGACATTTAGAGAGGGACGAGAATATGTATGTATGGATCAAAATACAAATTAAGTCGAGTGGGAGGATTGGTTTTGGTTTTATAGTTTTCGTACTAAATTGAAGGGAGGGAAAAGAGATCGAGTGTGAGGGATTACTTAAGTGGAAGGCCAAGGAGATTGATTGGTCAAATTAAAAGGAAGGCTAGGTGTCAGTGGAATTTTTTTAATTGAGTTCCCAATGTGAGTTGAAAGCTAAGACAATAAATTTAGAAGACATTTATGATCTTAAATCTGTCTTCACATTTCTTTTTTTTTTTCTTATGTTGTTTTATGTATCTTATTGATTGAAAATTGGCAATTTGGCACTTCTTGTTTCTTTCATTAGATAGAGCCTTCGTGTGATAATTGGATCCCTGTGGCACCTTGATCCAGGGGCTCCCAAGGGGTTGTAATATCAAATGTGCAAAGAATACCTTTAGTTACTCCCAACTATACACCTATAAAATTGTATTTGCACATTGCCCTCCCCGTATACATGCTACAGTCTGAAATTTCTACAGTGTTAAGCCAATTATCATTCTATACATGTGCCAGGGACGGTTACGGATTCTTTCATTAATAGTGAAGCTGTTCGCTGTCTCCCGTGCTGTTGCAGCAGTGATCTCCAACTCCAAGTTACTTGGTTTAATAGAGGCTGAAGTAAAGAAGACAGATGACATATTAGCAACACTCAGTATTATGGAGCTCTTATCTGTGGTAAGCATGTGCCATCTGTACTTCCATGATCTCATCTCACTCTATTCACCTATCTGGTTAAACATGGCTTTTACAAAAGTTCACACATAAAAGGATATGCAACTATGCACCCATCACAACAAGTTGTGAGATATACTTAGATATGACTGATATGAGTATCATTTATGTTTGTTTTTGGATATTTCATGAGTACCAACTTATGCATAGATGTTCACACTTGAAGGAAAGCTGAACTTGCTCACATTGTGTACCATTTACATGCCATCTAAATTAGAGTCTTAGTTCATGGTATCGGTGACTTGTCCCTTTTTAATATGATTCTGCCAATGTGACAGGATTTGCACAAGTGAAGTATGTGCTGCTATAGCTTTGTATTCATTTTTTGAAGTGAAAGCAGAATTGATTGTTTTGTGATTTTAATTCAGATTCAGATAGTCCTAAGAGTTCCAAACACAGTTTTAGTTTAAACCAATATTTAACAGAGAATCAGAGACTATCTCTGCTAACCAGAGCTTTATTAAGCCGAGACATTTAGGAGGAAGCGCAGCTGTGCTGTTGTGTTCAAAAGAGGCATTTGTTTCATATGTCATCATTATAGATAGATAAAAATGGCAAGGGGAGGGTCTCATTTATGTGATGGACGGAGAGACTTGTCGTAATTGTTTGAAGTCTCATCGCTCATATTGTCTTTGGCTTTTTCCCGTCACCAAAATTCAAACAATGAAATAGTGAACTCTTTGCGTTGCAACAAGGTTTCTTGTCTTGAGTATTAAAAGAGTGAAATTTTTAAAAAAATTTACTTGATCCTGTGTATTCATTTGTATCTTGTGTTTTGTCTGCTGTGATAAATTTGCTTCGTCAGCTTTGTCTCGAATGTTCAGTTGTGCTGTCTCGTAAAATACAAATCTAAATTTCTGCATAGAACTTCTCCTGGCTTAACATTTTTTTCAAGGTTTGTACTAATTGAAGTTTTAATGTATGAAGATGGCAGAAACTGAACATGCTGCAGAGTTCATGCCAAAAACCAATATTTTTGAACAGCTTGGTAGTATGATAAGGTATTGGAAAAATGGATCAGAATACCCCCAACTTTGGGCGGTCCGCTTTTAATACCCCAACTTTGGATTATTTTTAAATACCCCCAACTTTGGGGGTCGTTCGCCAAAAATGCACCCAGATGACTTGTAACCTGTTAACACGGTAATTTTTTTAATTTTTTATTTCTCTTTTATTTTTATTTTCAATTTCTACTCCCCCACCCCAGACCACCCCTCCCCACTCCCACCACCCCAGCCCCCCACCCCGCAGCCACCCCTCCCCACTCCCACCACCCCCCAGCCCCCCAGCCCCCCACCCCCCGCAGCCACCCCTTCCCACTCCCACCACCCCAAGCAGGCCCGCCCCTCCCCACTCCCACCACCCCAGCAGTCCCCCCCAGACGTCCTTGTATAAAAATGGCACCTCCTTATATACTCGCTTGTTCCTCAATGCCCAACAGCAAGAATAGCAAACATCAATTTAAACGATAACTACCTGTGACTAAAAAGCTAGGTAATTGCAGATCAACAATTTTATGGCACGGCTCATCACAATTATCAATGATGGCAGTTGGCTTTGGTCATAAGATGAAGATTTTGTAGTGTTCCGCAAAAAATTAATTGTCACTTGCATCAAACCCATTTGTTGGGTAACATACAAGAATAGATGAAATCGTTTAGGCCCTAAGTGTTATCCTAGGGGTTTAAACTTCAATGTCGCAGGTGTTCAATTGGCACCCATCACCGAGTTTTACTACCTCAGATACCTCAAATTAACAGACAGTCAATTCGACAAAATGGCAACTAAGACGTCCTTGTAACAAAAGACTATAACTAAGAATGAAAGAAATTCAAAAGGAAAGACAGATGAAACAAAGAATTAAGAGCTCTACTTCAACACTGTAACTAGCTCCCTGCAACAAAACTACTCACAGTCACAGACCAATCAGGCAAGCAAATGTTGCATATCATACATGTTTGAAGTTCCCAAAATCACCAGATTACATATTCATTACAAACTAAACAGACTAAAACTTCTACCCACAATATAATACAATTAGTAAAGTGAACAAATTAGGCTAAGAATAATCAAAGAGCATACTCAAATCAATTCACCAGTACCCTTTATTACCAACATCACAAGAAATAAACTTTTCTTTTCCATAATCATTATTCATCATGAATAAGCATAACCCACAACAAAAAAATACATACCCAAATTCCAACATCTTGTTCCCCGGTTAGAGAAGCACACTCGAATCTATTTACTTCCTCGGCATCGGTATGTCAAAACCGAAACACCCCCAAGAAATCCAAAAATCAATCTCTCATTCAATGGATTTTGAAGTTTTACGCTCAAATTTGGATTTCATTCTCATCTCTCCATTTCGATGTATGAGGTTTTTGGGGGCTTTTGTATTTGAAGAATGAGTTCCTTACTTTGAAGGGGAGGGTGGCTGGGTTGGCTGGGGTGTGGGAAGGGTGGTGTTGGATGCCATTGAAGAAGGAAGAAAGAGATGAGGAGAGATGAGGAGAGAGATGAGTAGTTGGTGAATTAACGAGGCAAAAATGGATCACAAGTAAAGCACGTGCAAGTATTTACCAGTTCTTCCGGTGAAAGCAGGTAAAAGAAGTATTTTTGGCAGACCACCCCCAAAGTTTGGGGTATTTAAAAATAATCCAAAGTTGGGGGTATTAAAAGCGGACCGCCCAAAGTTGGGGGTATTCTGATCCATTTTTCCTAAGGTACACTAGTGGAAAAAAGCCTAAGGGCTGCGGTCAAAAGTGGCCTAAGGGCTACGTTTTTTGACCGCAGCAATTAGAGTAGCAGCCCTTAATCTATAGGAAGGGCTGCGGTTATGAACCGCAGCCCTTAGGGAATTAAGGGCTGCGGTCGTAAAAAAACCGCAGCCCTTGGCCACAAAAGGGCTGCGGTTAATAGGAAAACCGCAGCCCTTGGCCATTTAAGGGCTGCGGTTTTCCCTATTAACCGCACCCCTTTTGTGGCCAAGGGCTGCGTTTTCCCTATTAACCGCACCTTTTTGTTATTTTTTTTTTTTTTTAAATTCAGCTATATAATAATATATATGCGCTCGTTCCCTGTGTCGCTGGTTCCTTGCTGCTTTGCTTTGTTCCATATTACAAACCTCATAATGCATATATATATAGAGTTCCCAATTATATATGTAATAATTATATATATATATATAATAATAATAATGTTAAAGAGTACTTAAGGCAAAATTATATTAATTCTAATACAAAAAGCTACATTAACGCAACAACCGAATAGCTTGCCAACTTGTTTCGAACTTCTAGCTAGTTCTTGCAAAATCCTAACCAATGTATCGTCATAGACAATCTTCACAAATGTAGGTTGCCAACTTGTTTCGAACTTCATCCAATTCTTCAATTGTGAATTCATCCAACCTTGGTGCGTCGTTTTCCATGTAAACCTTGCAATAATATGAATATAATAAATTAATAAGATCAAGTCAAACATTTACAATATATAATAACAACTAACTCTTGCAATTAGCTAATTAAACAACCAATTTTCGAGTTGATTTTGTCGATTTTTGTGAATTTGAGCTATTTTACATCCCAAAACTAACTACATGCATGTTATATATATATATAGGAGCAAAACTAACACACACCACTTACTTTATGCATAGTTGAAGTGTTAATGTCATATTTAGGTGCAAAAGATTAGAAGTTCAATTTTTAGGTTCGTTTCGGGGGCGATTTTTGTGAATTTGAGCTATTTCACTTCCCAAAACTACCTACATGTTACCTATAGGAGCAAAACTAACACACACCACTTACTTTATGCATAGTTGAAGTTTTAATGTCATATTTAGGTGCAAAAGATTAGAAGTTCAATTTTTAGGTTCGTTTCGGGGTCGATTTTTGTGAATTTGAGCTATTTCACTTCCCAAAACTAGCTACATGTTACATATAGGAGCAAAACAAACACACACCACTTACTTTATGCATAGTTGAAGTGTTAATGTCATATTTAGGTGCAAAAGATTAGAAGTTCAATTTTTAGGTTCGTTTCGGGGTCGATTTTTGTGAATTTGAGCTATTTCACTTCCCAAAACTAGCTACATGTTAGCTATAGGAGCAAAACTAACACACACCACTTACTTTATGCATAGTTGAAGTGTTAATGTCATATTTAGGTGCAAAAGATTAGAAGTTCAATTTTTAGGTTCGTTTCGGGGGCGATTTTTGTGAATTTGAGCTATTTTACTTCCCAAAACTACCTACATGTTACATATAGGAGCAAAACTAACACACACCACTTACTTTATGCATAGTTGAAGTGTTAGTAGTCATATTTAGGTGCAAAAGATTAGAAGTTCAATTTTTAGGTTCGTTTCGGGGTCGATTTTTGTGAATTTGAGCTATTTCACTTCCCAAAACTACCTACATGTTACATATAGGAGCAAAACTAATTAGTTACATACCTTTTGAAGATAATCGATGTCAATACAACGGTTGACTATATCAAACATGTACCGCAGTACGTAATAGCCACAATCAACACCATTCTTTTGTTGCGGACACTGAAATTCACCAAATTTAAACATCCACAAACATTCATGTTAAATTTAGAGTATATATGAAAATAAATGATTCGACATAAGATTCACCAAAGTAGTTACCTCAACTGATATCCAAAGAGGAGCTTTTCCTAATCGAAGTCCAACTCCATAATGGTGCTTCATCACACTACATCAATACATTATAAGATTACATTATATAGATGTTTATTTTATATATATATATATATATATATATATATATATATATATATATATATATATATATATATATATATATAAAGTAATATTAGGTACACATATTGTTCTAGTTAAGTTACCTATTCAATAGTGACTTGACTAGTAAGCTCCGTGGTGGTTGTCGACGAAGAGAATCAAAGTGGTAACGTGATTATTTGACAAACATATCACAATGAGCATCCAATGGAGACTATATAAGGAAATAATATAAAGTTACTTATTCAACGGTTCGGTGAATTTTGTTATCGATATATGGAACAAGAAGGCAAGTTATCTAAACAAGGAAATAAAGTTATAGAAAATAAAGTAAAGCATCAAGTTTGGTGTAACAAGCTTACGCTTCAATATATGGAACAAGGATGCACTTCTCTTCTAATCGATGTGATTGTTTGAAACTAGTATCGAGATATTCTTTCACATCGGTTTTGTTTTTTAAACAATTGTCATCTCGCATCATACTTGGACATAACCAACCAATCTTTGTCTCACTCATTTTTTCATTCAATTCGATTACACAATAACCTCGAGAAAGCATATAATAAAAAGTAAACATACTTATCATGGAAGTTGAAAACTATTATAAACTTGTAAATTAAAGTAAGATATGTATGTATCACCTCATGAAAGCTTGTATCATTGTTCCACTCAACATTTCTCCACGTAAGAATTCTTTAACATCGTCTTTGGAAATCCATGTAGATGACTCATCAGCGTAGTTGAATTGTTCCTTCCCCAAAGGAACATGTATTGCAGTATCATCGGGCAAATCACTAACACACTCATGCAACCAATAACATGCCTTAGTAAGGCCTTGCACCACCAACGGCTCGAGAAGTGGATTGCTTGACATACTAACTTGGTCATCGAACACATTTGGTTCAATTTCGGCACGTCCAATTGCCTCCTTAGCCATCTTGTTTGGTGAACCGACCTTTTTAGCCTTCTTGTCATGTGAACCAGCCTTCCTTGAAACCTAGTAAAAAGTAATAATAAGAATATTACTAATTATTATATATATGACATAGAAAAGTAATATAATCGGAGTTGATTATTACATATATAAACTAACGCATATATATATGTATGTTTATCGGTGTACCTCATCTGAAAATCGCACCCATGCACGCGGCCACATAACATAACTACCATGGGCGTCACTCAGTGTATGTAGACTAACCTCCGGTTTTGGCATCGGAAGACCTAAGTCTTCAAAACCGGAGCTCAATGTAGTCGATGCTCACCACATAGTGATCATTGTTCACTATCTGGTGATGCACTCGTACTCGATCACCAGGAGGTTGTGCATGGCCACTAGCTACCACAATCAGACTATCAGAATCATTTTCTTGAACTAATAGTCGGCATGGGGTCTCCTCCTTTGAATCAAAACAAGTCATTAATAGTTAAGCGATGAAACAACATATTTAGAATTGCATGCACTAAGGGACAATAAATAGTTAATTAATAAAGCACAGTGATTAAGCGTGATAAATTAAACCAAATACAGTGATTACCTTCAACTCGGGTATTGGTGGATCAGGTGTTTGTGGAACAACGATCGGCTAGCTAGATGGAACATCACTACCTTTCTTCAATGGGAAGGTCGGTAAACCCATTTGCTCCATCATAGCATTGAAGTTATGTGTCATCTCCTCTCTAAGCTCCTCCCGAATTGCAGATTTGATAGCCTCCACATCTACCGACGCCGAATTCACACTACTTGCACTTGATTTTGACGTTGTAGTGTATTGTTCACCATATACCTTTCGCACGCCGAGGCGGACACCTCCCACGCCCCTCACACGACCACTATGGTCCTTTCCTAGAGTTTCGTGCAAAGCATCCATGTGTGCGGTAGGAGTGAAATCACCCGTTGCCTCCTTTTCCTTTAATCCGATCTAGAAATAAAACAACAACAGACAATTGGACGTTAAAATTTTTCAAAAAACCAAACGTACTACCGAATAAGTTGTTCGGCGGCGAGTGCCGTAGCCGGCGGCAAGAGCCGCCAAGCAAGAAGCGGCCCGGCCAGTGGGCGCCCGGCCGATTTTGCTCGCTGCTGCCATTTGGCTGGCTGGCGCCGCTCCGGGCTGGCTCCCTCTCTGCCGCCTGGCTGGATGCGGGGCCGTGCAAGCGGGGGGGGGGGACTGTGTAAGGGGGGGGGGCTGTGTAAGGAGGGGGAAAGTGCGGATGTGGGGTGTGAGGTTACTTGAATAATGATATTTACGTTCCCGAAATCCGACCAACAACAAAGTAGAACCTATAAATCTACTTAATAGCAATATTTTAGGTTATATTATCATGTTTCACAAGAAATTAGAGCCCAGTGACTCAAACTATTCGAAAATGACATGAAATGGCCAAAATAGGCCTAAAATGATATTTACGTTCCCGAAATCCGACCAACAACAAAGTAGAACCTATAAATCTACTTAATAGCAATATTTTAGGTTATATTATCATGTTTCACAAGAAATTGGAGCCCAGTGACTCAAACTATTCGAAAATGACATGAAATGGCCAAAATAGACCTAAAATGATATTTACGATCCCGAAATCCGACCAATAACAAAGTAGAACCTATAAATCTACTTAATAGCAATATTTTAGGTTATATTATCATGTTTCACAAGAAATTGGAGCCCAGTGACTCAAACTATTCGAAAATGACATGAAATGGCCAAAATAGGCCTAAAATGATATTTACGATCCCGAAATCCGACCAATAACAAAGTAGAACCTATAAATCTACTTAATAGCAATATTTTAGGTTATATTATCATGTTTCACAAGAAATTGGAGCCCAAGTGACTCAAACTATTCGAAAATGACATGAAATGGCCAAAATAGGCCTAAAATGATATTTACGATCCCGAAATCCGACCAATAACAAAGTAGAACCTATAAATCTACTTAATAGCAATATTTTAGGTTATATTATCATGTTTCACAAGAAATTGGAGCCCAAGTGACTCAAACTATTCGAAAATGACATGAAATGGCCAAAATAGGCCTAAAATGATATTTACGTTCCCGAAATCCGACCAACAACAAAGTAGAACCTATAAATCTACTTAATAGCAATATTTTAGGTTATATTATCATGTTTCACAAGAAATTGGAGCCCAGTGACTCAAACTATTCGAAAATGACATGAAATGGCCAAAATAGGCCTAAAATGATATTTACGTTCCCGAAATCCGACCAACAACAAAGTAGAACCTATAAATCTACTTAATAGCAATATTTTAGGTTATATTATCATGTTTCACAAGAAATTGGAGCCCAGTGACTCAAACTATTCGAAAATGACATGAAATGGCCAAAATAGGCCTAAAATGATATGTACTTACAATGGCATTGGCTATCTTTTCTGTAACGGGATCAGGTAACACTCTGTTTCCCTTTGCATCAACCCCATGCATCGAACACCACCAATCAAGGACCCTGTCTGGTTGACGAGCCGGTGTAACTGATGTGGTTGTAGAGGTAGTTGTCGTTGTCGAATCCTGTGTGGGGTAATGGGCAAACATCCACTTTTTTCTCGCCTCATCGTAGGAATGGGCACCCAAATGATGATAATATTTCCTTGCTTTTGCACTCTCGCTTTTTTTCTCACGTCTTGCCTGAAAAAACACATAATTACAAACAAAAGATTAGGTGTTATATACAATCATACTCGAGCTAAGTGTGGTAAATATAATTAAAATCCTTTGCTTACAACGACTTAGGGGTAGTATTTTTGGCAACAAATGCTTCCCACTCTTCAGTTTGATATTTCTCCATATTTGATATGGTAATGTGGTGGGTTCCTCTGAATTTTCCAATGCAGCCTCAGCTTCGATTTGCTTTTCTCCCCCATAAATTTTCTTCTTCTTTGTACCCGTTCTTTTCCTCCGCTTAGTAATCCAACCGGACACTAACTTAGCCTTGAAATCTCGAAATCTCTGAGCAAGCACGGATAAAAATAGATTCTTCTTGGCTTCATCATCTTCGATATTGAAGAGATTCTACAAAAAGAACGAACAAAAATATTAGTTTCCACATTTGTTGTAATAGATTAAATTCTATCATTAGTACTACATACACATATTTATTAAAATAAGAAACTAAATGGTAGTATGAAACTTACCATAGTGTCATTCCATAGTAATTTCTTCATCCCCTCGGGCACCTCTTGCCATGAATGCAAAATGGAGAGCCTCCGGACGCAAAGACCAATATGTTTGCCATACTTAGAACGCCACACACCACAAGGTTGACCCAAGTTATCGTACTCTAAAGTCATATGCAAGTGAGTAGCACTTATTGACTTTGTAGGTCCTCTTCCCTTTCTCTTTTTCATCACTTTCGATTTTCTTTGTTGTTGATTTGTTTGTAACTCCCGTTGTTGACCTTCTTTCCTACAAACTTGTTGTGCTTTCACAATTGTACCACTTTTTGGATGAAGTTCTTGAAGATCTCGATCTTCGAGATCACCTTTATCTGGGTCCTTCCTCACATCATAAGATTCATCCTCGGTTGTGTGTTCACTAGTCGTCATCTCATCCATATGTAGTAGTAATTATCCCTGCAATTATAAAAACATAGAAATTAATATATATGTACAAGTTAAAAAAAATAACAATTTGAATAAAGGACCAACAATAATGGAACATCGGAAGTCGTGGGCCACTAGCGGCAGGAAGCTGCCTCAGCTTGCTGCCGCTGGGGCAGCGACTTCTCCGCCGCCCGCGGGGCCGTGCAAGGGGGGGGAAATACACGAAAATGACATGACTCGAAATACACGAAAATGACATGAAACGGCCGAAATAGGCTTAAAATGACGTTTACTTTCCCGAAATCCAACCATGAACAAAGTAGCACCTATAAATCTACTTAGTAGTCGTATTTTATGCAATATTATCACATTCAACAAGAACTTGGAGTCACATGACTCGAAATACACGAAAATGACATAAAACGGACGAAATAGGCCTAAAATGACCCTTACTTTCCCGAAATCCAACCAACAACAAAGGAGCACCTATAAACCTACTTAGTAGTCGTATTTTATGCAATATTATTACATTCAACAAGAAATTGGAGTCACATGACTCGAAATACACGAAAATGACATGAAACGGCCGAAATAACCTTAAAATGATGTTTACTTTCCCGAAATCCAACCAACAACAAAGTAGCACCTATAAATCTACGTAATAGTCGTATTTTTGGCTATATTATCATATTCAACAAGAAAATTGAGTCACATGACTCGAAATATATGAAAATGACATGAAATGGACGAAATAGAGATAAACCTGAGTATATGTCTCATGATTTGTTGACCTTCCGCCGTTTCTTTTGCGTTTCAACATGTATCCCTTCCGTGTGATCAACACGCATATAGTTCTCAGACATATTTACATCATCTTCCACGCTATTTTCAGGATAGGTAAAAGTTGGGATGTCCTCAAATGCATCATACTCTTCCTCATCCTCAACATCACCGATGCCCGAATACTCCTTTTGCCGGTACAACAATTGACCACTTATTATCGCGCAGGATCAGTTACATAGAATACTTGTTTAGCTTGTGATGCAAGTACAAATGGCTCTTCAGTTTCACGTAGACGACCCATGTCCACAAGAGTGAATCCGCAAGGATCATCTTTTTTTACGCAACGTCGATTATCATCAACCCAATTGCAACAAAAGAGACAAATATGAAAAGCTGAGTAGTCAAGCTCCCATATTTCTTGAATTCGCCCATAATAGTTGGTGGCAGTAAGAACGGGAGACTTATCTTTCGAGCTTGCGTATTGTGTAGATGACGCCACAAGTGAAACACCACTATTCTGTCGCGATGTCGACTTAAGATCTTGACGTTCAGTCCAAAACGTATACCCGTTAATATCATAACCCTCATAAGAGTGTACAGATTCACGGGGACCAAATGCTAACCACTTGACTGTTTCAGAAACATTTTCATCTAAATCATCCACTACTCGATGATGAAACCAATCAATGAACGTCTTATTATGCATTTACGTCAATGCCCTTATTCCTTTTCCAGGGTTGCTAACACGTAATTCCTCCATATGCTCATTTAAATAAGGATGGACAGCTGCCACGTGATGCAACACAAATAAGTGAGCTTGTCTACGCTTGTCGACAGAAGGTGAGATCAATTTTGAGCCAATCGTACCCTTGCCCTCGAGTCTTCCCTCGTGTCGAGATATCGGAACGCCAATAGGATCAACACCAGTAACATACTCTGCCACAAAATTACTGACCTCTTCAGCCACAATCCCTTGAATAATGCTACCTTCTGGTTGTGCAAGATTTCGAACTTTATCCTTCAAAGTACCCATATATCTCTCAAAAGGATAGCACCACCTCAAAAACACTTGGACCACACAACTTAATTTCTCGAACTAGGTGGACAATGAGATGCACCATAATGTCAAAGAATGCGGGGGGAACATCATCTCAAATTTGCATAAAGTTTCAACTATTCTAGCCTCGCAAGTCATCGAGTGTCGACGGTTGTAGCACTTTCTGCATATTGTATGAAAAAATGAACAAAGTTCTGTAATGGTGTGCCTCACATGCTTTGGAAGTATCCCACGAATTGCAATCGGTAAGAATACTTGCATCATGACATGACAATCGTGAGATTTCATACTCGATAACTTCAACTCACCATTTAAGGTAACAAATCGCTTCATATTCGATGAGTACCCGGTTGGAACCTTAATGCCATACAATGACTCGCAAAAATCTGTTTCTCGGCTTTCGACAAGCGTGTAGCAAGTCGGGTGGCAAATAATTCTTCTCCGAATCATCCACCTTTTTTCTTTTCCCGGTTCCTCATCAACCCCTTCCTCCACTACTTTCTTTTTCCTTCCGCCCCTTTTTTGAGCCCACAACTCCGGTCGAAGCTTATTTTTTTCCAAGTGAAGACGTGACACTTTAACATCCTTTGTCTTACCCGGAATATTCATAAGTGTCGCAAGAATAGACTCACAAACATTCTTCTCAATGTGCATGACATCCAAACAATGTCTGACTTTTAAATCTTTCCAATATGGAAGTTTCCAGAAAATGGACTCCTTTTTCCATAATCCTGTAGTTCCATCAATGTCACTCGCAGGTTTGCCAAATATTGTTTCAATGCCCTTAACCTGATTATAAATTTCAGTACCAGTTAATGGTCTACGAGCAACTTCCTCTTCAACCGTCCCATCGAATGCCTTCTTCTTAAACCGATAGGGATGGTCGCGTCTAAGGAGCCTTCGTGTGCGCATATAGACATGTTTGCAGCCCTTAATGTGTGTAGACTTCATGTCATCTATACAAATCGGGCACGGTTTTTTTCCTTTGGTCTTATACCCAGATAAGTTCCCATAAGCTGGAAAGTCGTTCATTGTACAGAAAAGCATGGCACGCAGAGTGAACATCTCATTAGCATACGCATCAAATACCGACACTCCTTCGTTCCACATCTTCTGTAAATCTTCAATAAGTGGTTGAAGGTATACATCTATGTCATTTCCAGGTTGTTTCGGCCCCGATATGAGAAGCGACAACATGATGTACTTGCGTTTCATGCACAACCAAGGAGGCAAGTTATAAATCACTAAAACTACTGGCCATGTACTATGCTGAGAACTAAGATTGCCAAAGGGATTCATGCCATCCGTACATAATCCAAGCCTCAAATTCCTATCCTCGTTACCAAACGGCTTATGCACCCTATTGATACTTTTCCACTCAGGGGAATCAGCCGGATGCTTCAACAAACCGTCTTTCTTCCTACGATCTGCATGCCACCGCATATTCTTCGCATCTTTTTTACCGAGAACATGCGCTTAAATCTAGGTATTATGGGAAGATACCACAACACCTTAGCCGGTGGTCCTTCACTACCCCCGACCCCCCTTCACGCCCGTACCTTGATAATCCACAACGTGGACACTCATCTAAATGCTCATACTCATTACGATAAAGCACACAATCGTTTGGACAAGCATGTATCCTCTGGTACTCTAAACCGAAAGGACACATGAGTTTCTTAGCATAATAGTTCGACTTTCTCAGATCATTTCCATCAGGGAGCATATCAGCTAAAACTTCCAACAACGACGTGAAACTGCAATCCGTCCAACCTGCTTTCGACTTAATATTGAAGAGTGTTATCACATCGGAAAGTTTGGTGTACTTCGTACAACCTGGATACAATGGCCTTTCAGCAGCCTCAGACATAGACTCAAACATACGAGGTAGTTTGCAAGACTGATCTTCAACCTCTTGTATCATCTCGTCTACCCGATCTCTATCATCATCCCCATATTCATCATCCCCATACTCACCATCCTCGAAATCATCACCTAATTTATCCTTCTCCTCTTCACATACATCGTTCATTATCCTACAACTTCTTGCATATCTCCCCTCCTCACCATGCCAAACCCATACGTGGTATTGAGGCCTAAACCCACGACGAAAGACATGCTCCCTAAGCAAATGAATACTACTAACCTTGCTCACATTTCCACAATCTAAACAAGGACAATAAAAGTCGACTGCTCCAGAAGATGCTTGGTATTCTAATGCAGATTTACAAAATTCTGAGACCCCATTCACAAACTCAATCGATTCACGGCTACCATACATCCAAGTACGATCCATCTCATTCATGAAAACCTCTAATTAAACACAACCAATTATAAGTATCAATCATTTAAGCACATTCACATGCAAGACAATCACATATTGAAAACACGCACATACAAATGGAGGCTAAGAGAGTCACATGTGCAAATGTATGCATGCATCCGAAAGTCCTTATCACTCCAACCTAACCCATCCTTGGACGTTTAATCTCACTAGTGAATATATGCCAACTCTTCAATTCTAAGGAAAATCCGGCAGCATTTCCCTACAGTTCTCCAAGTACACAATGTAGATAATTGATTATCTATATATGTACACAGAGAACAATGTAGAGAAACGACAAGCCAAGACTTTCCTTAGAATTGAAAAGAAGACATACATTCACCACCTAAGTGAGATCAAACGTCCAAGGACGATCCCCAAACAGGGGACTATTCAAGACTTACTCCTAATGAGTAAGTCTTGAACGGGTATCTAGGCATATGATTGATGATATGATGATTCATATAACTTATACATTTCATAGCTTAATTAAATTGTTTTCATCCAATCTCATATCAAGAAATATACATACACATATATAGATTGAATCTACATATACACAATAAATGAAGATATATAATGAATTGTCTTTATCATAAATACATACCAATAACAACTAATATGGAGATCGATATCTATATATACTCTGCACTATCTCCTAGTTGATTTGCCGCTTCCAATATGCTAATATCTAAGACACATAAAACCGAAAAAATTGTTAGCATATAGTAAATGCAAATTGCATATTATTATAAGAAATACATTCATATATATAAATTATCATATCTTACCCACATTGAAACACATTACAACTAACTTTTCTCATTTAAACTATTAACAAATTATAAATGAAATTTGTTTGCATTAAACTAAGTTAATAGCTAATGTAGCTAATCAAATAATTCAATTAACATATTTTCGGGTTCCGAAGCACGACCCTTTTGTATAACTTTTCTGCAATTTCAGTCCCACTCAAACGCTCAACACATTCTCTTCTCCCAAACGAATATAAACATATTAGCAAATAAAAATCAAAATAATTAAAAAGGCAACCTTTAATTTCTTGACCAACTGCGTGAGAGGGGGTGGGTGGCGCGCAGGTGAGTGGCGCACCGGTGGCAGGCGCTCAGGTGGTTGGTGCGCAACGGAGGGTGGCAGGCGCTCAGGTGGTTTTCGTCAATGCAAGCTAGGATACCCGCACAGGAGGGTGGAGCTCAGGGGTCTTCGTGGGTCTGCGTGGTGCGCTGGGGATGGCGCGTAGGAGGGTGGCGCGCACAGGAGGGTGGAGCTCAGGGGGTGGTTCAATTCGCAAGCTAGGGCTCAGGGGGTGGTTCAATTCGCAGGCTAGGGCTCAGGTGTTTCGCTGCTGCGTGGAGAGAGTTCGTGAATGAAAATTGGGTGGAGGGAAGAATTAATGAGAGCGCGATTATTTTGGGTGGGAAAAATAAAACAAAGGGCTGCGGTTTTCTACACAACCGCAGCCCTTTTACAACAGCAAATGGCTTTTTTTCCTCTAGTGTTTGGTTTCAAAATGCTTCCTCTTAAGTTTTGCAAGCTATCTGTGAGACTTCTCTAGCTTTGGTTTTCTTCTCTTTAATTTGTCAGAAAGCATTGTTTCTAACAATGATTTTTATTGTCTTTTGTTTGTCTCTTACTATAGCAACTCTGCTTTGGATTCAATTATAAGATCAAGAGCGATGATGATAAGTGGAAGAATTCTTTCCAGGGAGAACATTTCTATGTTCGTTGATAAAACCAGTAAGATTTTGAACTTTCTCAATATGTTTTCGATTAAGTTGTGATGCTTGTTGAAATGGCAAGTAGTCTCTGTAGATGTTGAGAAGTTCACTGTACATTTTTAGAACTTGTCACCAGAAGGGTAAAGAGGAAAAGGTGTGGATTGGGGGGACTTCTGCTGTGTTTTCTCAAGCATCTTCTTCTTGCTGATTCTGTTTTTGATTAATGTAGGTTTAGTTGCCATTGTGTCAAAAATTGGAGAGAGGCTCAGGTCACCTGAGACCATAGATGACAATGAATGTGAATCAGCAATTGAGGCAGTTGGTCAGATAGGTTCATGTAAGTATCCTGTTATCTTGTGTGTTCACTCCGTCGATAGTAGAAATAATCTTCTCAGCATTGATATAGTTTTGAATGAGTTTTGCCTCTATCTTTGCGCTTTAAAGATCTATCAAACATTAATTAATTATATACCTTTTCCTTAGTTGAGTATTAATGTGTTACGATTGTATTATGGCGATGACAACCTTGATTTTGTTGCACTTTGTTTACACTTTCAGCAAAATACTCTCTAGCCGTCTAACCAAACACTCCCTAAGATAAATTTGAAGCTTTTGAGAGGCTTGAATCTTTCCCAAGTATGAGCATTCAAGAATCAAGAGGCTCACTCTTTCCCAGTATTTCATAACACAAATCTTCAACACGCTTTTCTTCCTTCTAATTAGCTCCTATTCATAGAAAAATAGCTTAATTAATTTTCTTTCTTTCTGAGCTCAGCTTCTTCTAAGTTTCTAACAAATCAAAATTGCGTCCAAGATTTCAAAATTGACACCATCAGTGAGTAATCTCCTTGTTTTATTTTAACTTTTAAAAGGAGAAATATTTTGTATGTCCCTATTAGATACTTCATGTTGGTGATGAAGCAAAGTATGTAAATTTGTGAAGAACTGCAATTATTTCTCCATTTAATAAGTTGTGTACTGGTTCCCTTATGACTGTTTACCTGGAAGATTTCTTTTTCTCCTTGCAGGGCTTTTTTTTGTCGGTTCTCCAGCAAGATTCAGACATACGTTTGGCAGTAAGTGTCAAATTTTATCTTGCTGTATCTTGTTTAGTTGTTTTGCTTACAATTCTATCTTTTACTTTTGAACTTTGCTTCATTGTCCTATCTTGCCTAATTTTTAAATATGACCAGGAATTTTTTAGTTCCAATGCTAACAACTGTGCCCATTAAAGAAGCTTTAAGCCTTTAATTGTACTGTTGCACATAGAAATGTATATGTAATGTGCATTGCTTGATATGATGAGTGACAGGCCGTTCTTGATATACCATGGTTGGAACTTGGAAGTTCCAAATCTTTTTACAATTGTAATAGGACAGAAACATTCTGTTGAGTTAATAAAGAGATACTAGTCAAATAGAGATCAGCTCCTTAGTCTATCTTATCGAAGGCCACGATCCTTAGAAAATAAACGTGGCCTTTAAGTTCATATTGTATTACAGGTCCACTGTCTTTTCATGGCTTTCTTGATTGATCAAATCTCTCTTCTACATCTCTTCGTAAGATGTTCATGTTGTTTTAAAGGTCCATAGTGCTGATTTGATCATATTGCCTCTTTTTCAGGGCTACAAGTTGATATCCAGAATGGGGGCTCGACCATGGTGCTTGACGGAAGTCTGCTCAAGACAAGAGACTATAAGCATAGTTACTGATGCTTATACGGAAACCACTAAAATAGGCATGTTCAGTTTATTGCTTTTTCGGCTTTTGCTTTGTCATCATTTCATCTTTTGTGTTTCTAAATGATGTGCAATAGAATCAGTATCAACTCTAACTAAATCTAGCAGTTTCTAAATTACGCTACAGTTATCTTTTCCTTTCTTTGCAGGCATGGAGGCTAGACATAATTGTTGCTTCTCCATTCACATGGCTGTCGCAAGTACAAAGCTGAAGAAAGATTCTGCAGTTGCTGAAATAGATGTGAAGGTAGAATCCTTGAAGCCTTGGTTGGACCGTGCATGGGCTGGCTTTTCATTTTTACCACTGAGTTTACTTTGTCTATATCCCCCTAGCTTAATGTCTTTCTTTGTTTTAAGGTGTTTATATGTTTTATCTGTCCACCACCCTTCTCAGCAGTCAGCCCTATCTCACATTCTCACGTGATAACTCCCAAAATTTGTGGTCTCTTATCACCTGTTCCCTTGCAGGAGAACCTGACACATCCTTTCAGTTTTAGCACCCATAAAAGAAAAGGAAACACTAGAATGTACTAAAGATGGGCAATAGCCAATAGGGGGTCAAGTTTAAATTTCCTAAATTAATAAGTAAAACACATTGTAACACAACATTAATGCCTCCACTGCACAGCGCTTGCATCAATGTCCTCCTTAGTAGTCTTGTGTGCAGCAAAGAAAACCCAATTCACATGAATACCCAATACTGAGACAATACAAAAGTTTGTATGAAGTTTATCCAGGTTGAGCACTAGTATTGGATATAACACACCCCAAAAATTGCAAAACTCCTCTCATATGCTTAATTACTTACTCTCCATTCTCCAATATTCAAACTAATAATTATGATATCGATAATACCATTCCCCCATTAATGAGTTCATTTCATACCCCTGGATAGGTAGGAATTAATTATTATGCTTTAATAAAAATCTGGGGTCATGGCTCGTAACAAGGAAATGCATATTGAATCAAAGCTAACCCCATTTTTTGGGATTGTTGTTATTCTTCTTCTTGTTCTTCTTATTGTTGTATACTGACGCAAAGCTATAGCCCATAGAGTTGACTTGAAGAAGCCAACACCACCATCATCTAATTTTTGAGATATTTAGCGACAACTTCTGCCATGTAGGGGCACAAGGTTTTGAAATATGATCTTCAGTAGAACTTCCAAATTTAGAGTTACTTATACAAATCTGTTTTGCATTTAAAAAAGATACTTTTAATCTTTAACTCAATTTTATCTGAAATTTCATGAACGTCAGTATTTGATATCAAAAACTGTAGCGTAAAGTCGTATAAGTAGCATTATATAATGATTAAGCCTACAAGAAAGCCACCACCACAAATATGGTGAGTAGGCCCTCTGAAAAAAAGAAAGGGTACATCTTTTAAGTTGAAGAAGAATAATGAAATTGTCTCCATAGTACTGTCTTGTGGAGAGAACGAGGGGAAAACTAGTGGTAACAGATTGCAAAAATTAATGTGAAGATGGTTATGAAATTATAAAGCTAGGAAGGGGGAGTTTGAGTGTTTTATTTTGTAGAGGGATTTTGTATTGACCTAGCATAGATTAGATTGAATAAAAATAGGCTGATTTGAGGACCTTTAGCTTCTATAACATAGGCCAGATAGGCATATGCCATGCACGAACCTGTTCTGCTTCCTCTACCCTAGGCTCATTCCCTGTTCACTAGTTGAGCTAATGGCTCTAAAAGACCCTTTAGTAAAGCGAATTAGTGATAGATGCCATCCAAGCAAATTGAAAATGTTTATCTGCAAGCGTCATGATTGAATATGCCTGCATTTATGCAGTTTTATATTATCTCTGAATTCTAGGAGATGTATGAAGTCGAGTTATTAGGGGATATCTGTATTTGAAATTCCCTTCAGTGCGCAAGCAATACAGCATTTAGTATCTGTTTGAGCGGAATTCTCTTAAGAAACAATTCTTTTGTTGGCCTGGGAAAATTTATCGAAAATCTAGCTTCATATACAGTAGTGTATCCTAGTGCGTAGGCTGGAGTTAAACATGCATATCTGAAGGGGCAAAAATGTGGACAAATTTCTCATACCTGTCATATATTGTGTATTCCAGTTGCAGGAAGCCGTGAAATGGGGTCCTTTCCTTGCAGAAAAGAATCCCGAAGCACAACCAACTATTGCTACGAAGCAAAGACATTAAATCCACTGCCTGATATGACCAACTTTTTTTAAGAGACAACGTCATGAAAAGTAAACAGAGGTTTTGTAATCAAATCAACATCAACTGTCTTTGTCCAAACTTGTGAACTTTGGTTCTTTATGAGAGATTTTGGTTAGTGTGATGTTATTTGCTCTTTGTTGTAAAGAATTTTTTTTGAAAGATGTTGAATCTTGCACAGTTTAGTTTCAATCAAATTGGATACTTTAATTAGTTTGCAGTTTCTCATCAGTCACACTTAGAAAGATGAACACAAGCATTTCTGTCTACATACATTTAACAGTTTAATTGGAAGGGTTAAATGTTGTATTTGCCTACATACATTTATGTCTAAAACAAGGACTACGTAATCAACTTCCTACTGTATAATTTTTTTTAGAAGTAGAAATATTTATGAGAAAATTTAACAAGCATTAGAAGATAACATAGCTCATTAGTTTAATGATTTCATCAACTCAAAAAAAAAATAATGATTACAAATTTACAATCATCCCTTGCACAGACGTTACGAGGAACTATTTGTTCAGTCTATAAGATTGATAAATCTTAACAAAATATCTAAATAGCTTAAACACAACTAACTAGCACCAGATTCCTCCTCTATTACAAAGTGTTGGTTCAATCCCTTCTCAAGCGATTGCAACGCTTGAGAGGCTGACCATCCATAGGTGATTCTTCGTTGCGGCCAACATCGGATTCGGATTGCTTGATGACAAAGTCTTTCATAATATTCAATTCCTTTTTAAGCATTGCCACTTGAATCTCGAGAGCCTGAACTCTACCAATGCTAGCATCCTCCAGTACAACTTTGATAGTGCTCAATGTTCCTTAGAGCCTGCTGACTACTGCTAGGTGATTCGTCTGCTGCTCCAAATCTGTCCTCCATTACGGATTTGACAAAGTCCAATCTTTTCACAAGCATTGCTGCTCGGAGATTGAGAGCCCGGGCTCTAGATGATCCCTTAAAGTCATAGTCTTTGGAATTCTCCTCCGTTAAAGATTTGACCAAGTTGAATTCTTTCTCGAGCATCAATACTCGGTTGTTGAGAGCTTGAGTTGTAGCTGATTCATTGTAGGCCTTGTAGCTATTGCATTTGTAGGCGAGCACTTCATCAAAATCAAAGGTGCTTGATACCTGTTGAAGCTATGATGTATAGCGCACACCACATGTGAGTGTCCCACATTGATTGAAGAAGAGAGATGTGTTTACTTTATAATGCAAAGGGACTACTCCCCTTATTGCCATATGGTTTTAAGGTGGAACTTCATTTGTCTTGTGAAGTGGACTATCTCTCCTTATGATGGGTGCGGCCCAGGCCCATATTTAACAATACCAAAAGTCAATTGATAATCAATCACATACAGCACCCTATCACTCTGCATATCATATCATATCAAATCAAAGTCAACACTTGACTTTCATTCTTAATGTAATGTAATGTAATGGGAATGAATCATAAGCAACAAAACAATATTTGAGATGATTGTAAAAGTCTACACATATGCTTCCATGCATTGAGGGTTGGCCGTTAAAATTGAAAGACGGTTGGAAAAGGAAGGAGTAAAAAAACCCCATATTGAATTGAAAACCTCAAAAACTTGTCCATTATCCAGAAAATTGAAATAAAAAACAACAAATTAAGTACCTATTCAATTCAATTCAATTCAATTCAATAGGAGACTGAATAACAAAAGCATCCATGTGAAATATGTTATGAATAATTTTGGCTAAAAATCTAACTAACAGCTACATACCTTACCTATAACTATAAATATAATGGTGAGCAGTGAGCATTTGGTTAATTGAAAACAAACAAACAAACAGGATTACATACTTTAATTAATTACGGGCACAGCATATCATAGAAAAATTAAAATTAAAATTAAAAATAAAATCAAGCAAGACTACTGTACTCACTTACCTTGTTTTTCAAAGTATGGGAGCACAATTTTTTCAATGCTTTGTAACATTGCTTGTAGTTGTCTTTTAGCTTCTCTCTGATTTGTTTATTTCTATGCCACAATATTTTACATTGTTTCACTGCCTTTAATGGATTATTTCTGAGTATTTTAGCTTTCAACTTTTCGTTAGTTTGTCTTGAAATTATGATTTGTTGTTTTGTTAATTATAGAAGTTATTTGGGCATTTCAGAGTTGTAGGCATGTTTAATTAGAATAATAGCCCGGGCAACACCGGGCCAAGATATTAGTTTTTATAAAATGTAAGGTAATTTTAGACATTTTAATTTTTGCATCTAGTAATAATTTACTGCATTAAGGACCTATGTATAAAAATCAGCATGTCAAAAAAGAAAGAAAAAAAAAAGCAGTTAAACAGATACTGTAATTGAAGCTGCCCTTGCTTTATTAGCTATTGATTGCAAACAGCCATAATGAAATCGAAAGAATGCAATTGAGGATATAACACATGATAATCAGCTCATCATGTTGTACAAAACACCACATTACACACTTCATCCTTCACTCAATCAAAAAACATTTCGTACAAACCCAAAATGATGTAGAACACAGGAAGCTAACTGTGTGAAGAATAGAATGTAGCTTCGAGAATTCAACATTCAACCATGGAATCCATAAAAAGATATAGAGAAAGGGATAGAGAGAGATAAGAGAGAAGATGGATAGGTTTGATTATGTTTATTTTCAGAATGAATCTGTAAAACCAATGCAAGTTAACATGTGTGTGAGTGTGTTTTTTTTCTTTTTTTCGTGTGCAAGTTAACATGTGTGTTGGTAATAATTTACATAAGTCTAATTAATTGGTAATATTAATTCTAATTGTCAAAGTGACCTAAAAGATTAGTAGTTTTGACAAATAATTCTAATTATAATCAAATTAAACAATAACTTGTTTCAATTGCAATAAAACAATGAAACATAAGCGAGCCATAGTGGATTATATTGATTGTTACCCATATTAATAGCAAATATATGATAATTTATCAAGGGATCTATATAAGATTAATATCTAGCATTATTTTATTATCATTGATCATTAATGAGATCAGAGAATTAAGATGATCACTAACAACATAATTAAGACATTGTTGAATGGTTATATAATTATTTGAAATGAGAATAAAAGAAGTTAATATATCCATTATTTGGATTACCTTTAACCATATTGACGTTTCAATTTTATCTTTATTAGTTAAAGGTGGATAAAATCGCAACCTAATCATCATTAAAAATCTCGATCCCTAATTTTGTTCATCATTAACTTATCACTTATCTTGTCTTTGTACATCGTTAACTTATCACTTATTATATATTTACTCATCATCTTAAGTGGATTTCGATCTACATTGTTATATATTCTACCAAATTTGGTACCCCTTCATCATTCTCTTAAATTGGTTCTTTTTATTTTCTAAAATAGTGCACCTAAACGTTCTTCTCATTTTGGGTATTTCCTCTTTTAGTTATAAAATTTTACATCTACTTCCCTCCAATTATTTTGTAAAACGTGCCAAAACGTATTTGCTTCTATCTTTTTTTAAACAATCAATTAGTATTTTTACTTTGCAAATGCTACATTTATTATTTTATTTCTCTTTATTCATAAATAAAGGTAAGATTAAAGTTCTTAAAAAATTATATAAGTAATAATACGTTAAGTACTAATAAATACTAATAAATTTAGTACAATAAAAATAAGTATTTCTTTCAATGATATTGTTGAAAATTATCACATTTAATTTTACATTTTTTTATTTATCTATCATTTACATGTGATGAAGTGTAAGATTTAAAAAAAAAAAATATTTAGTTTGGTTTATAAAGTTTGTTTAAACATGTAAAGAAGACAAGTTTTTTAAAAGTTATATATTTTCACTTATTTTAACTTGACAAAGATAATATAGAAAGATTATGAAGAGTGTTTGAAATCGGGATTTAGAAAGAATTATGATAGCATAAAGATAATATAGGGAAATTATTAATAATATTAGAAATGTGGGATTTAAAAATTATGACTCTGATAGAATATTTATAAAGCATTTATATATACTAAAAGCAAAGCGAATCATAGAGCGACATTTGTCAGCTCCATATCGATCCGCTTCTGCTTTAGTATAATATATTGATATTGACTAGTTTGGATTCGCACGCAATGCGTGCACACAATATTATACAATAATTAAAGTTTATTTTGTCCAAATAAGTAATAGTGATTAAATTAGTTATTTTTAAAAGTATGAAATATATAGAGGTAGTTAAGTTTTTTATTTTTCATATTTTATACTTGTATATAAAATAAAAGAGGTGGTTATTTTTATTTTTATATATAAAATTAAAAAAAAAAACTTGAAAGGATAAAATGGTTAATAGTATAGTTTGTTGGAAGTTACCATTATCATGATAGGGTTGTGGGGAAGTAGTGTGTGAAGCATGCATACACACCATGTTGTAGTTTATACAAACGCTATATAAAGTTTATGTTATTATTGTTGGAATTTTACACTTTTTAAAAAAAAAATGTAATTTGTTATCATTATTGAGGATATAATGGGAAAGAAAAAATCTCAACCATTTTAGGAAATTCTCTTTAAATTAGTACATAGATATACGAATAATAATAATAATGAAAATTATCCATGGTAACTCTAAACTTTAGGTTTTTTTTTCCAAAATGACCCTAACCTTGGCACCCCTGTCCAAAATGACCCTGAACTTTGAAAAACACAAATTTTGTATACTTTTTGAAATTTTTTTGACGGACATTTAACAGTAGTTTGGGATTGTTGTACTGCTAATTTTTGTGCACCATTGGAAATATGCTATTGTTAGACCTCCATTTTTCTCTCTCCTCTCTTGCAATAATCCACCGTATAGGACTTCAGAGCAACGAGCAAGTTGTCGGTGCCGGAAACTGTGCGAAGATCGAAGATGAGATGTCGTTTTGTTTCTTTCACGAAACAAATAGAAGCTTATCTCATCTAAACATCCCCACCAAAGAAAGAAAAAGTTTTTGTGCAAGGATTCAAACCACAAACATGGAAGACCAAAAGACAACAACATCACCACCAACCTCCATTCTAAACGAAACCCCCATTGTTACTTCAATTGTTGTTTCAAATGGTTCCTTTGGTTCTTCCTTTCTTTCTATTTCTTCATTTCATTCCCTTCTTTCAAACATACTAACCACCACCATTCTCCTTCTTCAACTCCCTTCTCATCCTCGTCATTCTCCTTTATCAAATCTCGTCCCCTCGTCGAATCTGATTCACAATTAGGTACTTCCTATTATCAGTTTGTTTTGTTTGGTTCTATAATTTTTGAAAAATGACATGTTATATGTTCTAATTGTTTTTTTTTTTAAAAAGGACCCATTTTCAATTTCTGATTATTTTTGTTTTCATTGTTGAAGATTTGTTGGCCGAATTGAAGATATTTGTATACAAATTACCAGAAAAATATAACAAAGTATGACTGAACAAAGTATGGCATGTTTGTAATGGTGGGCAAAAATTAGGGGTATAACAATGGAGACATTAACAATGGTGGATGGTATGGTGGTTGTTAGCTTTAAGAAGAGAGAGAAACGAAGAGTAATTGAAGGAGGGTGATGATGGAAAAGGAAGAATTAACGCCGTTAAACTTCCATCACCAAATGTGCTCAAGAATTACCTTTTTCAAAGTTCAGGGTTATTTTGGAGAAAGGTGAAAAGATTAGAGTCATTTTGGGAAAAAGCTCAAAATTGAGGGCTACCATGAATAATTTTCCTAATAATAATAAAGACATAAATTTGAGTTGATATCCAATCCAGGGGTATAATAGTAATTTCCAGGGGGTGAAAAAGAGAAGGCGTTACTAACGCTCAATTTCAATATGATCCATCCGCAACACCGGTAACGCAATGCTTGCTTTCCTTGGCGAAGAAAGAGAGAACTAGAAGGGGGGACTTTAATCGGAGATAAAAGTGGAAAGTCTTATTATTCTTCTCTTCTAAAATTGCGGCGAGAAGGAGAACCACATCGCTGAAGAACACAACTCAGGTGAAGTTCCCTCATTTTTGCGCTATTCAATCAATCTCATCTTATGTTGTTCTTGCTTTCACTCGAGCTTCCATGTCAATTCCATTTTATATGATGCTATGCTAGTTACAATGCCACTGTCACTGTCGAATCAAAGATTATGTGATTTTTCTTGTTTCTTTATTCGTTAATTTTTTTTGTTCTTGTTCGACACCATGAGAATCATGTCAATGTCTGGAATAATTAAATTGCTTTTCTCTAAGGTTGTGTTTGGGAAGATTGAATTCGATTAGTTCCATTAAAATGGATACAAACTAGTTAACTAGCAATTAGTTTCAATCAGAAATTAGCTATAGCTAGTGAGGAACAATACAAGAATTTACTTTATTATAAAAATAAGTACGAGCAAATGTAATGAATGTAGAACTAGAGAAGATTTTTAGAAAGGAAAATGATCAGACGAATGATCTTCTTCTTGTTGTTAGAAATTTATTGACAATAAAGAGTGTTTACAGTAGGATTCATGTGAGGACATATTTGCTTTGCAATTGACATCGATGATGACATAGTTGATGGTCGAGGATAGGATGTTGATTGATTGAAGGGGAACACAATGAAAAGGGTTGGAGGAAAGCATGAAGGGTGCAAACCTTGTGGTGTGGTGTGGTGTGATAATAGGTATTAGGTAATTCAAATTCCATGTACAAAGTGTGGAATAGAAAATCAATTGTCTGATTTTAGGGTATATAATGGAATGGTATTGACCCAAAATTAATGAAAAAATCCATTAATCTCCAAACAACATATTTGGGACAATTCCATCCTCTAAAATGAAATACTTCACTCGAAACCAGACAAAAAAAAAATTATATTTCTATTTTAATATTATTTCTTTCTGGAGGAAAACCTGTCAGTCGTATCATACAACCAGTGTATATAATACAAATAATGTTGGACCCACTCAACTTGTTTGCTGCAAAGGTTTATTGCTTTGACTTTTGTGCCAACTGATCGTACAAGTGAATTAAATGAGCAGGTGCTTCATTGATTGTGCAAGTGTTGTAGTGCAGCGAAACCTACTCATGGGTAACTGGGCTGATTAAAGTGAGGTCTATGTTAATGGCAACATCAAGTCTTATACTCCGTATTGTTTATCAAGAGCTTGTCCTTAATGTTGTTGATTACAATTTGATGAATATATGGAAGCTTTTGGTAAGTTTTGTTGCATGACCTAGCAATCAGTACACACATGATTCAAACCGGATCAATTTCTGTCAATCCTGAAATCAGTTGTGTGTAGATTCTTTCTAATTGGTCTAACTCCCTGTTTCAGTTTGGCTCTATTGCCCATACTTTGGCTCTTGTGTGTGGTCAAAACACTATTGGTTTTCAATTAAGTTTTATCGTTTCATTTCAAGTTATATGAAACCAGAAGAATGAGTCATTTACTGATTCTGCTTACCATTTGCAGGCTATGAATTTGATCTGAACATGCTAGTCACTTGGACTGATAATTCTGAAAATGCATGCAAAGAATAAAAAAGGTTTAAGCAACAAGGGGGAATGAAAAGGCGAAGCTTTTGTTCATCAAATGATTCAAAAGTAGCAAGCAATTGTCTTGACTCCGACCCAAATGACCAACTGGCCCACCGAGGAAGACCAAGTTCGAATCGTGGTCCGTAACCTTCAGTCAAAATACCAGGAGCCACTCAAATTCCAACCCATTGACTCCTTCTCCAGGCTCTACAAGGTTGGGCTCCTTATTGAAGAAGAGATTCAGGCCCAGAAATCCAAGGGTAATAGTGGTGGCTCTCACAAGAAAGGGGGTTCCTCGTCATCTAGTCCCAACCAAGCCAATCACATCGCCACTGTCTCTACCAACAACTACCCCATTTCCTCCAACTTCAAGCCACAGAGACCCCAAAGGACCTTTAATCCATTGGGAATGACATATGAGCAAGCTTTGGAGAGGTTGACACAAAAGGGTATGCTTGCTCCCATTGGGCCCACTCCAGATCCATACGAGGACAGGAAATCTAAGAGGTGGAATGCTAACGCCTACTGCAAGTACCACCAAGGTAGAGGCCACACTACTGCTGATTGTTGGGTTTTGAAGCATAAGATTCAGGACATGATTGATGATGGTCGTCTCCCGATTCCCCCAGGCGCAAATGCCAAGCCAAGCATCAATTCCAACCCTCTTGCTGCCCCGTGAGTCACCCCAAGGCATGGGTCGTTGGCCCATGCGGCCTTCCAGAGATTGGTCAATGTGTCCTTTGTCCTAGATGTATGTCCCTTTTTAATTTTTTATTATCTCGAGTCTATGTCCCTAGGTAGTTCTAGGTTTTTTCTATTTTCTATTTCTATTTACAATAAGCCATGTAATTATTCTATTTCAATTATCAATAAAAATGACTCATTTCTCTTCATTTCTATTTCTAGTTCTATTTTTATCGGCAATGCTATCTTCTAATTCTATGAAAGTCTCATCACTCATGGGCCTCAATTGGTTTAATTAAATTAATTAAAACTGACTAATTAATGAAGTTGAACAATGCTTGAAAGGCCTTCTTTCATGAGCTCCACAAATACAATTGTCCCTTCCCATTCACCGGCACACATTCAGTCCCTTGCAACCCCTTGCAGCCTAAACACATTAGCCTTTTTTTATTACTTCACCCACATTGACCTAACCCATGGGGATTCAAATGGTGCGTAGGAAAAGACATGTGCAAGAAAAGAGAGCAAAAAATTCAAATTCAAAAGTGCGAGTTCAAGTGCAAAAAAATTAAAATTTCAAAAGTGCAAAAATTCAAGATTCAAAGTTCAAAAGTGCAAAATGCAGAAAACAAAGTACAAAATGAAAGATCAAGTTCAAATTCAAGAGCAAAAGATCAAGCACATCTGCGCACCATGGGGGGCTACATTGGGAATCTTTGAGCCTTTATCCCTTTCTTTCTTGACCCTTGACCCTAGCCACACATTACAACCTCAAAAGCCCTTTCCAATAAGCACTGTTCAATTTCAATCACATAACAGACCATAGAACTACGATGGTCTTATTCAAGGATATGTAGGAAGCCTCTCTTTGAGGTCCGACCACATTAATATAAATCACTTGAGGCCCGTCGAGTGTTTTGACTTTCTAGGAATTTGAGGATCGCATTGCCAGTCTAGATCCCGGCATAGACTCATGTTTGCACTAGCATTATTAGCCTACCTTGCATCTAGCCACATCATTTTCAACCCTTAGTCACAAATGTGACCCTTTCTATTTCTCGAACTATAGCCCATTCTTTGGCCACCTTCAAGGACTCTTTGACTCAATCTCCAGGAAGTAAAGCCACCTAACCTTCTTTTAGGTTAGTACATCTTATTGGGGGGTATTCTCGTAGTCCACAAAAATGACCCACTTGCTATCAGCCTTGTCCCTTCCAAGTTCATCCAATCCACAGAAATTATACAACTCCGATGTCTCTCTGGGGGGCTTGCCATCATCATGGTTTATCCAAAACCTCCCTACCTTCTCCAGTTGGGGGCTTCTCTTCTCCAAAGGCCCGATCACATGTCCAAGTCTGTCACTATTAAGCTGAAATCGAGAAACTTCGCTTGCGGACCCCAATTTTTCAAAATCATTTCGAGTCACAGTCAAGGTTCAAGTCTAAGTCGATGTCAAGTTAATGTCAAGACCAAGTTACTGTCAAGTCCCAGTCAACCTTAAGCTCAAGTCACGATTGACCTTAGGTCACATCCGAGTCAAGACATTATCACCTCGATTAGCAACCTGTGTCAAGGCATTGGGTCATCTTTCCTCTTTCATGCAAAAATCCTAGACATTTGCATGCTTATAGTTTAGCTTGCAATAACCCTAGACCTTTGCAAGACCATAATGTTAGCTTGTCTAGAAACCCTAGATCTCTGTCAGGCCTTCTTCAATTTCAATTCTCAGGAGCACCTTTATCCTATGATAGGCTTATCCTTCTAGGGCCTACGTGGTATTGACCCTGACCATACCGTCTTTTTGTGTCTGAGGTACCCAGACCTAAATATGCTGCGTGGTATTAAACCAGACCATACCATATTTTTGTGTCTTAGGTACCCAGACAGAGACATGCTACGTGGTATCGAGCCAGACCGTACCGATCCCTTTTTGACACCTTTCAATTGGCACCCTTTGATTGACACCTTCAATTAACACCCTTGATTCAATTGGCATTTGGTATAAGGTTTAGAATCCTTTACCGTCATTTCGTGTGTTAGGTACCCAAACCTAGACATGCTGTGTGGTATAGAACCTGACCATACCGTCCTTTTCGTGCGATAGGTATCCAGACCTTAGCATGCTGCGTGGTATAGAACCAGACCGTACCGTCCCTTTTCGTGCTTTAGGTATCCAGACCTTAGCATGCTGCGTGGTATAGAACCAAACCGTACCGTCCCTTTCGTGCACTAGGTACCCAGATCTTTGCATGCTGTGAGGCATTAGACCAGACCTATTCCTTCCCTAGGATTAAACCTAAACCCATAACTAGGTTGTCATGCTTTCTATTCCAAGGTACAAGATACAAGTTACAAGGTACAAGTTGACACTTTCAATTACAAGTAGCATTAGGCCAGACCAATGCACCTTTAGGATTAGACCTTGACCCAGAATTAGGTCGCCTTTCTATTTCAAGACACAGTTCACAGTTTCAAGACATAGTACACAGGTTACCAATCACATCTTGCGAATTGCAAGTCTCCTTAGGCATTAGATCAGACTTATGCCGACCTTAGGGTTAGACCTTGATCCTGAACTAGGTTATCCCCTTGTTTTCTATTGCAAGTTACTATTTGATGTTTTCTCTGCTTGCTATTTGCCACTTGTTATTTCAATTGTCAAGATTGACTTTTGAAGACACTTTTTATATCGAGTTGCACTGGCCTTGAAGGGTTAGCTTTCTAGCTAAACCCGGTAGAACTAGCATACATTGTCCCGTTTTGAGTACTTTGACCGTCGTATTGCAAGACTTCGTCTCTCCAGACTCGGTCAAAGTGTGGGCTAACTGTTGACATCTAATTTTGTCCTTCAGTTAGCGCCCTTAAAGTCGATGATCATTGTACCGCGATGCAATTGGTCCGATTCCACAAGCGTGTGTTCAAGTGTCACCTCCCACCACCTTTTCATAACCTCTTCGGCACCCTCCAGGGTCATTGGCACCTTTTTAGGCTCTTTAGGAATTTTTCCTGGATTTTAAATAATTTTTCTAGAATTTTTAAGACGCCTTTTAGCCCTTAGGGGCATTTTTGTAATTTTACCAAACATTTTATAACTTTTCCAACCTTATCCTAATTTTTCCTATTTTTCTATAATTTTTCCAAATTTTTATGAATTTTTCTAAGGCTTTTTAGCACTCCAGGGGAGTTTTCGTAATTTCTTATGACGCGCCCCGGGCATTTTACTATTTTTCTCCAACTTACAATTTTCTCGAATTTTTCCATAATTTTCTATGATTTTTCTACTATTTTCTATTATTTTTCTATATCTTTCTTTTTTTTCTTCTAGAATATTCTGGAAAGTTCCAGAGAGTTCCGGAAAGGGAGTTTTCTTGCCGCAAAAGCCGGAAGAATCTAGAATTAGTCACTTGACTAAGAAAAGGATTTCTATCCGGAATATTCTCAGATTAAGCCGCAAGAAAATCAGAAAATCCAAAAATCCCAAAGATACGCGGACCAGACCTGCACCCAGACGCAGACCACCTGCGCCTTGGCGCAGCTCTCACCTGTGCCCAGGCGCAGGTCCCCCGCGTCTAGGCGCAGGTTTTCTAGGGTTCGACGCGTTCCTCGGCTATAAATAGGACCTTCGAGGTGCTGTTTTGGGGATTCAAATAGTTCATACATCTCTCAACTCTAAAAAATACGCCGAACCTCTGGCACACTCCGTACTCATCCTTTTACTCACCCTTCTCACAAAGAACCAAACACATAGCCACTTCAATTTCAAGAGACACAAGACACGAGCCACTTGACACGAGACACTTGACACTTGACGCCTCGTTCTTGGAACCGTTCTTGACCACGCGCGCAAGGTACGCTTTCTGAGACTCCCTACTTCTAACCACCTAGTTCAATTAATGTTTAAAACTATGTTTAATTTATGGTTCGACCTTTAATTAATTAAAATGTAATTAATTAATCAATTAACTTGTCTTGTTTGTACATAACGTTTGTAAAACTATGTTCTTAATCAACTTCGAGTTCAATTAATTAATTCAACCTTTCAACTTAACTTTTCAATTTTCTATTAACACTATGTCAAATAATTTCACTTTGATATTTATTTAACATATCTAAAATTAGTAGAAACCGACTTAGAATTAGGATAATTTTCATGCTAATATTTTTAGGCTCTTAACAATTCATACAATTTTCTGTGTTCCTTATTATGCAAAATCAATGACTAATTAATTTATCGTCCTTTGTAACAATATATTTTGCCCCATCGAACCATGTTCCATAACTTTTGTCCATAGTCCCTAGTCACCTTACAATTGTCATTTTCTTAGGATTTTAAACCTGAATTAACTCCTAAGTGGTCACATTCAATTTAGATTCAATTTGCATTTAATCTAACCAACCTAGTAATCTAGGATAGCATGCTTTAGGCCTAAAACTGAGATATCTTTGGTGCTTAAAATTAATATGGTGAAATTACAAATGAGGCCGAGTAGAGGCCGCTACGGCGGGCGGACTGGATTACTGATTTGGTCCGTACCCTGTCCCCGAACCTTGTCTCTGGTTTATTGTTTCGGGTGTCCGCGAACCTTTGAATGGCGCGGTGGCGACTCCCTTTATTCGAAAGCACACTCCGTCCTCACGCCAACGCACTCACGTGCGGTAAGGGCTCAGCTCCCTCGACGTAGGCCCAATAGCCACGCCTACAGTGTCAAGTAGAGAAATAGCATCCGCAACGCGCTTGTTCATGAAAGACCCTCCAGTAGCACCATCAACCATCCTCTTGGTGTCGTCGTTAAAACCATTGTAGAAAGGTTGCATCAGAAATTCCTTTGCTATGCCGTGATGAGGACACATATACTGGTAGTCTTTGAACCTCTCCCAAGCATCTTGAAGGGTCTCCAACGAGTCTTGGAGAAAACCAGTCAACTTGACTCTATAATCATGAGTCTTATATCCCGGGAAAAACTTCACAAGAAATGCATCCGAGAGCTGCTCCCATGTAGTAATGGTGTCGGGAAGAGCATGATACCATCTCAGAGCTTTACGAGCAAGTGAAAATCGGAATAAATACATGTAAAGCTCTTGTTCGGTCATACCAGATGCTTTCTGCAAAGAGCATGATTGAAGGAATTGCTGAAGATGATCAACTGGCTCTTCATTATCCAAACCGTAGAACTGACTACCAGTGATCATACTCATGACATGGGACTTGATGTCGAAGTTCGCAACAGTAGTAGTCGGCATCTTAATCCCTGCCGTGATAGAACTAGCCTTCGGCTGAGTAGACTACTTCAATGTTTGTTCTTCTGCCATTGCGGAAGATTGTTGATTCGCTAGAGCTAGTCTACGCGTTTGGGCTCGTCTTTTCTTTGCACTTGCGTGTGTTCTTCGAGCAGTGGCTTCAATTTCAGGATCAAAAGGTAAGGGGTCCCTGCTTGATCTCCTGGTCATGCACCAAAAACACTAAAACCAACGTAAGTGCGCTCGAAGAACAGTTGTTCTTCGAGTAGGTTAGTAAAGCAAACGCTGAATTCAAAGAGTAAATAAAATTATTGCCTTCCCCGGCAACGGCACCAAATTTTGATAGAGTCGTTGACTACCAAAAATAATACCTAAATACCTAACTAGTATAGTTAGATAAGTAGGGTCGAACCACTCAGGAAGGACGAATTAATTCACTAATTGAATTAAGTTCACTATTACTAACAAGGTTAAAATATAAATTTTGATTGATTAAACTAATTACTAATAAAGAGATTAAACTAAAAGGAATAATATTAAACTAATTAAAAAGGATTAATTAAAATAAAGGGTTGAAAGCTATATGATTAAAACCTAGGGCTAATAAGGATCCACTATGCAATAAACATGATTCAAGTATCAAAAATAAGGATAGGTATGAATTTAGGTAAAAGGAACTCAATTGCGGTCGCTAATTTGATCCCACAATTAAATAATAAATTAAGCTCTCGCGTTTAATAATAAATAGTCCAATTGATATAATCTGACAATCAAACTCGCAGCTTTTGCTTGTAAAGTTGAATGAATTAAACTTGCAAAACTAGTTGATCAGGCTAAAATCGCAATCACTACTACAAATCATATTAATCGAATTTACCAAGACAAACAAATTTCAAACCCAATAAACTAACAAGAATCATGTTTATTACATAGTTTCACCAAGCCCTAGAAATAGATCTACTAACTAATCATAATTAAACCAACAAAATAATAATTAATAAAAACTATAATTGCATTCATGATTAAACAAATAAAATTAACAAGCATAAATAAATCAACAATATGAATTAATAATAAGAACAAAAAGTAAATAATTAATACCTGAAAATATGAAAAGGAAGAACTCTTCAATTAAAACTAGAGAAAAAGTTGAGAGAAAATAAATTATAAGAGAACTAGATCTAATAATGAAAAACGTCCTTAACCTAAAAACCTAATAAAGTATTTATATAAAACTAAAAAATAAGGAAAAATAGGAAACAAAATAAACTGACAAGAGCCGACCTCGGTCGGGTCTGTGGAGACCCGGCCGGGTCCGTGTACAGGACTCCAAAAATGCTGCTAAAAAACTCTAAGTAAAAGGGTTGACCCGGCCGGGTCCGCAAGGAAGCTTCGATATTCTAATGCTGAAATTTCTAAGTAAAGGGGCTGACCCAACTGGGTCTGCGGTGCCCCGATCGGGTGTTCGATCTTCTTTGCTCCATATGAAATTCGGCTAAGTATTGGGCCTTGACCCGACCGGGTGAGTGATGACCCGGTCGGGTCCGCGAAGTAGCTTTAAAATTCCACTAAAGTCTGAAATGCTGACCCGGCCGGGTGTAGGATGACCCGGTCGGGTCTACGGTCTTTAGTCTTAGTAAGCTCCACTCTTCAAAATATGACTAAGTGTAAGCTCAAGACCCGGCCGGGTGAAGGATGACCCGGTCGGGTCCGCAAGTGGGCATGGAACACCAAACTTCCTGGGGCTAAGTGCGAATCTTGACCCGGCCGGGTGATGGGAGACCCGATCGGGTCCGTGGTTGCAGAACTTCCCCCAAAGAAGTGGTAGGGGTTGACCCGGTCGGGTCTCTGGTAACCCGGTCGGGTCCTAGGCCCAGTCAACTCATTTTGCACTTTAAAGCTTCTTTTTCCTTCCTTTGTCACACCTCTTGCAATATTGGTCGAATTCCACCATTATTAGAGCATTGTACCTATAAAATGGACAAGAAACAAAACTCCAACCAAGTTCAAAATTCAGTGGGAAAGTAAAGCAAACTAGCAAGAAAAGGTGAACAAACTACACTATATTTGGGGTAAAAAATATTATATTAAAATATGCACATCAGTAATGGCCTCTAATAACATAGAGAAATCTTGTTGATGTAGCCGGGGGACGCAAAAATGTGGGTTTCCTAGCATCAGACTTCTACAACACATAGCATAAATTAAAAAAAGAGGATATCAAAGATGGTGATATTGAAACCATTTTGGCTTATTTGTCAAGGAAGAAATCCGCAGATCATTCATTCTTCCTAAAGCACACCTATGATGAGGAAAATGGAATCGAAAAAATGTTTTGGCGTGATGGTGTTTCTCGTAGAGATAACTAGGCATTCGGTACAGCAATTGCTTTTGAAACAACCTACAAAATAAACCAATATAAAAAGCCATTTTGTTAATGATAAGGGTTGACAACGTCAATCTTATCATATTGTTATTGTCAATATTGTTATAGTTGTACTTATCTTCTAAGTGGTTTCCCATAGTTATCATTAGTTGTGATATTTACGTAGCATATTCCTTATTAGCATATTCCTTGAATACTTATCATCTACTCTTGTAAACTCTATCTACGGTTGTAACCTATACATCTCATGTTGTACTATATAAGCTACGGCTCATTAATGAAATAGTTAACTTTTCCAAACTCTTTCATGGTATCACAACAACGATCCAATCTCTAATTTTTTTTTCCACAATGACTCCCGACTCCCATTCCCTCACCAATGCTACTGAACTTTCCAAACCCCTCACTGTCATGAACGCCCATTCCGTTCAAAAACTCACCTCCTCAAATTACATTATTTGGAAGGCTCAACTTCAAGCACTTCTTATTGGCTATGACCTCCATCAATTTATTGATGGCTCCTCCAACCCCCCCTCCTCCCAAAATCACCAACACTGAAGGTGACTCCATTCTCAACCCTGCCCATGTTACGTGGATACGTCAAGATAAACTACTTTTTGGTGCTCTTGCTGGCACTCTCTCCCCGTCCCTTGGTCCCCTCATTTCCCGTGCTAACACCTCCAAAGAAGCTTGGGACATTCTTGCCCACACATAAGCTAAACCTTCCCGTGGTCATATCCAACAACTCAAATCACAACTTAAGAACCTCACTAAAGGCTCCGATCATATTGAAACCTATATGAACAAAATACGCCGCATTGTTGACGAACTTGCATTACTCGGTGCGTCTCTTGACCCCGAGGATATCACTGACCACATTCTTGATGGTCTTGATGATGATTACAAACCCATCGTCGAAGCCGTACTTGCTCGTGACCTTCCTATCTCGTTTGATGAACTAAACGAAAAACTCATCCGTCATGAACTCAAACTCACTAAACAAAACACCAACACCACTCCCTTCCCAGCCGTGGCTCATCCTACCCACACACGCCCATACTACTCACGCAACACTCCATCCTCCTCCTCCGCTAAACTTGTCTCCACACCCCACCCAAACCAAAATCCAAGAAACCCTTTCAAAGGGCGCTGCCAGTGGTGTAATGTCCAAGGACATACACTCACATACTGCCCAAACTTCAAGGATCTTCATCCTTCTATTCGCCCACCACCCCGCCTACCCCGCAATACTGAAGCTGCTGCCCAAGTTAATACCGCAACTATCGCGGCTCCCTCCCATCCAACTCCCTCTTGGCTCCTCGATAGTGGTGCGTCTCATCACGTCACATCCGACTTAGCCAACCTCTCTCTTCACTACCCCTATGATGGAACTGACGAAATTGTCATAGGCGATGGTTCCGGTCTTCCCATCACTCACACTGGTTTAACTCATCTCTCTACTCCTACTCACTCTCTTACTCTTCATAATGTTTTATGTGTTCCGTCTATGCATAAAAATATAATTTCTGCTTCCCAACTTTGCAAAGACAATAATATTATTATTCAATTCTCATACTCCTCTTTTTGTGTTAAGGATCAAGTGACGGGGGCACACATTCTCTCCGGAACAACTAAGGATGGCGTATATCCATGGCCAAGTCCTGCGCCTCCTCTAGCTCTATCTCTCACCACTACTGTCGATTGGCACCACCGTCTTGGTCATCCTTCCATTTCAGTTTTAAATAAGATGTTATCTCTTTTACAGATTCCTAAATCTTTAGATTTGCCATGTAATTCTTGCTACATCAATAAAAGTCATAAATTACCTTTTAGTGTTTCATCTCTCACTACTACTACTCCTCTTCAAGTTCTTTTTAGTGATTTATGGTCCTCTCCAGTCTATTCATTTGATGGCTATAAATACTATGTGATTTTTGTTGATCACTTTACCAAGTTCACATGGCTTTTCCCCCTTAAAAAGAAATCTGACACAGAACAAATTTTCATTAACTTTAAAACACTTGTTGAAAAACAATTCAGTCGTCCAATTCTTACTCTCTACTCTGACAATGGGGGTGAGTTTCAAAAGCTTGACCCCTTTCTTACCTCCCCTCCGCACACACCCGAACACAATGGGTTTGCTGAGCGGCGACATCGCCATATTACTGAAACAAGTCTTTCCATGCTAGCTCATGCATCTATGCCTCTCATATACTGGCCTTACGCCTTTCAAACTGCTACTTACCTCATAAATCGAATGCCTACACCCACTCTTGCTCATGACTCTCCTTACTCCCTTTTATACGGCAATTCTCCTAAGTACCACCATCTTCGAAGTTTCGGTAGCCTTTGCTATCCTTGGCTTCGTCCCTACACAAAACATAAACTGGAACCTCGCTCCGCGGCATGCGTGTTTGTTGGTTACTCACCAACCCAACACTCATATCTCTGCTTAAACCCTCACACTCTTCGTCTATATTCCTCGCGTCATGTCCGGTTTGTTGAGTCCTCCTTTCCATTCGCTACACTCCTCCCCGCTCCAGCCAACTCGTCACTCCCCTCCCTCGACGACTGGTGCTCCATCTCCTGCCCCATCCTCCCTTCTCTCTCCCTTACTACCTCCCCACTCTCCTCACCCGTAACTGCTTCCGCTAACTCCACACCTCCTCCACCCCCCACACTCACCCCTACCAAACTCGTGCCTCACATCACATCTACAAGCCTATCCAAAAGTTGAACCTCCATTCCCAACTAACCCATGCCGAACCTACCTCGACCAAGCAAGCGCTTGTTCACCCCTCATGGAAACTTGCCATGGAAACTCAATACACTGCCCTTATACAAAATGAAACGTGGGATCTTATCCCACCGTCTCCCTCTCACAACATTGTTGGGTGCAATTGGGTCTTCCGCACAAAGTATCATCCTGATGGCTCCCTTGATAAATACAAAGCTCGCCTTGTGGCAAAAGGGTTCCATCAGCATCCGGGCCTCGACTACACCGAAACTTTTTCCTCTGTAATCAAACCTGCCACCGTTCGTCTTATCTTGAGCATTGCTACAACTAACCGTTGGCCTTTGCGTCAACTTGATATCAATGATGCATTTTTGCAGGGCACTTTGCAGGAAGATGTTTTTATGGCTCAACCAACTGGCTTTGTTGATCCCCTCAAGCCCTCTCATGTTTGTCGTCTCAAGAAGGCCATCTACGGCCTTAAGCAAGCTCCACGAGCTTGGTATACTGAACTCTGAAATCATTTGTTAAGTGCTGGCTTCACTAACTCGCTCTCGGACACCTCGTTGTTCTACTCCAAAGGCCCTCATCCATTATACGTCCTTGTATATGTCGACGACATCATTGTTACTGGCTCTAGTCCTACGGCTGTCAATGCCTTCATTACCACTTTGGGTGATCGTTTCTCTCTAAAGGACTTGGGTCCTCTCTCTTACTTCCTTGGTGTAGAATTTCAACCTACAGTCAAAGGGCTCTTTCTAAGTCAACGAAAATACACCGTTGATCTACTAACTCGCGCAAACATGCTTCATGCCAAGCCCGTCAGCACTACCATGGATGCTAATGTTACTCTTACACTTACCTCTGGTACAGCTCTTGAACAAGCCACTGAGTATCGCAAGCTTGTTGGGAGTCTTCAATATCTCGGCCTCACTCGTCCCGATGTTGCATACTCTGTGAATAAACTGTCCCAATATATGCATTGTCCTACCACAACTCACTGGCAGGCTCTCAAACAGCTTCTTCGATACCTCAGTGGTACTCTCACCTATGGTCTCAACATCTACACTCACTCTCCTCATACATTGCACGCCTTTTCCGACTCCGACTGGGCTGGTGATAAAGATGATTTTGTTAGCACTGGTGCCTACATTGTCTATCTTGGACGTAATCCCATTTCATGGAGCTCCAAGAAACAGCGGTCGGTAGCTCGCTCTTCCACGGAAGCTGAATATCGCTCCGTAACTCAAACCGCGGCAGAACTAACTTGGTTAAGCAATGTCTTACTTGAGCTAGGACTCTCTCCTACCTCAACTCCCACTATCTATTGTGATAACATTGGTGCTACTAACCTCGCTGCCAACCCGGTGTTCCACTCTCGCATGAAACACCTTGGTATAGACTTCTACTTCATTCGGGAAAAGGTACAAGCTGGCTTACTTCGTGTAACTCGTGTTGTCAACGATGATCAGCTCGCTGACGCCCTAACTAAGCCCCTGGCTCGACGCCGACTCACTATGCTGCTGTCCAAGATTGGACTTACCCCTCGGTCGTCCATCTTGCGGGGCCATGTTAATGATAAGGGTTGACAACATCAATCTTATCATATTGTTATTGTCAATATTGTTATAGATGTACTTATCTTCTAAGTGGTTTCCCATAGTTATCATTAGTTGTGATATTTACGTAGCATATTAGCATATTCCTTATTAGCATATTCCTTTTGTGGTGATTGTAGGAGTGAATCATAATAGGAGACCGTCATTTTCAGAGTTGCATTGATCACAAAAGTGAAGAAGGAAACTTATAGGTGGGTACTGCAATATTTTATGGAGGCCATGGAAAATAATTCGCCGTACAGTGTTGTCACCGACAGGGATAAAGCAATGGCAAATGCCATCAAATCCGTATTGCCAAATTCTAAACATATACTATGCTTATGGCATTTGATGCGTGACGTTAGGGACAAAGGCAACAAAAGTGTTTCGGTGATGAAACGCAGCCGGACAAGGAAGTGTCCGGTAGTATCAGAGTAGGCGTCCAACTTGCTCACGACCTTGCTGTGGTAGGGTTCATGATTCGACACATTTTTTTTTTAATATCGTCTTTCTGATGCAGACTAACAATTCCGCCATTGAACTTATTGAACAATTTGTCCATTATCAAACTGAGTGTGATAGAAAAAAACAATCCTTGGACGAGCTTCAAACCCAACTCGAGGCTGCCCGAGTTCATTCTGACGATATACAGCAGCAGCTTGATGCCGAGAAGGAATCGCGGGCAGTTGTTGATGTTGAACTGGCGGATTTGCGAATTAAGGCTGCCAAGGTTGAGCAGGCCGAAAAGAAATCAGCAGAGCTTGAATCTACACTGGTTTCCATCAAGGATGAGATGGCCACGGCTATTTCTAAGGCAAAGGATGATGCCGGCGCTCAGGCTGTGGCAGATTTTAAAAAATCTGAAGAGTTTGTTGGTATGTTGGGAGAAAGATATGACGGCGGATGGGTAGCTGCTAAAAGATGTGTTTGTCACTCTCATCCGAATTTCAATTGGGACGAGATGGAAACCGCTTTTGCAGAAGGTGTTCATACGCGCCCTTTGGAGGGTGAGCCCTTTATCTGCGATGAGCAAGTCATTGCTAATGTTCTTCCCGTCGCTCAGGATGAAGAGGTGCTTCTTCCTTGATGTTTTTGGCGGTCATCTCCAGGCTCTTCAGTTGATTCTAATAGCTGTTAGAATTTTGTTTTTCTAATATTTTGTAAACCTTGAATTCGGCCCAATATGGCATGTACCTTGGATAAGCTTTACTATTACAATTACTGTTATGAATTTTTGGTGCCTTTTTAGTGGCTGCCCACATTTTTGCTTGTAGTTGGCCGCCATGCCAGTAATTAGTAATGAAGCTTAATTTTTTGTGAGCTTCTGTGTTGTTTTCGTTCTTGACCTGTTGATTGGCCGTTTTCGTACTTAGACCTGTTATATGGTCTTTTTGGTACTTAGACCTGTTATATGGCCGTTCTTGTACTTGGACCTGTTATATGGTCATTTTTGTACTTAGACCTGTTATATGGTCATTTTTGTACATGGCCTGTTATGTGGCCGTTTTTGTACTTAGACCTGTTATATGGTCGTTTCTGTACGTGGCCTGTTATGTGGCCGTTTTTTACTGATGGGACGTGGCGTACTTACAATAAGTGTAAAATAATTAACGGAATGCTCATGGGAAGCTGTATTATTGATATAAAAAAGTGACTGCCCTTGGCCTTTTACATGAGATATCTATGCATAGTATTTCTTTAAAACACTTGTGTTCCAGCAATTCTTAAGTTCAATGCCGTCCATTGTTTTCAACACAAAGGAGCCGGACCAATTTCTTTGGATATCCGATATGGTCCTTCCCGGTTCTTTGTTAACTTTCCCTCGGCGTGAGCTTTCCCTGGGGCTGCCGTTCTTCGTAATACAAGATCTCCTTTTGTTAACGGCCTTTCAAGAACTCTCTTGTTATATGCTCTCGCGATACGATCTTTGTATGCGGCGGCTTTGAGTTCCGCTATCAGCCTTGCTTCAGCTAGAAAATCTAGATTTTCTCTTAAGGCTTGATCATTGTTCTCCAGATCTTTGAATCTAATCCGATATGAGGGTAGACCAACTTCTACTGGCAAGACTGCTTCCGTTCCGAAAGCTAGCTTGAATGGACTTTCTCCCGTTGCCTCCTTTTCTGTTGTTCTATTGGCCCATAGTACTGCCGGAATCATATCGGCCCAAGCTCCCTTGAGTTCATCCAACTTCTTCTTCAAGGCTGCGAGAATCTGTTTGTTAGCGGCTTCAGCTTGCCCATTGCTCTGCGGGTGACATACGGCCGAAAATGCAAACTTGACTCTGAACTCGGACAGAAAATTTTTAATTGGCCGACAGTCAAATTGCGCGCCGTGATCAAAGACTATCGCAGCTGGTATCCCAAACCTTGTCATTATACTCTGCCAAATGAACTTTTTGACTTGATTCGACTTTATTTTTGTCGGTTGCTTCGCTTCTATCCATTTTGTGAAGTAATCGATACCAACAATCAGGAATCTACGGCCGGCAGTGGCCGTTGTAAAAGGTCCCAGGATATCCAAACCCCACTGTGCAAACGGTATCGGACATATTATAGGCTGGAGGTCGTTAGCTGGTCTATTGATGATGGGAGCAAATTTTTGACATTTGTCGCATTTCTTGACGTAATCTTGCGCGTCTGCCAACATACTCGGCCAATAATATCCAGCTCTCAATGCTTTTAATGCTAATGCTTTACCCCCAATGTGATTTCCACAGATCCCTTCATGAATCTCCTCCAAAATTTTTCTCGACTCCCATGCCGTTGCACATTTCAACAGCGGTAAGCTAAATGATTTCTTATATAGCTCATCCTGGTAAATGACATACCAATTTGCCTGCCTCCTCAGCTTCCTAGCTTCCATCGTGTTCGAAGGGAGTGAGCCCGTGAGTTTGTAAGCCACTATTTGACTGAACCATTCGCCTTGCTGATTGACAGTATTTACAATCACGGTTTTTTCAGTGATGCTCTTCTCCTTCAAAACCTCCACCATAACAGATCTTTCAATGTTCAAAGAATCAGAACTTGCTAGTTTCGAGAGTGCGTCAGCTTTAGTGTTCTCGGCCCTGGGGATGGCTTGGACATCAAAGTGAATCAGCTGGGCTATCAATTCTTTGGCCTTTTCCACGTATTTTTGCATGTTTGCTTCTCGGACCTCAAACTCTCCTTTCAACTGGCCATTAACTAGCTGTGAGTCCGTTTTCAAAGATACGCTTTTGGCCCCAGCCGATATGCACATCCTCAACCCTGCGATTGCTGCCTCGTATTCTGCCTCGTTGTTTGACGCTGGGAAGGTGAACTTGATGGCGTATTCAAAAATATTTCCTTCTGGACTGGTCATTACAATGCCAGCCCCTGAGCCACTTGCTGCTGACGAGCCATCTACTTCTAACGACCACGTGCCATCTTCCACCTGTTCATCGTCGTAAGATGCCTCCACAATAAAATCCGCCAGTGCCTGAGCTTTTATCGCGGTCCTCGGCTTGTACCGTATATCATACTCGGACAATTCCACTGCCCACTTCAAAAGACGTCCTGAGCTATCCATCTTTTGCAATGCCTTTTCCAGCGGTTGATTTGTCAAGACCTGAATGGGATGACAATCGAAATATGGCCTGAGCTTTCTGGCTGCTATGATCACGGCCAATGCCATCTTTTCAATCAGCTGATAGCGGCTCTCAGGTCCGTTTAGGATGTGACTGATAAAGTATATCGGTTGCTGCCTCTTTTCTTTTTCTACCAATAGAACAGCCGCGACGGTTTTTGAAGAAGCCGAGATATATAACTGCAATGTATCCCCCATTTCTGGCCTGGTGATGGTGGGTAGAGTCTTTAAATGATCCTTGATCGCGACGAAAGCTTGGCTTTGCTCCTCACCCCATTCAAATTTCTTGTTTCCTCTCAGTAATGCGAAGAAAGGCAGGGCCTTGTCTGCCGACTTGGAGATGAAACGAGTTAATGCAGCCATTCTCCCAGTTAATCTTTGCACGTCTTTTATTCCTTTCGGCTCTGGCAGATCCATGATAGCACGTACTTTATCCGGGTTAGCATCGATTCCCCTCTTGCTGACCATGAACCCTAGAAACTTTCCTGCCCTAACTCCGAATACACATTTTTTCGGGTTGAGCTTCATCTTGTATCTTCTCAGAGTACTAAAGGTTTCTCTTAGATCATCAATATGCTCGCGGTCTGTTTTGCTCTTGACGATTGAGTCGTCCACATAGACTTCGATATTCCTTCCCTTCGCTCAGCCAAATACTTTGTCGACCAATTTTTGGTATGTGGCCCCTGCGTTTCGTAGGCCGAAAGGCATTGCTTTATAATTAAAGACTCCACAGTCTGTGATGAAGGCTGCTTTCTTTCTATCCTCTTCCAGAAGACTGATCTGATGGTAACCTGAAAACGCGTCCATAAAGCTCAAAAGAGCATGTCCGCTAGTTGAATCTACCAATTGATCAATTCTTGGCAAGGGATAACAGTCTTTTGGACACGCTCTATTAAGATCCGTGAAATCAACACACATCCGCCATTGACCATTCGCTTTTTTCACCATAACAACGTTTGCTAGCCATTCTGGGTAATCACAGACTTCAATAAAGTCGGCCGCTAATAACTTATTAACCTCTTCTCTGACGGCCTTGTTCTTTTCTATTGAAAAATTCCTTTTCTTCTGCTTGACTGGGCGGACCGAGTTGTCGACATTCAGACGATGAACCATCACGGCCGGGTCTATTCCCGGCATCTCATCCGCCGAGAACGCGAATGCATCAGCGTTTTCTCGAAGGAGAGTTACCAGGTTGATTCTGACCTCTGGATCCATGTCCGTTCCGACAGCCACAGTCCTTTTTGGATCATCTGCCAGCATTTCTAACTTGGATTCTCCATCAGGCTTGGGCCTTGGCCAATCCTCTGGTCGTACTTCTAGCTCTTCCATGGTTACTTCCATGGCGTTTTCATTCTTTTCCTCAGATGGTTCTTCTGCCGCGGCCTTTTTCTTAACTCTCTTTTCCTTTCTTGATGGCGGACAAAGTTCTTCGACAGGGACCCTTCTTGCTGGCTGCTTTAAAGCCGTTAAATAACATGACCTTGCTGCTTCCTGGTTTCCCCTGATCTTCGCTGTTGTACCCGAATTGGATACGTACAGCATAGTCAAGTGATAAGTAGATACCACACCCTGTATGTCATGAATTAATGGCCGTCCAATGATTGCATTGTATGCTCCCGGAACGTCTACTACCAAGAACTCGGCCATCACATCCCTGGCTTCACTATTTTCGCCCACCTTGACCGGCAATTTTATAATGCCTTCGGGTATTGCGGATGCCCCGGTGAATCCGATCACCGGGTACCTGACCGGGCCGTAAGTGCTCCCGCCAATCATTAATTTTTCGAAAGTGGATAGGAATAAAATATTGGCGGAACTACCTCCATCCACCAAAATTACGTGAATTAAACAATTTGCAACTTTTAAGGTGACCACTAGCGGGTCGTCATGAGGATAAATCACGTGCTTTGCATCCTCTAATGAGAACGACATGGCGGGCATGGTCCGGCGGCTTTCTCCACCGGCAACTCGGTTAAAATTCACCCGATGTCGGAACTCCTTTAAACCGGCTTTTGCCCCACCGACACTTCCGCCATGAATTGGACCGCCACTAATCACATGAATTTCTCTGTCCGGATCAACATTCTGGTCTCGCGGGTTTCATTAAGTCGCCTTCGCCTGTCTGAGCTTTATTCTGGGTGAAATACCCTCTGCGGATGAGATCCTCCAAATTATCCTTGAGGTGTCGGCAGTCTTCAGTTAAATGTCCGTGATCTCCATGAAAATCACACCACTTGGTCTTATCCCGATTTTTATGAAACATCTTCTTCGGTCTCTGCCATTTGTCACTTTCCTTGTTCATTGTGAAAATTTGTGCCCGGGAGGTAGTGAGCTGAGTGTACGCCTCAAACTTATCTTTACGTTCATTTTTTTCTCGACCATCCCGCTCCCTGGTCATTTCCTTTTTGACCATATTGGATTCTCTTCTTTCATCTCGACCTCGATCAACTTCACGGCCTTTATCTTTCCGTGACTTATCTTCCTTCTTCTTCTCAGACTCCCCATGCCGGCTACTAGCTGCCTTGTCAAATTCCTCTCCTCTTATGAAATCATTTGCTTTGCCCAGCACTGGCCCTAACGACGTGAAAGATTTTCGTCCGAGATAACTCCTGAACGCAGTCCCTTCTCTTAACCCCGACATCAATGCTAAAACTGCTACATCCTGCTGTAGCCGAGGAATAGATATAGCTTCCACATTGAAACGCCCGATGTAATCTCGGAGAGATTCGGTCTCGCCTTGTCTGATTGACAATAATTCCCCGGTCCGTACGCTCACGACGCCTATTGCTACGAAGTGAGTACTAAACATGGACGAGAGCCGAGAAAAACTGGATACATTACCGGGTTTGAGACTTTTAAACCAAGTCTCGAGCTATGCCAGGTGAGAGTGGACGGGAAAACCTTGCACCCGGATAGCATCTATCTCGCGTGTACAAATACATGTGTCCTTCGTAGGCTGCGACATGATCATCGGGATCCGAGCCGTCAAACTTGCATGATGGCATTTTGATTCGCGGCATTGGGTAATTAAGAACCTCAGGAACAAATGGGGAGAGTTTCGGCTTGATTAGTAGATGTCCGCCACCCGAATAGTTACTAACACCCGTGGTGCTTGTACTCTCGGTATGAGCGATCACGAGACTCTTCCGAGTGATTGAGATCCTCGGTTTCCAAATCGGCTTCCTCGTACTCGGATTGTCAATTTGTTCTTCCATCTCGACGGTCTTCCGTGTTAACGTGCGCATCCTTCTTGCGGCGTACCGTCAACGTTTCTACCGGCCATGGCCGATGTCGTTCTACGGTCTTTGAACGCCTCTTGTGTTACTAGCAGGGAATGCTACTAGGCCGTGGAGTGCCTTGTAACATCTCGGATGAAGGACGCCACGGTTTGCGGTGATCCCGGCGAGAATTGGCTCAACCGGGCCAAGTTGAAAGGAACAAGATCGGGACTTACCCGAGCAACATTGTTCTCCGGGAGTACGCCGGTCATTGCCCTCTGGCATGTTGGGATGGAACTGAGGTACGCCGATGGATCTGGTGATAGGCGGATGAGAAGATCCTTGCCCGATCTCCAACCCCGATGGACCGCGATTGGCGTCATTTGTCTTCTCCATGACTGCTTCGCAAGGGTAGGAGCCCCTCCTTCTAGCGCCAAGTTGTTTCGGTGATGAAACGCAGCCGGACAAGGAAGTGTCCGGTAGTATCAGAGTAGGCGTCCGAGACTGGAAGTCTGCAAGAAAGACAAACGTGAACTACCCTCGGGGGGGATGCGAGGAAACCCCCTCCGACGCTCAAGTCAGTAAGTGCCCGATAAGGATTTTTAGAGAGAGAGAGAGAGAGAGAGAGCTTATAGTGTGAGAGAATGTACCTGTGAAATAGTACCATTTGGCTATTTATAGCAGTACTATTCATCTGACAGGGTGCGTAATCCTGCGACACGTGTATGACTGCGATGAGCTTGATTGGAGGAAAAATTATCCTCAAATGTGGCCGTGAACTTCATCTCGGACACCTTTTCATAAATGGTCTGGACTCTACTGAAGAGGTCGCGTTTGAAGTTTGTTGGTGTCGGCCACAAGAGATGTGTCCGACAGTGAACTTGGGTATACCCATACAACTAGCCCCCCCAGCATCATTGGGGGTTGTGACCGGCATTGATGTTGCATTGTGGACGCGAGTGAACTTGTGCCTGCTGGAGGCAATTTTTGCGTTGCCACGTGTTGCCCTGGGGAGAACTTCGAATTTCAAAAAAGTGTAATCATTACTTTTTCCTAGAATCCCGCCCACTTTTACTTTTTATTTAAGGGTTTGACACTTGGCGTGCATCCCGCAGGGTAGTTGATGAGACTTCTGATCCTGGCCGCTGAATTTTGACCTTATAAAGCCATTTTTCATTCTCTTTTTGTTTACTCTTCATCTTCAACCTTAAACTCTCTGGTTTGCACGGTTTCTTCAAGAACTTCAAACCTCCTTTTTCTTGCCAAAATTTTGCCTTTTTGTGACTAAATTTCCTTAAAAGTATTTTCGGTGACTCTTCGTTTCTTATTTCTGAGGAATTTTAACGTTTTCGCCTCTCTTCATCTGGGTTTACTCGAGGGTCTCTCTTCAAAGTTTCCAATTTTCCGGTGAATTAGCTTCCTCCGGCGTTTGTAGGACTTGAAGATTCTTCTGTTCGTGCTTTTGGGGCGTTTCACTGCGCTTTTTGGGAACCAGCGTGATTTTCCGGCCATTTTTCACCGGTCTTTCTCAGGTACCTTTTTCCAACTTCCCTTCAACTGTTTTTTGTTTCTTTCTTCTTGTAGAAACATGTCGGACTGCTCAGATAGCCAAAATACTTTGAGTGATAAGCTTATGTCCGAAAGTGAGCCCTCGTCTCCTGCCTCCCTTGGTGGCGGACACAGTTCTTCTACCTCCAGTCCTAGGGAGGGGAGAATTCGTTTGTTAGCCGACCTGCCCCTTACTGCTGATAGGGATAGGGAACTTAGGTCTAAATTTCTTAATGACCGTTCTACCCCTGAGCAAGAGAATTTAACTTCCCAATATCTGTCCGCGAGGATGAGTGGTGATAGACAAACACTCCGAGAACTAAGGCATCAAATTTTAGCTCGCCGAACTGCTAGAAATCCTCCCCTTGATGCTGTTCCCGGACTAGATGTTCTGCCTTTGAGGGAGCATGCCTGGTTAGATAACTTAGCAGATGCTGGGGTTGTAGTGGCGGATGACTTTTATGACCGTCTTGCTCATGAAACCGGCCCTTCTCATCCACCTGTTATTGATTTAGGTTCTGACAACGATTCTATTGCTACAATGGACGAGACTGAGGGTCCTTCTATTTCTGGTCGGGATGAAAGTATTCGTCCAGACGAGATAGTTTTGGGGGAAAGTTCTAGCATGCCTCAGAGCTCTCGGCCCGAGCCGATCCCTGACCGCGAAGAGCCCGAGCATTCTGGGATATGGCTGCCAATAGATTATAGTAGTGGTCCGAGATCTACGGTTATCTGTAAATCTTGGCGACAATGCGCCATAGATCTCAACTACTGCGATGTTGCTGAGAAGTTGTATGCCTTCCCTCCAGAGTACAAGTTGATAATCCCAGACAAGGGATCAAAAGTGACTGATTGTCCGGCAGGGCATGTAGCTGTTTATGCGCATCATTTTGAATTTGGGTTGCGTTTTCCTCTAGATTTAACTTTGGTACGGATTTTGAAGGCGTTCAATGTGTGTCTGGCTCAGTTGACACCCCTGGCCGTTAGGAACCTGATAGCTTATATTTGGACTTGTCGCTATTTAGGGTTTCCTGAGACACTCAACTTCTTCCGTCGCCTTCACTGGCTTCGACGGAACGGCTCCACTGAGAAGGGGTGGTGGAGTTTGATGACAGCCAAAAATAAACTGACCGTCTATCCTAAGTTGACTGGGTTGAAAGGGTGGCAGCCCGCTTTTTATTGGGTTAAAGTGCCGAATAATTTCCCTATCCGCCGCCACTTTACTAAACCGGTTACTCGGATGGAAGACGTTCCCTCTTATGGTCTTTCGTCGGATGAGCAAAAGGCTTTTGATTATTTTGAATCTGAGGTCGGGACTATTACTGCCGTTGGTGAAGACACCGAGGGAAGGATCCCTTGCAAATGGCTTCCCCATGCCAAGTACATACTGGGAAATGAACCCTTGTCGGCTTTATTTCTCTGCCGGACCCACCCAGAAGGTTTGCCTCTTGACTTATGGTCCGACGTGGGACTTGTACCCCTGTTTTTTGTTAATTAATACGATATTTAATCTCTGTTTTGCTGTTTCAGGTCCCGTCAGTTTAGATCTCGAGGAATTGGGTCTTAACGAAGATTCGACGCCAATGTCTCGAACCCCTGAGGAACCTATATTTGATTACGACACTGTTCATAGCCTCACTGGGGGTCTGAGAGGTGCAGACCGCAGTCGTGGTGGTCGCCACTCTGGTCGGGCAGGTGTTCGTCGTGCCGGCCGTACGCCGGGGCGTACTTCCGGCCGTCCTGCAGGACGGGGGGATCAGGAGTCTCCTCGCCCTGTTGTTCACGTTCCTGTTCGTCGCGGCGGGGGTAGCCTGACTATAGGTCAGAGACGGCCTCGCGAGCCTTCCGACAACAGTCCCAGCAAGAGGCAAGCCCTCGACGCTGCTGCTTCTGAAACGCAGCAGCCTGAAACCGCCATTACTGCTCCGGAACCTAATCCCATTCTGGAATCATCCGCTACCAGGGTTTCTCCCCTGAACGCTGCGATCGACGAGCATTGGGACGGCAGGGGTCGGAGTTCTTCCATGCGCCAAAAGATTTATGATATCCTTAGCTCCCCGACTTCTTGACCAACCTTGGACCGGGAATATTTTCTCGGATCCATGAGTGGATTGAGCATAAAGAGGTTATTCTTAGTGCCGCTGTGAAGGCTGCATTTTTTCGTCCACCTTCTGTCCCCGGGAAAATCTATCAACCCAGCTGGGACGTGAGGGAAGACGAATCATTGTATGCTGATATTCCTGCTAATGGCGGTACTCTTGGATATCGCCTTTTGAAGGGCCTTCAGCTGCCAATCGACTGCCCAGCCGACAAGCTAGTAGCGCCGGCCGCCCAACTTGCTCACGACCTTGCTGTGGTAGGGTTCATGATTCGACACATTTTTTTTTTAATATCGTCTTTCTGATGCAGACTAACAATTCCGCCATTGAACTTATTGAACAATTTGTCCATTATCAAACTGAGTGTGATAGAAAAAAACAATCCTTGGACGAGCTTCAAACCCAACTCGAGGCTGCCCGAGTTCATTCTGACGATATACAGCAGCAGCTTGATGCCGAGAAGGAATCGCGGGCGGTTGTTGATGTTGAACCGAGGGATTTGCGAATTAAGGCCGCCAAGGTTGAGCGGTGCCGAAAAGAAATCGGCGAGCTTGAATCTACACCGGTTTCCATCAAGGATGAGATGGCCACGGCTATTTCTAAGGCAAAGGATGATGCCGGCGCTCAGGCTGTGGCAGATTTTAAAAAATCTGAAGAGTTTGTTGGTATGTTGGGAGAAAGATATGACGGCGGATGGGTAGCTGCTAAAAGATGTGTTTGTCACTCTCATCCGAATTTCAATTGGGACGAGATGGAAACCGCTTTTGCAGAAGGTGTTCATACGCGCCCTTTGGAGGGTGAGCCCTTTATCTGCGATGAGCAAGTCATTGCTAATGTTCTTCCCGTCGCTCAGGATGAAGAGGTGCTTCTTCCTTGATGTTTTTGGCGGTCATCTCCGGGGCTCTTCGATTGATTCTAATAGTTGTTAGAATTTTGTTTTTCTAATATTTTGTAAACCTTGAATTCGGCCCAATATGGCATGTACCTTGGATAAGCTTTACTATTACAATTACTGTTATGAATTTTTGGTGCCTTTTTAGTGGCTGCCCACATTTTTGCTTGTAGTTGGCCGCCATGCCAGTAATTAGTAATGAAGCTTAATTTTTTGTGAGCTTCTGTGTTGTTTTCGTTCTTGACCTGTTGATTGGCCGTTTTCGTACTTAGACCTGTTATATGGTCTTTTTGGTACTTAGACCTGTTATATGGCCGTTCTTGTACTTGGACCTGTTATATGGTCATTTTTGTACTTAGACCTGTTATATGGTCATTTTTGTACATGGCCTGTTATGTGGCCGTTTTTGTACTTAGACCTGTTATATGGTCGTTTCTGTACGTGGCCTGTTATGTGGCCGTTTTTTACTGATGGGACGTGGCGTACTTACAATAAGTGTAAAATAATTAACGGAATGCTCATGGGAAGCTGTATTATTGATATAAAAAAGTGACTGCCCTTGGCCTTTTACATGAGATATCTATGCATAGTATTTCTTTAAAACACTTGTGTTCCAGCAATTCTTAAGTTCAATGCCGTCCATTGTTTTCAACACAAAGGAGCCGGGACCAATTTCTTTGGATATCTGATATGGTCCTTCCCAGTTTGCTGTTAACTTTCCCTCGGCGTGAGCTTTCCCGGTGGCTGCCGTTCTTCGTAATACAAGATCTCCTTTTGTTAACGGCCTTTCAAGAACTCTCTTGTTATATGCTCTGCTGATACGATCTTTGTATGCAGCAGCTTTGAGTTCCGCTATCAGCCTTGCTTCAGCTAGAAAATCTAGATTTTCTCTTAAGGCTTGATCATTGTTCTCCAGATCTTTGAATCTAATCCGATATGAGGGTAGACCAACTTCTACTGGCAAGACTGCTTCCGTTCCGAAAGCTAGCTTGAATGGACTTTCTCCCGTTGCCTCCTTTTCTGTTGTTCTATTGGCCCATAGTACTGCCGGAATCATATCGGCCCAAGCTCCCTTGAGTTCATCCAACTTCTTCTTCAAGGCTGCGAGAATCTGTTTGTTAGCGGCTTCAGCTTGCCCATTGCTCTGCGGGTGACATACGGCCGAAAATGCAAACTTGACTCTGAACTCGGACAGAAAATTTTTAATTGGCCGACAGTCAAATTGCGCGCCGTGATCAAAGACTATCGCAGCTGGTATCCCAAACCTTGTCATTATACTCTGCCAAATGAACTTTTTGACTTGATTCGACTTTATTTTTGCTGTCGGTTCTGCTTCTATCCATTTTGTGAAGTAATCGATACCAACAATCAGGAATCTACGGCCGGCAGTGGCCGTTGTAAAAGGTCCCAGGATATCCAAACCCCACTGTGCAAACGGTATCGGACATATTATAGGCTGGAGGTCGTTAGCTGGTCTATTGATGATGGGAGCAAATTTTTGACATTTGTCGCATTTCTTGACGTAATCTTGCGCGTCTGCCAACATACTCGGCCAATAATATCCAGCTCTCAATGCTTTTAATGCTAATGCTTTACCCCCAATGTGATTTCCACAGATCCCTTCATGAATCTCCTCCAAAATTTTTCTCGACTCCCATGCCGTTGCACATTTCAACAGCGGTAAGCTAAATGATTTCTTATATAGCTCATCCCGGTAAATGACATACCAATTTGCTCGCCTCCTCGCCTTCCTAGCTTCCATCGTGTTCGAAGGGAGTGAGCCCGTGAGTTTGTAAGCCACTATTTGACTGAACCATTCGCCTTGCTGATTGACAGTATTTACAATCACGGTTTTTTCAGTGATGCTCTTCTCCTTCAAAACCTCCACCATAACGAGATCTTTCAATGTTCAAAGAATCGAACTTGCTAGTTTCGAGAGTGCGTCGCCTTTAGTGTTCTCGGCCCTGGGGATGGCTTGGACATCAAAGTGAATCACTTGGGCTATCAATTCTTTGGCCTTTTCCACGTATTTTTGCATGTTTGCTTCTCGGACCTCAAACTCTCCTTTCAACCGGCCATTAACTAGGCGTGAGTCCGTTTTCAAAGATACGCTTTTGGCCCCACCGATATGCACATCCTCAACCCCGCGATTGCCGCCGTATTCTCGCCTCGTTGTTTGACGCCGGGAAGGTGAACTTGATGGCGTATTCAAAAATATTTCCTTCCGGATCGGGTCATTACAATGCCGCCCCCCGAGCCACTTGGCTGGCCGACGAGCCATCTACTTCTAACGACCACGTGCCATCTTCCACTGTTCATCGTCGTAAGATGCCTCCACAATAAAATCCGCCGATGCTCGAGCTTTTATCGCGGTCCTCGGCTTGTACCGTATATCATACTCGGACAATTCCACTGCCCACTTCAAAAGACGTCCTGAGCTATCCATCTTTTGCAATGCCTTTTCCAGCGGTTGATTTGTCAAGACCTGAATGGGATGACAATCGAAATATGGCCTGAGCTTTCTGGCTGCTATGATCACGGCCAATGCCATCTTTTCAATCAGCTGATAGCGGCTCTCGGTCCGTTTAGGATGTGATCGATAAAGTATATCGGTTCTTTGCCTCTTTTCTTTTTCTACCAATAGAACAGTAGCGACGGTTTTTGAAGAAGCCGAGATATATAACTCGCAATGTATCCCCCATTTCGGCCTCGGTGATGGTGGGTAGAGTCTTTAAATGATCCTTGATCGCGACGAAAGCTTGGCTTTGCTCCTCACCCCATTCAAATTTCTTGTTTCCTCTCAGTAATGCGAAGAAAGGCAGGGCCTTGTCTGCCGACTTGGAGATGAAACGAGTTAATGCAGCCATTCTCCCAGTTAATCTTTGCACGTCTTTTATTCCTTTCGGCTCTGGCAGATCCATGATAGCACGTACTTTATCCGGGTTAGCATCGATTCCCCTCTTGCTGACCATGAACCCTAGAAACTTTCCTGCCCTAACTCCGAATACACATTTTTTCGGGTTGAGCTTCATCTTGTATCTTCTCAGAGTACTAAAGGTTTCTCTTAGATCATCAATATGCTCGCGGTCTGTTTTGCTCTTGACGATTGAGTCGTCCACATAGACTTCGATATTCCTTCCCTTCTGCTCAGCAAATACTTTGTCGACCAATTTTTGGTATGTGGCCCCTGCGTTTCGTAGGCCGAAAGGCATTGCTTTATAATTAAAGACTCCACAGTCTGTGATGAAGGCTGCTTTCTTTCTATCCTCTTCCAGAAGACTGATCTGATGGTAACCTGAAAACGCGTCCATAAAGCTCAAAAGAGCATGTCCGCTAGTTGAATCTACCAATTGATCAATTCTTGGCAAGGGATAACAGTCTTTTGGACACGCTCTATTAAGATCCGTGAAATCAACACACATCCGCCATTGACCATTCGCTTTTTTCACCATAACAACGTTTGCTAGCCATTCTGGGTAATCACAGACTTCAATAAAGTCGGCCGCTAATAACTTATTAACCTCTTCTCTGACGGCCTTGTTCTTTTCTATTGAAAAATTCCTTTTCTTCTGCTTGACTGGGCGGACCGAGTTGTCGACATTCAGACGATGAACCATCACGGCCGGGTCTATTCCCGGCATCTCATCCGCCGAGAACGCGAATGCATCAACGTTTTCTCGAAGGAGAGTTACCAGGTTGATTCTGACCTCTGGATCCATGTCCGTTCCGACAGCCACAGTCCTTTTTGGATCATCTCGCCAAAGATTTCTAACTTGGATTCTCCATCAGGCTTGGGCCTTGGCCAATCCTCTGGTCGTACTTCTAGCTCTTCCATGGTTACTTCCATGGCGTTTTCATTCTTTTCCTCAGATGGTTCTTCTGCCGCGGCCTTTTTCTTAACTCTCTTTTCCTTTCTTGATGGCGGACAAAGTTCTTCGACAGGGACCCTTCTTGCTGGCTGCTTTAAAGCCGTTAAATAACATGACCTTGCTGCTTCCTGGTTTCCCCGATCTTATTTGTTGTGCCCGAATTGGATACGTACAAGCATAGTCAAGTGATAAGTAGATACCACACCCCGTATGTCATGAATTAATGGCCGTCCAATGATTGCATTGTATGCTCCCGGACGTCTACTACCAAGAACTCGGCCATCACATCCCCGGCTTCACTATTTTCGCCCACCTTGACCAGGCAATTTTATAATGCCTTCGGGTATTGCGGATGCCCCGGTGAATCCGATCACTGGGTACCGGACCGGGTTGTAAGTGCTCCCGGCCAATCATTAATTTTTCGAAAGTGGATAGGAATAAAATATTGGCGGAACTACCTCCATCCACCAAAATTCTGTGAATTAAACAATTTGCAACTTTTAAGGTGACCACTAGCGGGTCGTCATGAGGATAAATCACGTGCTTTGCATCCTCTAATGAGAACGACATGGCAGGCATGGCTGGCGGCTTTCTCCACTGGCAACTCTGGTTAAAATTCACCTGATGTCGGAACTCCTTTAAACTGGCTTTTGCCCCACTGACACTTCCGCCATGAATTGGACCGCCACTAATCACATGAATTTCTCCTGTCCGGGACTGAACATTCTGGTCTCTGGGTTTCATTAAGTCGCCTTCGCCTGTCTGAGCTTTATACTGGGTGAAATACCCTCTGCGGATGAGATCCTCCAAATTATCCTTGAGGTGTCGGCAGTCTTCAGTTAAATGTCCGTGATCTCCATGAAAATCACACCACTTGGTCTTATCCCGATTTTTATGAAACATCTTCTTCGGTCTCTGCCATTTGTCACTTTCCTTGTTCATTGTGAAAATTTGTGCCCGGGAGGTAGTGAGCTGAGTGTACGCCTCAAACTTATCTTTACGTTCATTTTTTTCTCGACCATCCCGCTCCCGGTCATTTCCTTTTTTGACCATATTGGATTCTCTTCTTTCATCTCGACCACGATCAACTTCACGGCCTTTATCTTTCCGTGACTTATCTTCCTTCTTCTTCTCAGACTCCCCATGCCGGCTACTAGCTGCCTTGTCAAATTCCTCTCCTCTTATGAAATCATTTGCTTTGCCCAGCACTGGCCCTAACGACGTGAAAGATTTTCGTCCGAGATAACTCCTGAACGCAGTCCCTTCTCTTAACCCCGACATCAATGCTAAAACTGCTACATCCTGCTGTAGCCGAGGAATAGATATAGCTTCCACATTGAAACGCCCGATGTAATCTCGGAGAGATTCGGTCTCGCCTTGTCTGATTGACAATAATTCCCCAGTCGTACGCTCACGACGCCTATTGCTTACGAAGTGAGTACTAAACATGGACGAGAGCTGAGAAAAACTGGATACATTACCAGGTTTGAGACTTTTAAACCAAGTCTGAGCTATGCCAGTGAGAGTGGACGGGAAAACCTTGCACCAGATAGCATCTATCTGCGTGTACAAATACATGTGTCCTTCGTAAGCTGCGACATGATCATCGGGATCTGAGCTGCCGTCAAACTTGCATGATGGCATTTTGATTCGCGGCATTGGGTAATTAAGAACCTCAGGAACAAATGGGGAGAGTTTCGGCTTGATTAGTAGATGTCCGCCACCCGAATAGTTACTAACACCTGTGGTGCTGTACTCTCGGTATGAGCGACTGCGAGACTCTTCTGAGTGATTGAGATCCTCAGTTTCCAAATCGGCTTCCTCGTACTCTGGATTGTCAATTTGTTCTTCCATCTGACGGTCTTCCGGTGTTAACGTGCGCATCCTTCTTACTGGCGTACCGTCAACGTTTCTACCGGCCATGGCCGATGTCGTTACACGGTCTTGAACGCCTCTTGTGTTACTAGCAGGAATGCTACTAGGCTGTGGAGTGCCTTGTAACATCTGGATGAAGGACGCCACAGTTTGCAGCTGATCCGGCGAGAATTGGCTCAACTGGGCCAAGTTGAAAGGAACAGCATCAGGACTTACCTGAGCAACATTGTTCTCCGGAGTACGCTGGTCATTGCCCTCTGGCATGTTGGGATGGAACTGAGGTACGCCGATGGATCTGGTGATAGGCGGATGAGAAGATCCTTGCCCGATCTCCAACCCCGATGGACCGCGATTGGCGTCATTTGTCTTCTCCATGACTGCTTCGCAAGGGTAGGAGCCCCTCCTTCTAGCGCCAAGTTGTTTCGGTGATGAAACGCAGCCGGACAAGGAAGTGTCCGGTAGTATCAGAGTAGGCGTCCGAGACTGGAAGTCTGCAAGAAAGACAAACGTGAACTACCCTCGGGGGGGATGCGAGGAAACCCCCTCCGACGCTCAAGTCAGTAAGTGCCCGATAAGGATTTTTAGAGAGAGAGAGAGAGAGCTTATAGTGTGAGAGAATGTACCTGTGAAATAGTACCATTTGGCTATTTATAGCAGTACTATTCATCTGACAGGGTGCGTAATCCTGCGACACGTGTATGACTGCGATGAGCTTGATTGGAGGAAAAATTATCCTCAAATGTGGCCGTGAACTTCATCTCGGACACCTTTTCATAAATGGTCTGGACTCTACTGAAGAGGTCGCGTTTGAAGTTTGTTGGTGTCGGCCACAAGAGATGTGTCCGACAGTGAACTTGGGTATACCCATACAAAAAGTATTTGCAATAGTTACATGAAATGTGTGGATTCATGTAGTACACTAGATGATTTTAAGAAAGCTTGGGAAGACTTCACGAAAGAGCATAAGTTACAGGAGGAACAGTGGGCAAAATACATGTACGAGCAAAAGGAACAATGGGCCGAGGCATTTCTACACAGTCATTTTTTTTTTTTTTTTTTTGAAGGGACAGTCATTTCTTTGTAGGTATTATACAACTACTATTACAGTCATTATTTTTTGTTGGTCTTTTATAAAATTCGATTTTCATTGTGGGTTAATGCCTAACTACACAGGTATGAGAACCACAAAAAGATGTGAGTCAATGAACTATACACTAAAGACGGTTCTTAGCAAAAAACTTGTGTTGTACATATTTGTCCAAAGTTGGTGGAGAACATAAGATTCGGTGAAGACCAAGATGATTATGTATATATCCACACCTTCTTAGTAATTAGAGGTGTTTTGTGAGAGGTGAAGAAACATGCAGCCTGAGCTTATACAAGCGCAATGTACGATTTCTTGTGCAAGGAGATGGAATACGAGGCAAGACACATTGTCATTAAGTCTAAGAAAGACCCAGGCCACTGTGACGGACATACTAATACGACTGGTCAAATTATTATTAGAACTTTTTGTTGGGAAAGACCTATTAAAATAGCTATTTTGTTAGGAAAGACCTAATAAAAACTTTTTTTGAAAAAGGCGCATTATAATCTTACCTGTTATTTAAAGGCACACCTCAATATTTTCCGGTCAAAAAGTCAATTTTTCCGATGTTGACTTGCTTCACCTCCCTTTCTCAATAAATGGGACCAACCTATTCTTTTTTTCCCTACCATAATCCCTTAAAATGGGAAGCAAGAGGAAAGGGTTTGATAGGGTTAATGGATTAGGATAGAAAAAAATATGTTGGTGTCATTTAATGAGAAGAGGAGGGGAGGAAAAGTCAATGCCAGAATATTGACTTTTTGTCCCAAAAATATTGAGGTGGTTTTATGTAACAAAGGAAAGTATTATAATAGGTCTTTTTGAACAAAAAAGTTTTAATTAGGTCTTTTCCGACAAAATGACTATTTTAATAGGTCTTTCCCAACAAAAATTTCTTATTATTAATTTATTACATGCACAAGAGATTCAATTATATTGTTCTCGACAATGTCGATTAACAACGGATGTGCTGCTACCAGTACCATGCACGATTAGAGTTTTAGGCATTCCTTGTCGCCATATGTTTGCAGTGATGAAATTTAAAGGAATGGTGGAAATTCCAATTGCATACATAATGCGAATTGAAGGTGGACAATTAAGGCAAAAGCACATACATCTTTCCAAACCTTGTAGAAATCTTCAATCTTGATATGGAGAAAAAAGACGATGAGAGGGCTGGAAATGGTCGTTTTGCATATCTCAGTAAATAGTAATTTAAACAATCAGCTATGCAGGAGGGCCTCAGCCTCTTACGACAATTCTAATTCTTCGCGGTTAAAAGACAAGTTAGCGAAAATGATAATTGACATAGACAGAGAATGGTTTGGTTGTAAAGGAGTCCTCGGGCAACAATGACGACAATGATGGTTGTAGGCAGGGTAAAGGCAAGAAAACTGTTAAAGGTAAGGGCAAAAACAATAAGAAGGTGCATGTTGAAATAAAAAAAATGAAAGCTTGTAGAATTGACTGTTGAATTCGCTGATGTTGATGACATAAAGAACTACTAGTATAACCCAGGCCTCAACTATGGGTGCTCAC